>JAAALK010000290.1:37844817-38277395 GCA_019279435.1 Zizania palustris
CTTAGAACAGTTTGCTTCGCAAACACTTCGTTTGTTAGTTTCTTTTCTACAGAAACCTGTTAGCGTAATCTTTTACGCCAACAAGAGGATAGCTTCAGACAGTAAGACCAAAACTGTTTTCACCTCTCCCACCACCCTAGAGAAAGAGAGAGCTCTGTTGGACACCCCATCAGCCAAAAAGCCTACCCATCCACCAAAGAAAACCACACCTCCTATCAAGAAAAATCCTCCCAAGAAAACCACTCAAAAGAAACCCAAGGAGCCTGTGAGAGTTGCTCCTGTGACCCATGAGAGTGCCCCCAGGAGAGTGTTTCATTGTTCTTATTGTCAGCGGGCGGGTCATTTGAATGGTTTCTGTTTCCGTCGCATCAAGGATGAGCGACGTGCACAGGCGATGAGCTATCAGGACATGCACTACCCATCTTTAGGTATGCATGAGTCTGAGTATTACTCTCGTCCTGCTTTCGAGGCTCCTCGTGCTTCTCGGAGAGGTTTTGCTCCTCGAGGTGTTCACCATGTTCCATATGGTGGTAGACCTCGGGCGAGTAGCTTTGTACCTCGTCAGAGTAGGAGACCTCGTCATGCTTTGCATTCTTTGCATGTAGGTAGACCTCGCACTTTGCATCATACTGATTTTCATGTGCGTAGACCGTCTACTTTTACTGTGCCTACTACTCGTGTCACTCAGTGCTGGATGCCTCGTCATTATTTTACTCACCCCAGCACTGAGCGATCGAGACGTTCTTATCATGTGTAGGCGACAGGTCGAGGCTTGGAGGGCACGTGGATCATGGACTCCGGTTGTTCGCGCCACATGACCGGAGATGCAGCTTGGTTCTCCAGCCTCACAACAACCAAGCAAAGGGAACATATCACCTTCGGAAACAATCGAAGGAGTAGAGTGAAAGGTAAAGGTGTGGTAAGAATTAACTCGAATTTCACTCTCAAAGATGTTGCTTTGGTTGAAAACCTGGGATACAATTTGCTGTCTGTATCTCAGTTGCTTGATGAGGGCTTCGAAGTGCGATTTCATCGCGATACTTCGCAAGTACTCAATTCGGATGGCGTTGTGGTGTGTAAGATCTTTAGGGTTGGGAGAGTTTTTGGAGCTGATTTTTCAGAGTCATCTGGTTCTTCTCATTGTCTTGTTGCACATTCGACTTCTGAGCTTTGGAAGTGGCATAGGAGACTAGGGCATATGAGCTTTGAGTTGCTCGCTCGTTTGAGCGCCCTAGGCTTGATCCGAGGATTGCCCAAGCTCAAGTTTGAGAAGAATTTAGTTTGCGCTCCTTGTCGACATGGAAAAATGATTGCCGCTTCGCATTCGCCAGTCACCACAGTGATGACTGAACAGCCCGGAGAACTTCTCCATATGGACACTGTAGGTCCTTCTCGGGTTAGTTCTTTAGGTGGGAAGTGGTATGTACTTGTTATTGTCGACGATTTCTCTCGCTACTCTTGGGTCTTCTTTCTTGCCAGCAAGGATGAAGTGTTTTCACACTTTCGGAGCTTGGCTTTGAGACTTTTCACTGAACTCCCTGGTGCGTTAAAATTCATTCGAAGCGATAATGGCACCGAGTTCAAAAATAGTCTCTTTGTTGACTTTTGCATGGAGCATGGCATAGAACATCAATTCTCTGCTCCGCGGGTTCCTCAACAGAACGGTGTTGTTGAGAGGAAAAACCGCACTTTGGTTGAGATGGCTAGGACGATGCTTGATGAGCATAGGACTCCTAGAAAATTCTGGGCTGAGGCCATGAACACAGCATGTTACATCTCAAACCGAATTTTCTTGCGCTCAATTTTAAATTTGACATCTTATGAGCTGCGTTTTGGGAGACAGCCCAAGGTTACTCATCTTCGAGTTTTTGGCTGTCGCTGCTTTATCCTAAAACGTGGTAACTTGGATAAATTTGAGTCGCGATCTTCTGACGGGATCTTTTTGGGCTATACTACTCATAGTCACTCCTATCGTGTTTATAATTTGGAGACTAACACTGTCATCGAGTCATGTGATGTGACTTTTGATGAATCAACCCCCTCTGTTAGTTCTATTTTGAACAGGCTAATGAACACGACATGGAACAGACCTTATTCAAAGACGAAGATCCCGGAGAATTCGAGGATGATCCCCTACTACCCTCGACATCAACCCCCGAAGCTGACCCTGCCTCTACTACTTCGGCACGAGGTCCCGAGGCGACTACCTCAACATCGGTCATCTTGGACCACTCCAACGCACAAGTTGAGGGGGAGACTGCATCCCGCCGCGAGGCTCCACATCATGTTCAAAGGATGCACCCTCCTGAGCAGATCATTGGTGAGCTTGATCAAAGGGTAACACGTTCTCATGCCCATTTCACTAATGCTGCTTTTGTTGCTTCTTTCGAGCCCTTAGATGTTAGTCATGCACTTTCTGATTCTAGTTGGATCAATGCCATGCATGAAGAGCTTGAGAATTTTGAAAGAAACCAAGTCTGGACTTTAGTTGATCCTCCACCTAATGTTCATTTCATAGGAACAAAATGGATTTTCAAAAACAAACAAGGGGAGGATGGGACAATTGTTAGAAACAAGGCTAGACTTGTAGCTCAGGGCTTTTCTCAACTAGAAGGGATTGATTTTACTGAAACTTTTGCACCTGTTGCTCGCCTTGAGGCCATTAGGATTTTGCTTGCCTTTGCGACATCCCGGGGATTCAAACTCTATCAAATGGATGTCAAAAGTGCTTTTCTTAATGGCTTCATAGGTGAAGATGTTTATGTAAAACAACCCCCTGGTTTTGAAAACCCCAAGTACCCACATAAAGTCCTTAAACTTCATAAGGCTCTTTATGGACTCAAGCAGGCCCCTCAGGCTTGGTATGATAGACTTAAGTCTTTTTTGCTTGAGCGAGGGTATTTGATGGGCTCTGTTGATAAAACTTTGTTTACTCTCAAGCATGGCAAAGATTTCCTCCTAGTGCAGATTTATGTGGATGATATCATCTTTGGTGGCTCTTCTCATGCTTTGGTTGCCGAGTTTGCAGATACCATGAGCAGGGAGTTTGAAATGTCGATGATGGGTGAACTCACCTTTTTCCTTGGTTTGCAAATCAAGCAAAGCAAACAAGGTACTTTTGTCCACCAGACAAAGTACACCAAGGACCTGCTCAAGAAGTTTGACATGTCCGATGCGAAGCCCCTCGCCACTCCAATGGCTACATCTGTAGCATTGGACCCTGACGTAGATGGAGAAGCCGTAGATCAGAAGGAGTTCCGGAGCATGATTGGCTCCCTCCTCTACTTGACTGCCACGAGGCCGGACATACACTTCGCAGTGTGTCTGTGCGCTCGTTTTCAGGCTTCACCACGAGCTTCGCACCGCCAAGCGGTTAAGCGCATTCTAAGGTATCTCAAGCACACCCTTGAATTTGGCATATGGTATTCATCATCTTCATCCTTATGTCTTAGAGGTTATTCAGATGCGGATTTTGCTGGGTGTAGAATTGATAGGAAGAGTACCTCTGGTACTTGTCATTTTCTGGGTACTTCTTTGGTTTGCTGGTCTTCCCGCAAACAGTCTAGTGTTGCACAATCAACGGCTGAGGCCGAATATGTAGCTGCAGCTAGCTGTTGCTCTCAGATTTTGTGGATGGTTTCCACTTTGCGGGATTTCGGGTTAGATTATAAGAGTGTTCCACTTTTCTGTGATAACACTAGTGCTATTTGTATTGCAAACAACCCAGTTCAGCACTCTAGAACCAAACACATTGATGTACGGTATCATTTTCTCAGAGATCACAATGAGAAGGGTGATATTGAACTTCAATATGTTGATACCCAACACCAGCTTGCCGATATTTTTACAAAACCCCTCGATGCTTCTCGATTTGCTTACTTGCGTGGGGAACTTGGCATTTGTCACCCTTACGGCATTTTGTGAGGGGGAGCTGATTTTAATTGTCTTGCATATGCTCATTATGTGTGGAATTGCACTCACATCTTTTGCTATTATATGCCTGTTTTTAATTCAAAGAAATCATGACAGCTCAGCTCTATGAAATATGTCTGGAACATTGATAGTGCATGATGTTTTATCTTCTAAAATCAAAACTTGCTCACCGCACAATCTTGTATCTAGCTTGTTTAGGCTGGACTGCTTTTAGCTATCTTTTATCTACTTGACAGCAAGACACTGTTCCTTGGATGCTAAAATTTGCAACTTGAAAAATTGTGTTCCTTATTCATGGATATTCATCAAAATATTAAATTCATCAAAATCAAAATCAAAAATCCATGATTTGCCTGGTTTCAATGAAAAGATCCAGGAGGGTTTGTTTGTCGCACTACTCTATTCTAGACTGCTTACCATTGCACTTTGGTCTGAACTGGAATAGTGTAGTGTATGCCAAAATCACCGCCTTAAGCTTCAGATGGCTTTCATGCCTAGGCTTGGCCTGATTGGAAAGTATAAGGTGGAGAAACAAATAACCCCTGGCATTAAGAAAAAGAACAACAAAATTAATTGATCATCAAGTTTGCTTTCACAGCTCTTTTTGAACAAGACTTGTCTGTCTAGGGTAGAATTTGTTAGCTTTGCGCAGTCCTTGCCTTCTCATGTCTAACTACTGTGATTAAATGGTGATGCTTTTACTTCAAAATGACAAAATCACATGCCATCATCTTGTTTCACAGATTGTTAAATTGAGCTGAGCACATGATCATTTGTGTTAATTTTGGCATATTTTTGCATTATATGTCTTTGCAATTCTATTCATTTCACAGCTTTGCATCTTTTGAATGCTCCTTGATGCTTGCATTGCCAAAGGGGGAGAGATTTTGCTATGTTCTCTGCTGCAAGAAGGCATTATTTCTAAAAGGGGAGAGATTTTTGACACAAAGGGGGAGAAACATTTGCTCAACTCAGGGGGAGTTTTTATCCAAAGGGAGTTTTGCCGAAGGGGCTTTTACTCTTTTACAAAGGGGGAGAAAATTTCTTTTATCAAGTGACATGCTTTGGCTCTTTTCTGAGTTTTTATGGTCACTTGTGTGCTGAAATTTTTTAAATTTTCTTGAACTTGGATTTGGTTGTCAATGCACTCATCAAGGGGGAGATTGAGAAACCAAGGGTTGGTTTCGGTGTTTTGTGATGAGTGATTGACTGGATTTTACCCTCTGTTCGAAGGGTACCTCCGGAGGGGCTTCGGAGGTGGTACCTCCGAAGGGTGTTCGGAGGTGTGTCACCGGAGTGTGTTCGGTGTTTGCTTGCTGCAGCTGTGCAGCGGAGTGTGGCTGTCGGAGGGGTCCGGCAGTACACGATGACAGGGTTCGTACCGATGGCTTCGGTACTTTGGGCGGTACACCGGAGTGTGTACCGGAGGTTGTTAACCCGGAGAGGTCTCCGGAGTACTGGATACACTTGTCTGCTTGTCTGTGGTGCGCAGGGACTTCGGAGGCGACGGACAGGGTTCGAGCCAGGTGAACCTGGGTCAAGCGGGTGGCTTGATGCCAGGGGAGCGGGGAGCTCCGTCACGGTGGCTGCGAAGGTGGTCCGGGTCGGTCCTCAGGTCGAGGCGTGCCAGGTGAAGGCAGAGAGTGCGGAGCGTGGCTCCGGCTGAAGGTACTCCGAGACAAAGTCCTCGGAGGTGAGGCACTTCGAAGGTACTCCGGATGGAGTGATTTCGAAGTTGGTGGACCAAGTCCTCTGCGGAGGCAAGGAGTTCGAAGTGTGCTCCGGAGGGAGACACTCGAAGGTTGCCCGACGAAGGTCTCAGAAGTCGAGGCGCATCGAAGGCATGGTCCGGGTGAGGCTCGTCGAGGAGTGTGCTCGGAGTGAGGCACTGAGACGGAGTGCTCATGGAATGCTTCATGCGGAGGCCTTGGACGAAGGAGGGACTTCGAAGGGTGGAACTCCGAAGGTGGGGCTTCGGAGTGAGGATGACTTGTGGTGCTTCGGCCATGCATGGCTTCGGTACACGGACGGACGGTGTTCGAGCTGGGAGTAGCTGCGAAGCCGTGGTGATCCACTCCGGAGGTGGTGGTGCGAAGGCCCAAGGGCTTTGACGGCTTCGGCTCAAAACCGTCACTATATCGAAGGACTTCTTCGGCGGAGCGAAGGCCAACAGGCTGCAGGCTTCTCGCCGAAGCTACCGCACCCTCTGGTGCGAAGGGAGGTTCCAGAAGTCAACACTGTAAAGGCTGACACTGTCTGTTCTGAAAAAGGCTGACACTGTCCCCTCTGCAGCTGACAGAGAAGCCTCCAAAATAAAGGTGGACTACCTTTTGTACCCCTTAGTTCTGTAGAGACAAAATGGATGTAAACCCTAGGGGTAAAGTAGTCACTTCCTTAGGATGAAGCCGTGGGCTATAAATATGGGAGCTCGGTAGGTAACATTTAACACTTTGAGCATTTACTGTTGAGCTCCTGTAGACAGACCTCGCTGTATTCATTCTGAGTTCAATTTATTTCAGTGTTCCTTGTTCAAGCAGCGAAGCCCTGCTTCTTTGTGCTTTTGCTTGAGCTCGCGTTGCATACCTCGTTAGCTTATAGTTCACCGAAGCCTGTCTTGGCGAAGGGTGTTTTTATCGCGAAGTGTGCTTTACAGTGTGCTGTCGCTCTGTGTAACACGAGGCAAGACCTCGCTGCTTACTAGCGAAGCCCTGTTCTTTCCCGTAGTGCTTCTTGTGTCGAAGCCCTTAGCGTAGTCCATTTGCGTGTGCGTGTAGACCTTCGGGTACGAAGCCCAGCACCCGTTGCTGTCGCCAAGTACTTGGTCGAAGTCCTCAGAGGGCTGTCCACTCTTGCGAAGGGTGAAGTGCGAAGCCTGCTCGAAGCACCTCGTGTGCGGAGCCTGCACTGACTTAGCAGAGTAGATTTTCGAGGGTTGTTAGTGGAGCGAAGTCTTCTTGGCTTCGAACTTTTGCTCCTGCGAAGCCTGTGTTCGGAGCTGTCGAAGTACCTCCGAACCAGACCTTCGAAGGTTGTGTTCGAAGCCTGTTCCGCAGAAGACAGAACAGAACCGAAGGCTAAGTTTTTAGCCAGAAATTTTAAAAGCTCCCATTCACCCCCCCTCTGGTCGCCGTTTCCGGTCCAACAAAGGATTTTTCAGAACGCGACGTCGGCGCCGCGTCACGCTTAGGTTTATCCCTAAGTATCCGCGTGCTTTTGGATCATCGAACTGACCCAAGTGTGGGGGCGCGTTTTCATGTCAATAGATGGTAGTGGATGCCTAAGTCATAATCCTTGATTAATTCTAACCATCTTCTTTGTCTGGGGTTTTGGTCAGGCTGGGTGAATATATACTTGAGGCTCTTGTGGTCGGTGAAAACTTCACATCTGTTACCGACAACATAATGCCTCCATATCTTCAGCGAGTGGACTACTGTTGCCAATTCTAAGTCATGCTTGGGGTAGTTCAGATCATGCGGTCTTAATTTCCGAGAGGCGTATGATACCACTTTCCCATCATGCATGAGAACACACCCTAGTCCAAGACGAGAGGCATCGCAGTAGACATGGAAGTCTTTTTGGTTGTCTGGTAGTGTCAACACCGAGGCTGATACAAACTTCTTCTTGAGGGTCTAGAATCTTTCTTCATAGGCTGGAGTTCATTCGAACTTTACTTCCTTCTATAGCAATCTCGTCATGGACTTGGCGATCTTGGAAAAAATTTCGATGAATCTTTGCTAATAACCAGCCAGTCCTAGAAAACTCTGGATCTCCGATATGTTCTTGGGCTGCAACCAGTTTGTTACTGCTTCCACGGTGGTCGGATCCACTGCTATCCCTCCGACAGATATGACATTCCCTAGGAATTTCACCTCGAAGGACCAGAATTCACACTTGCTATACTTGGCATATAACTGATGCTCCCGTAATTTTCCCAAGGTCATACGAAGATGGGTTTCATGCTCTTCCTTGTCCTTGGAGTAGACGAGGATGTCGTCGATGAATACTACGATGAATTTGTCCAAGAATTCCATGAATACGTTGTTCATCATATTCATGAAGAATGTGGGGGCATTCGTGAGTCCGAACGACATCACTATATACTCATATAAGCCATATCGGGATGTGAATGCGGTCTTAGGGATGTCCTTCTCTCTGATCTTGAGATGATGGTAGCCTGATCGGAAGTCGATCTTGGAGAAGACTGAGGATCTCTTGAGTTGATCGAACAGGTCATCGATCTATGGTAAAGGGTACTTGTTCTTGATGGTTACATCATTCAAAGCCCTATAGTCCACACACATCCTCTTTGTCATATCCTTCTTCATGGCGAATATGACCGGTGCACCCCAAGGTGAGGTACTCGGTCGGATATATCCCTTCTGCTCAAGCTCTTGAATGTTACTTTTCACTTCGGCTAACTCGTTTGCGGCCATCCGATACGGTAGCTTGGAGATGGGCGTGGTTCCGTGGACGAGTTCGAGCTTGAATTCAATGTCCCTCTTGGGTGGCATTCCTGGTAATTCATCTGGAAAGACGTCCGCATATTCTCAGACCACAGGTACTTCTTTACCGCCATCTAGTGGAGGGAAGTTCTTCTCAAACCGTGGGTGACCATCTTAAAGGTGATGGTGATTTCGTCCTCGCTGGTTATGGTCATGGACTTGCTGGCACAATCTATCATTCCCTTCGGCTTCATCAATTAGTCCATACCGAGGATGAGGTCTAGACCCTTGCAATCTATAAGGATTGGGTCGTCCCAAAATAATACCCCTTGGATCTCTATCCTTGTCCTTGAGATGAACATGGTGGCTAGATTTTGGTTGCCGGGGGTGGCAATTACCAAGGGTTTGGGTAGTTGGAGTACTTATAGTCCATTATTTATCACAAAGTTTTTGGATATGAAAGAGTGGGTTGCTCCCGAGTCGAATAAGATTACTGTGGGTATGGAGTTTGCAGTAAACATACCGAGGACGACTTCTGGAGCCTCCTTGGCTTCTTCTACGGTGACGTGGTTGACGCGTGCATGGATCACCGGGTTGGGAGAAGCTCCTTGGGGTTGCTTGGGGTGATGACACTGATGGGAGTAGTGCCCTTCCATACGGCAGTTTAAGCATACAACCAGCTTGCCGTTCCAGTCCCTCAGAGTGTTGTCCTTAGGGGATGGTGCTGGTGGAGCTGACGGAGCTGGTGGAGCTGGACGGGGGTTTTCGGTGCTCAAACAGCCAGAGTTGTACTATGGCCTGAAGGCGAGGCGAGGGTGATGGCTCGGCACATGGGCCGGAGGAGTGAAGCGGGGTCTCTGAAGGATCCCATGGTTGTGTTTGAAGGTTATCATCTTCCTCTTTTTAAGGTCCAGCCGGTTTTGCTCGGTTTCCTGGACGATAACCTTATTCACCAACTGTTGAAAGTTGGCATAGTCCACTGCGACAAGCTGGACGGACAGTTCATCCTTCAGTCCCTAGAGGAACTTAGTCTGACGGTTAGCATCGGTGAGGACTTCTTCTGGCACATTACGGGCCAAGCGGTTGAACTCGTGGAGATACTCCATGACTGACTTGCCTCCCTGCTACAAGTCACGAAATTCTTGTTGCTTCTAGGCCATGACTCCAGTAGGAACGTGGGTGGCTCGAAAGGCAGTGAAGAATTCCGCCCAAGTGACTATGTGAGCCTCGGGCTGGGACTCGTGGTAGTTGTCCCACCACTAGGCAGCCGGACCCTAGAGTTTGTGGGCTGCGAATACCACTCGCTCTGTGTTAGAGCAAGGGAGGAGATCTAACTTCTTTCCCATGGTCCTCAACCAATCCCCTGCCTCCATCGGGTTGGTCATGCTCGAGTATGTGGGAGGTCTTACACGTAGGAACTCTGAAAGTTGGGTGGCTAGGGCTGGTGTGGGGACTTGAGGGTGTGGAGGTGTAACAGCCCTAGAATTAAAAATAAAATAAAATGAGGAAAATAAATTTTCTGGAATAAAAGAATTTATTTAATTAAAGAAAAGGCTAAAAGTACCCTATTAAAGCAAAATAGGGAGAAATAATTCAAATCTGAAGCTGAAAAATTTATGGTGGAATCCAGAAGCCAAGAAATATTTTTGAGAATTTTTACAAAATTTTAACAACAGTCCTTCAAGCCTAAATCAAATAATTAAACTTTCTGGATTTATTTTAATCACAAAACAATTTTAAATGTTAATGGGCCGAAACCCTGAATTTCCCTCCAAAAGCCTTTCGGCCCGGCCCAGTCCAGCCCCACTCGCTGACGAGTGGGACCCGCCTGTCGGCACCGACCCCCCACTCTCCTCTCCCGCGCCCTCGGCCGGCCCCACCTGGCAGCCACCGACGCCCCCTCCTCTGCCGCTGCCACACCGGGCCCACTTGTCATCCCCTCACTCCTTCGCGCGCGCTCGCTGACAGGTGGGACCCACCTGTCAGATTCGTCTTCAACAATGGAAGAGGATCTCCCCCTTCCATTCCCGTCGGCCCCTTGCCCTATTCGCCGCCGGCCGCCCGGATCCGCCGAATCGAGCTCACCCCGTAACTTGCCATTCTACGGTGATCTGTTTCCCTCTAAAATCAATGCGATTTCGCCCACAAGGAAGCTAATCCGAGAGCTATCGAAACCTCGCCGGAGACCTCGGGATTTCACCGGTTTCCTTCCAATTAAACGCCGGTGAGCCCCTATAAAGGACCCCCCACCCTCGCCGCACTCCGCCACAGCGCCACAACCCAAGATCTCGCAATACCAAAGGCCACCACCCCTTTCTAGGGTTTTTCCCCTGTTTTCTCTCCAGCAGGCCCTCGCCGGCGCTCCGAGCCACCGCTGCCCTCACCTTCACCACCGACAGGACCGCCTCCCCGACCCCCACCCCGGACTCACATCAGTTGGCCGTGAAGACCGCCAGAACATCGCGCCACCGTCGATCCTGAAGAGAACCGCCGTCCTCTCCACGACATCGGCCACCACCACTGCTCCATCGTTATCACCGCCGGTATGCCGAGAACCCCTTGGTGCCCCTCTTTCCATTTTTGGTCTTGGCCGCACCATGGGACCGCGCCCTCGCCGGGGATCCGTCGTCGTTGCCTCGCCGGAGCCAGGGACGAAGGGGGGGTACTTACCCCTTCGCCGTGTGCCATGCCGGACGAGATCGTAGGCACTCGATCTGCAACGGACGGCTGGGATTATAACCCGCGATCAAGCGCTCGGATGTGTTTGACCCACGGTTGACCGGTATCGACGCATCTCAGCCGTTCATCGCCACTTAAGTGCCCCGCTCCGCTGGCGATCGTTGGATCTGGATCCAACGGTCCAGATCCAATCGGCCCACGCGCACAGTGCGCGGGTCCATGGTGAACCTGGATCACCGTGGACCCACGCCTGATTTCTGGTTTAAATAAAATTCAGAAAAATAGTTTAAACTTCAAAAATTCATATCTTGCTCAAATTAACTCCAAATTTGACCATTTCAATTCTGGAAAATTTGTCTTTTTATTCTCTACAATTTTATACAAAAAAAATAATATGTCTATTTGGCACAAAATATTCTTATTAAATAATAAAGAAAAGTCCCTTTTTAGGATTTAATTAATATCTCATTTAAATAATTCAGAAAAACCTCTAATAATTTATATATTAATTTCAGAGAACTTAATGACTTTACTCCACTGTTTTAATGCACTAAAAATAGCATGTTCTCTTTGCCCACTTTATTCTATTATATAATGTTGCAAAAGCCCTTTTAGGATGTTTAATTAATGCTTATAATAAAAAGTCCACACTTTATGAAAATATCCTAAAAACTTATATAACAACTTCAGGAGACATAATAACTTAATTTCACTATTTTAATACCATAAAAACATTAAGGCTATTTTATACCTTTTTACTTCAACTCTAAAAAGGGGAAAATAAGAACCCCCCTTAGGAAAAAAATACTTATATCTAGTTATGAAATTCGGGAACCCCTCGAAAACTTAATCTTAATATTTAAGTAATAAACTCATAGAACTTAAAAACCTATCCCCTTTACTTAACCCAAACAAAAACATGTATGCTTGTATGATTGGTTTTTGGAATGTTTATTGAATGTGGTGTTTACTTTTCCGTATCAAGAAGACTACTACGCCGTCGACGATCCGGAGTCTTACCCCGAGGTTCCACCTTCACCATTCGCGGAACAAGGCAAGTCACAACCCCCATTTTGATCATCATTGAGCCCAGTTTTCATAATTGCCGCTATAACTCATAGGAATTAAATATTGCATTAGTCTGATATCAAGCCCTACATTATATTTATTAGATCCCCGTCCTTGTGTGTAAACCCAAGCCATGCTTATTGAGCCTGAACTCCTTGTCACTCTACAATACTATATTAGTTAGTGTCCAATGTACCGACACAACTGTTATAGGGTAACAGAACGAGTCGTAGATAGATGGATTCTGCTATATGATTTACCCCGTTATTCTCGTCTCTGGATTCTGTTGGAGTTGGCTATGTTATAAGTATGGTGGGTTCCGGGTGCAAGCTCGACCATCGGTTGGTCGCACCCGGGGCACTATAAGGACCGGTCTGCGGGATCCGTTGCAAAGCACTTTCGTACTAGCCACAAGTCTAGTGGGTAAGTCCTAACTGGAGGTATGGATCGTACCAACTTGGACCACCATAGAGGAGTGGTACAAGGGGCAAGCCTGCGGGTGACTTGTACCGACGTGGCTCAAGGGGGGTAAGGTGAAGCTGAAGAGAAGGTACGAATCATCAGAGACCGACTCAAGACGGCCCAATCACGACAGAAGAGCTATGCAGACAATCGTCGCTGAGACCTAGCCTTTGAAGAAGGAGATCATGTCTACCTTCGAGTCACGCCTCTCCGTGGTACTCAACGGTTTAACATGAGAGGAAAGTTGGCCCCTCAGTATGTTGGACCATTTCCCATAGTTCGACGCCAAGGCGAAGTTGCATATCAGTTGGAATTACCACCCTCATTAGCTGGAGTACATGACGTATTTCACGTATCCCAACTCAAGAAGTGTCTGCGCGTCCCCACGGAGCAAGTGGATCTCCAGCAGTTGGATGTTCAAGAGGATTTGACCTATGTGGAAAGACCTGTCAAGATATTGGAAGTAAAAGAAAGGACCACCAGGAGTCGAGTCATCCGCTTCTGCAAAGTACAGTGGAGCAATCATCCGGTAGAGGAAGCTACATGGGAAAAAGAAGATGAACTCAAGGCACAACATCCTGAGCTATTCGAGGATTGATCCGAATCTCGAGGACGAGATTCTCTGTAAGGGGGATAGGATTGTAACACCCCAGAAAATAAAAAGGATTAAAATAAAAGAAAAATATTATTTAAATCATTTCTGGATTTATTATTAAAGGAAAATTCATAAAAGAACCCAAACAAAGCCAAACAGGGAAAAATACTCAAAATCTGGACTTGAAAATTTTATGAGATGAACTAGAGACCAAAATATAATTTTAGGAATTTTTACAAATTTTTATCAACAGTGATTCAACCCTTAATCAAATAAATGAATTACTGGAATTATTTTAAATCGAAAAAGAATTAAAATGCTTAATGGGCCGCAACCTTCAAAGTGACCGAGCCCAGCCCAGCCCAAGCCTTGAGCCACTGACAGGTGGGACCAACCTGTCGGCGCTCGCCTCCCCTCTCTCCTCCCGCCCGCGCCCCGCCTGGCCCCACGTGTCAGCCTCCATGCGCTCGCCTTCGCCCACTGACCACTCGGCCCCGCCTGTCGGCCCCTTTCCTTTCCCGTTCGCCCACTGACAGGTGGAGCCCACCTGTCCGGACCTTCGTCTACGATGGAAGGGGATCGCTCCCCTTCCCTTCCCCGGCGATCGCCTTCTGTTTCCTCGCCGCCGGCCACCGGATCGCCCTGGATCACCCCGGATCGCCTCCCCCGCATGCCACCGCCTCTTTCCATCCGTTGCCCACGCGTTTTCGCACCGTTGGAAAGCTACCCGAAGCTTGGAAGGAGATCACCGGAGCTCTCGGGATCCCTCGGTTCCCTGCCATCCCGACGCCGGCGACCCCCTATAAAATCCCCCTCCGGTCACCGCACTCATCCCTCACCACCGTAGCCTGAGCCGTAGCAAACTAGAGCGCTTTCCCCCTTCGGTTTCGGGTGTCCCCTCTGCTCCACCTCCGGCGAGCGATCGCCGCCGCCTCCGGCCCCCCTGCCCTAGCCACTGCCACCGTCGTGACCATCGACGACCCCTCGTCCCCGGCCACCACTCTGACGGCCGTGAAGACCGCCGGACCGCCGTCGCCGTCGAGCACCCGTACGCCCTGCTTCGTCTACCCTCACCGCCGGCCGCCGTCCGTCACCCTCCGTCGCCGCCAGAGGTATCATCGTGATCGCCATCCTCTCCTCTATCCATTTTCGCCATAAGCTAGGCCCCTAGGCCCTCGCTGTCGCCGTCGTGGCCGCACCCGAGCCCGCCGTCGCCGGAGACGAAGGGTGCGAGGCCCCCTTACGCACGTGTCGTGCCGGATTAAATCCTGGCCGCACGATCGCGAACGAGGGGCACAGATTAAATCTCATCCGTATATATGGTCAAAGGGGTACGGGGCGATCGCAGCCGTCGATCGTTACTTAAACCCCAGGATCAATCTGGTGCGTCCACGCGTACCCGTTCGCCACGTTTTAATCTCAGCCGTTCAATCTCATTAAACCCACCCGCCTCGCATCTGGCCGCTGGATCCAGATCCGACGGTCCAGGTCGCTCGGGTCCACGCGCACAGTCACGGGTTCACGGTGAACCTGGTTCACCGTGGACCAGAGACTGTTTTCTGGTTTTAAATAAAATTCAGAAAATAATTTAAACTTTAAAAATTCATATCTTGCTCATTTTAACTCCAAATTCCACCATTCAAATTTTGTTAAATTCAGAATAATATTCTCTACACATTAATGCCATAAAAACAGTAGGTTACTGTTACCCAAAATATTCTTAATAAATAAATGAATAAAAACCCTTTAGGAATAAAATTAATAATAAAGAAAATAAATTAGGAAAAATCCTAAAAGGTTAAACTTTAATGTTTTATACAAAACCTCAGAATATTAACTATTACTTCACATAAAAACAATATGGCACATAATAATCTTATTAAATAAAGAAAAGCCTCCTTTAGGATTTAAGTATTATTTCATTTAAGTAATTCAGAAAAACCCTTAAAAATTTATATGATATATTGACTCCAATTCACTATTTTTCACTAAAGTTCAAAATATTAAAACCCTATAAAAACCCACAAATGTGTATGATTAGTATTTGGTGAATTTTTATCTGTTTATTGAATGTACTGTTTATTTTTCTGTATCGGGAAGACTACGAGTTCGTCGAGGAGCAGGAGTTCTACCCCGAGGTTCCTCCATCCCCCTTTGCTGATCAAGGCAAGTCATCGACCATCTCTGTGGAAACAGTTGATCATAATTGAGCCCATGTTTTAATAAATTATCGCTATAACCCATAGGTTAATATTGCATTAGTCCAATAATCAAGCCTTACACTTATATTTATTAGATCCCCGTCCTTGTGTGCAAACCCAAGCCATGCTTATTGAGCCTTAACTCCTTGTCACTCTACTATAACAATATTAGCTAGTGCCCAATGTATCGGCACAACTGCTATAGGTTAAAAAGAACGAGTCGTAGATAGCTGGATTCTGTATATGAATTTCCTTGTTATTTTCGTCTCTGGACTCTGTTGGAGTTGGCTAGGTTATAAGTATGGTGGGTTCCGGGTGAAAGCTCGGGCACTGGTTTGTCGCACCCGGGGCACTATAAGGACCGGTCTGCGGGATCTGTTGCAAAGCACTTCCGTACCAACCACAAGTCTAATGGGTAAGTCCTAACTGGAAGTATGGAATACTCCGGCTCGATGCACCATAGAGGAGGGGGCAAGGGGCTAGCCTGCGGGCGACTTGTACCGACGAGGCTCAAGGGGGGGTATGGTGGGGCTCCGATGCGTCGGGACACCATATGAAACCCATAAGAGGGTGCTATTGAGTCGGGGAGGACTATATGGAAGGTTTTGGCACGAGTTCCCGTGTGATGGTCATCTCGTTACACTTTGGTGTAGGTGATGAGTGCGTGCCTTGTGGGTACAGTGGTACATCTCTGATCAGAGTAATTCAATCTTTTCGAAAAGCCGAGCCCACGGTCAAGGGCGGGTTGTGTGACTACTCGCAGTTAGTTTACAATTGTTTGAATGGTCGAGTTATTCATGGCACGTAAGGACTATTGAGCGAGGTGGGGCTGACTGTACCCCTCGAGTTAGAAGATGATGATGCACACACACATGTTTACTTTTCCGTACTAATAAATTTCTCACATCTAAAGCTTTACCATTATGCTGCTTCCGCAAAATTAGCCACTATCTCCCTTGTTATTACCTTGCATTATATTTGCATTCGGTGGCTTGCTGAGTACATCTGTACTCACCCCGTTGACTTACACCATCAGAGCCAGTCTACTACGAGGAGGATGAAGGTCTGGAGTAGCGACCCAGTCAAGGCGAGACTGGAAGGAGGCGTTCATCTAGGACCCTTATTTTATTAGTTTCTCTTCATCTTTATTCACTTTTGTAATAATGCGGTCTACGAACCGTGAATGATTGCCCGTATTGTACGTGGTCGCATGATGAACGTCTTGTTTTATTGACTTTCTATGGAATTTCAATAAAATCCTGATTTATTAAATCGGGGCCCGACAAGATGGTATCAGAGCCGACTTGACTGTAGGAAGCCAAACAGACCTGACCCTAGGACTTATACTTACTATATTTTCTTACAAACACTGCTTATCCTCTCACCTTCCGAGGTTTTCACAAAAACTTTATCTCTTTTGTAGATGCCGGTTCATACCATGAGCGGGACTCTTCGTGATGAGGCCGGATTCATCCGCAAGCTTCGCGTGCTCGTCGACTTCTTGGGGTATCCCCATGAGCCCGCGTTCCACGGGATCTTTCCCGATGCGAACGAGAGCTACTGCGAGGTCACGGTGGTGATCCGCCCCTCTTCCACGCAGCCACCCTTCTACACCCATGGAGTTGGAGGACCTTCATTCGTGGTGGCTAGCCAGCGAGCCGCTCTCCAGTCCCTCGCCGAGCTTCGACTGGTATACGACTGCCACCTCCGCGACACCGTCTACCGCTTCATGCCCATGCGCACACTTGGGAGTCACCGCAGCATCTACATCAGCCCCCTCACGCAGAGCAACTCCGCCATCACCCGCACGATGAGACTCTTGGAGGCCATGGACAACCTCCACACAGAAGCCGTCCTCGACGCAGGCAGCCAGCACGACACCATCGACTTCTACCGCCACACTTTGGAGAACCTGACCCGTGAGAATGCCGAGCTCCGTCGACAGCTTGAGCAGAACCCTTTGTTGACCCTCGAGGTGGAAGAGTTGAGGCGCCAGAACGAGCTCCTACGCCAGGGCGCCATGGTCCACACCCAGCTCCGTCAGCAGCTCAGAGAATTGAAGAAGGACCTTGAGGAGATCGTGCCTCTTCCGCCTCGCAGGAAGAAACCCCTTCGGATCCCTACTGTGAGGCCCAAGAGGATCTCCCGCAGCGCACCACCCGCCGGACTGTCCAGCTCCTCGACCCCGACCGTCTCCCACGAGCCCGAGATTGAGCCGTCCCCCGAGCTACCGTAGACGTAGTTTTACGGTTGATTGTTTTTCATTTTTGCTTGATTGTATTAGCATTCATGTCAAAACATAAGGCTTGAATGAAGACATAAATAAATGTAACCGCAAGAACGGTACCTTTTGAAATAAAATATAAAGAAGTTCGCTAAAATAAATGTGTCTACTTTAAAAACTCCAGGATGACCAACACTCAAGGTTCCGACGCTCCTCAGAACGGAGGAGAGAGTGGCAACTTGCCACAATGGGGAGCCACCGGGCAAAGGCAAGCCCCAGTCGCCAACCACCCCACTCTGGCCGAGATGATGGCCACACAAAACCAGCTGGTCTCAGCCCTTCTGAACCAAATGCAGCAGCAACAGCAGCAGATGCAAGAGCAGCAGGCTCATTTCTTCCGCCTCCACCAATAGCCCGAGCTGCCCCGACCCGCCACACCAGCTCCCGCTCCCGCATCCCAGCTCTCGGAGTTCCTCCGAGTCCGCCCACCGACCTTCTCGAGCACCACCAACCCCATGGAGGCTGGGGATTGGTTGCGAGCTATCGAGAAGAAGCTCGATCTGCTGACCTGCACTGAGCAGGAAAGGGTGGCCTTCGCCACCCACCAGCTTCACGGTCCCGCCGCAGAGTGGTGGGACAATCATCGTGAGACTCTGCCCGAGGGCCACGCCCATACTTGGGCAGAGTTTTCGGCCGCTTTCCGTGCCGCCCACATCCCCGACGGCATAATAGCCCAGAAGCAACAGGAGTTCAGAGACCTACAGCAGGGGAGCAGGTCTGTTACAGAATACCTACATGAGTTCAACCGTCTGGCCAGGTACGCACCTGAGGAGGTCCGTACTGATGCGGCCAGACAGGCCAAGTTCCTCCGAGGACTGAAGGATGAGTTGTCCCTACAGCTTATCTCCGGAGACTTCGCCAACTTCAAAAAGTTGGTGAACAAAGCTATTATGCAGGAGACCCAGCAGAATAAGGTCGACCTGAAGAAGAAGCGGATGATTGCCTTCTGGCAAAACCAGGGCATGGCCCAGAGACCCCGCTTTGCTCCACCTCCATCAGCACCGCAGTACCACCCCCGCCCAGTATATCGTCCGACACCACCAGCCGCCAATGCCGGAGCCAGTCAACCTCGCCCCGCTCCCGCCGCCCCAACCGCCCCAGCTGCCTCGGCCAAGAAGCCGGAAATTCTGAGAGACAGGCATGGCAAGCCTGTAGTATGCTTCAACTGCCGCCAGGAGGGACACTACTCCCATCAGTGCCCTCATCCCAAGCGTGCTCAAGGCATCGCCTCAAACCCCGCCGTCCTCGCCAAGGTCAACCACGTCACCGCCGAAGAAGCCCAGGCCGCCTCGGAGATTGTCATGGGTAAGTTTATGGTTCATTCATCGCTTGTAGTGGTATTATTTGACACCGGAGCTACCCACTCCTTTATATCAACTGCTTTTGTGGAAAGTAATGCCCTGGACATAAGTGAACTACCCAGGCCAGTATTGATAGCTACCCCGGGCAAGCAAACCCTCGCCTGTTCCTTTAGTCCAAGGGTATGGGTAGAAATCCAAGGCACGATATTTTGGGCCGACCCCATTCTAATAGAATGTCAAGGTTTGAATCTCATTCTAGGGATGGATTGGCTAAATAAACATCAAGGAGTGATAGATTGTGCCCAGAGAAAAGTGATTGTGACTAATGAAGAAGGGACTATAGTCACATTCCAGATGCCAAGCATGAAGGCCGGAAGGACAAGACTACATCAGATTACCTTGGAGGAGATACCAGTAGTCAGTGAATACCCAGACGTATTCCCAGAGGATCTACCAGGGATGCCACCCAAAAGGGACATCGAGTTCAGGATTGACTTGGTGCCTGGAACCACCCCTATTTATAAGCGACCATACCGGATGGCCGCCAATGAGTTAGCTGAGATGAAGCAGCAGTTGGAGGATCTCGAGAAGAAAGGCTACATCAGACCAAGCACATCGCCATGGGGTGCTCCCGTCATCTTCGTCGAGAAGAAAGAAGACAAGGCAAAGCGTATGTGTGTGGATTATCGCGCTTTGAATGAGGTAACCATCAAGAATAAATATCCGTTGCCTCGGATCGATGATCTCTTCGACCAGCTAAAAGGAGCTACAATATTCTCGAAGATCGACTTGCGTTTTGGTTATCATCAGTTAAGGATCCGAGAAGAGGATATACCCAAGACTGCCTTCACCACCCGTTATGGATTATATGAGTGCACGGTTATGTCCTTTGGATTGACCAACGCCCCTGCATTCTTCATGAATATGATGAATAAGGTGTTCATGGAGTATTTGGACAAGTTCATCGTAGTCTTCATAGATGACATCCTCATTTATTCCAAGGACCAGAAAGAGCACGAGGCTCACCTCCGGTTAACCTTAGGAAAGCTAAGGGAACACCAATTATATGCCAAGTACAGCAAATGCAAGTTCTGGACAGCAGAAGTAAAGTTCCTTGGACACATCATCTCTGCGCAAGGAATCGCAGTAGACCCTGCCACCGTAGAAGCAGTTACGGATTGGCTGCCACCCACGAATGTATCTGAGATACGAAGTTTTCTGGGTTTGGCTGGATATTATCGGAGATTCATTGAGAATTTTTCTAAGATAGCCAAGCCAATAACGAAGTTGCTGCAGAAAGGAGAGAAGTTTGAATGGACTCCTGAATGCGAGGAAAGTTTCCGCACCCTCAAGACCCGCCTGGTGTCAGCACCCATACTGACCCTACCCGACATCCGTAAAGACTTCCATGTCTACTGTGACGCATCTCTCCAAGGATTGGGATGTGTTCTTATGCAAGACGGGAAAGTTATCTCTTATGCCTCCCGTCAGTTGAGACCTCATGAGTTGAATTACCCGACCCATGATTTGGAATTAGCCGCCGTAGTGCACGCCCTTAAGATTTGGAGGCACTATTTGGTTGGAAATCGATGTGAGATCTTTACGGATCACAAGAGTTTGAAGTACATCTTCACACAGCCTGACCTCAATCTGAGGCAAAGACGATGGTTGGAACTCCTAAAGGACTATGACTTAGGTATTCACTACCACCCCGAAAAAGCAAATGTGGTAGCTGATGCATTAAGTCGCAAGGGATATTGCACAGCCATGATGATTCAAGAACACGCACCCCTGTTATGTAGGGAGATGGAAAAGTTGAATCTTGGATTGACCACCAGAGCATATCTAGCCACCTTGGAGACCCAGCCAATTCTATTTGAGCAGATCCGTGAAGCTCAGTTGGAAGACCCGGATATAGCTGCCATTAGGAAGAACATGAGGCAAGGAAAAGCCCCAGGATTTTCAGAGGACGAAAACGGCACCATATGGTTTGGAACCCGGATATGTGTACCGAATAAGCCAGAGATAAAGACCCTTATCCTGAGAGAAGCCCATGAGACATTGTACTCCATTCATCCCGGCAGTACCAAGATGTACCAGGACCTGAAGGAACGTTATTGGTGGGTCAGCATGAAAAGAGAGATTGCCCAGTTCGTCGCCAAGTGTGACACCTGCAGAAGAGTAAAGGCTGAACATCAGAGACCTGCAGGATTGTTACAGCCACTTAAAGTACCTGAATGGAAGTGGGAAGAAATCGGCATGGATTTCATCACCGGACTACCAAAGACCCAACTTGGGTATGATTCTATTTTGGGTGATCATCGATCGGCTTACGAAAGTAGCACATTTCATAGCCGTCAAGACGACCTTTAGTGGCCCTAAGCTTGCAGAACTATATATGGCCCAGATCGTATGTCTTCATGGAGTGCCCAAGAAGATAGTGTCCGACAGAGGAAGTCAGTTTACCTCTCGTTTCTGGAAGAACCTTCAAGAGGAGATGGGCACGAGATTGAATTTCAGTACCGCCTACCACCCTCAGACAGATGGACAAACAGAGAGGGTGAATCAGATATTGGAGGATATGCTTCGAGCATGTGTTTTAGATTTTGGAGCCACTTGGGACAAGAGCTTGCCGTACACTGAGTTTCGTACAACAACAGCTATCAAGCCAGCCTTCAGATGTCTCCTTTTGAAGCCCTGTATGGACGTAAGTGCAGGACGCCTTTACTTTGGGACCAAACCGGTGAATCCCAAGTATTCGGAATGGGCATTCTTCGTGAAGCTGAAGAGAAGGTACGAATCATCAGAGACCGACTCAAGACGGCCCAATCACGACAGAAGAGCTATGCAGACAATCGTCGCCGAGACCTAGCCTTTGAAGAAGGAGATCATGTCTACCTTCGAGTTATGCCTCTCCGTGGTACTCAACGGTTTAACATGAGAGGAAAGTTGGCCCCTCAGTATGTTGGACCATTTCCCATTGTTCGACACCAAGGCGAAGTTGCATATCAGTTGGAATTACCACCCTCATTAGCTAGAGTACATGACGTATTTCACGTATCCCAACTCAAGAAGTGTCTGCGCGTCCCCACGGAGCAAGTGGATCTCCAGCAGTTGGATGTTCAAGAGGATTTGACCTATGTGGAAAGACCTGTCAAGATATTGGAAGTAAAAGAAAGGACCACCAGGAGTCGAGTCATCCGCTTCTGCAAAGTACAGTGGAGCAATCATCCGGTAGAGGAAGCTACATGGGAAAAAGAAGATGAACTCAAGGCACAGCATCCTGAGCTATTCGAGGATTGATCCGAATCTCGAGGACGAGATTCTCTGTAAGGGGGATAGGATTGTAACACCCCAGAATCTCTCCTCCCGCCCGCGCCCCGCCTGGCCCCACGTGTCAGCCTCCATGCGCTCGCCTTCGCCCACTGACCACTCGGCCCCGCCTGTCGGCCCCTTTCCTTTCCCGTTCGCCCACTGACAGGTGGAGCCCACCTGTCAGGACCTTCGTCTCCGATGGAAGGGGATCGCTCCCCTTCCCTTCCCCGGTGATCGCCTTCTGTTTCCTCGCCGCCGGCCACCGGATCGCCCTGGATCACCCCGGATCGCCTCCCCCGCATGCCACCGCCTCTTTCCATCCGTTGCCCACGCGTTTTCGCACCGTTGGAAAGCTACCCGAAGCTTGGAAGGAGATCGCCGGAGCTCTCGGGATCCCTCGGTTCCCTGCCATCCCGACGCCAGCGACCCCCTATAAAATCCCCCTCCGGTCACCGCACTCATCCCTCACCACCGTAGCCCGAGCCGTAGCAAACTAGAGCGCTTTCCCCTTCGGTTTTGGGTGTCCCCTCTGCTCCACCTCCGGCGAGCGATCGCCGCCGCCTCCGGCCCCCCTGCCCTAGCCACTGCCACCGTCGTGACCGTTGACGACCCCTCGTCCCCGGCCACCACTCCGACGGCCGTGAAGACCGCCGGACCGCCGTCGCCGTCGAGCACCCGTACGCCCTGCTTCGTCTACCCTCGCCGCCGGCCATCGTCCGTCACCCTCCATCGCCGCCAGAGGTATCATCGTGATCGCCATCCTCTCCTCTATCCATTTTCGCCATAAGCTAGGCCCCTAGGCCCTCGCCGTCGCCGCCGTGGCCGCACCCAAGCCCGCCATCGCCGGAGACGAAGGGTGCGAGGCCCCCTTACGCATGTGCCGTGCCGGATTAAATCCTGGCCGCACGATCGCGAACGAGGGGCACAGATTAAATCCCTAATCTCATCCGTAGATCTGGTCAAAGGGGTACGGGGCGATCGCAGCCGTCGATCGTTACTGAAACCCCAGGATCAATCTGGTGCGTCCACGCGTACCCGTTCGCCACGTTTTAATCTCAGCCGTTCAATCTCATTAAACCCACCCTCCTCGCATCTGGCCGCTGGATCCAGATCCGACGGTCCAGGTCGCTCGGGTCCACGCGCACAGTCACTGGTTCACGGTGAACCTGGCTCACCGTGGACCAGAGACTGTTTTTTGGTTTTAAATAAAATTTAGAAAATAATTTAAACTTAAAAAATTCATATCTTGCTCATTTTAACTCCAAATTCCACCATTCAAATTTTGTTAAATTCAGAATAATATTCTCTACACATTAATGCCATAAAAACAGTAGGTTACTGTTACCCAAAATATTCTTAATAAATAAATGAATAAAAACCCTTTAGGAATAAAATTAATAATAAAGAAAATAAATTAGGAAAAATCCTAAAAGGTTAAACTTTAATGTTTTATACAAAACCTCAGAATATTAACTATTACTTCACATAAAAACAATATGGCACATAATAATCTTATTAAATAAAGAAAAGCCTCCTTTAGGATTTAAGTATTATTTCATTTAAGTAATTCAGAAAAACCCTTAAAAATTTATATGATATATTGACTCCAATTCACTATTTTTCACTAAAGTTCAAAATATTAAAACCCTATAAAAACCCACAAATGTGTATGATTACTATTTGGTGAATTTTTATCTGTTTATTGAATGTACTGTTTATTTTTCTGTATCGGGAAGACTACGAGTTCGTCGAGGAGCAGGAGTTCTACCCCGAGGTTCCTCCATCCCCCTTTGCTGATTAAGGCAAGTCATCGACCATCTCTGTGGAAACAGTTGATCATAATTGAGCCCATGTTTTAATAAATTATCGCTATAACCCATAGGTTAATATTGCATTAGTCCAATAATCAAGCCTTACACTTATATTTATTAGATCCCCGTCCTTGTGTGCAAACCCAAGCCATGCTTATTGAGCCTTAACTCCTTGTCACTCTACTATAACAATATTAGCTAGTGCCCAATGTACCGGCACAACTGCTATAGGTTAAAAAGAACGAGTCGTAGATAGCTGGATTCTGTATATGAATTTCCCTGTTATTCTCGTCTCTGGACTCTGTTGGAGTTGGCTAGGTTATAAGTATGGTGGGTTCCGGGTGCAAGCTCGGGCACTGGTTTGTCGCACCCGGGGCACTATAAGGACCGGTCTGCGGGATCTGTTGCAAAGCACTTCCATACCAACCACAAGTCTAATGGGTAAGTCCTAACTGGAAGTATGGAATACTCCGGCTCGATGCACCATAGAGGAGGGGGCAAGGGGCTAGCCTGCGGGCGACTTGTACCGACGAGGCTCAAGGGGGGGTATGGTGGGGCTCCGATGCGTCGGGACACCATATGAAACCCATAAGAGGGTGCTATTGAGTCGGGGAGGACTATATGGAAGGTTTTAGCACGAGTTCCCGTGTGATGGGTCATCTCGTTACACTTCGGTGTAGGTGATGAGTGCGTGCCTTGTGGGTACAGTGGTACATCTCTGATCAGAGTAATTCAATCTTTTCGAAAAGCCGAGCCCACGGTCAAGGGCGGGTTGTGTGACTACTCGCAGTTAGTTTACAATTGTTTGAATGGTCGAGTTATTCATGGCACGTAAGGACTGTTGAGCGAGGTGGGGCTGACTGTACCCCTCGAGTTAGAAGATGATGATGCACACACACATGTTTACTTTTCCGTACTAATAAATTGCTCACATCTAAAGCTTTACCATTATGCTGCTTCCGCAAAATTAGCCACTATCTCCCTTGTTATTACCTTGCATTATATTTGCATTCGGTGGCTTGCTGAGTACATCTGTACTCACCCCGTTGACTTACACCATCAGAGCCAGTTTACTACGATGAGGATGAAGGTCTGGAGTAGCGACCCAGTCAAGGCGAGACTGGAAGGAGGCGTTCATCTAGGACCCTTATTTTATTAGTTTCTCTTCATCTTTATTCACTTTTGTAATAATGCGGTCTACGAACCGTGAATGATTGCCCGTATTGTATGTGGTCGCATGATGAACGTCTTGTTTTATTGACTTTCTATGGAATTTCAATAAAGTCCTGATTTATTAAATCGGTGCCCGACATGGGCTGACTGTACCCCTCGAGGTAGAAGATGATGAAAGATGATGCATAACTCATGTTTACTTTTTCGCAATAATAACTTGATTACATTAATTGCTTTACAAATTATGCTTTTCCGCAAAAGTAAGCCACTACCTTCCTTGTTATTACCTTGCATTATAATTGCATTCGGTGGCTTGCTGAGTACGATTGTACTCACCCCATTGACTTACACCACCAGAGGTCATCTACTACGAGGAGGGCGAAGGTCTGGAGTAGCGACCCAGTCAAGGCACGAGACTGGAAGAAGACGTTCATCTAGAGGATTTATTTTATTAGTTTCTCTTTATTTAACTCTTTTGTATTAATATGGTCTACGAACCATGATTGATTGGCATATTGTGCGCACTCGTGTGATGAACGTCTTGTATTTATTGATTTTCTATGGAATTTCAATAAATTCCCGGTTTTATTAAATCGGGGCGTGACAAGATGGTATCAGAGCCGACTTGACTGTAGGAAGCCAAACAGACCTAACCCTAGGACATATAATAACTATATTTTTCTTACAAAATTACTTATCCTCTCATCTTCCGAGGTTTTCACAAAAACTTTCTCTCTTTTGTAGATGCCGGTCCATACCATGAGCGGGACTCTTCGTGACGAGGCCAGATTCGTCCGCGAGCTTCGCAGGCTCGTCGACTTCCTCGGGTTCACCCATGAGCCCGCGTTCCACGGGATCTTTCCCGATGCAAGCGAGAGCTATTGCGAGGTCACGGTCATCATCCGCTCCTCCCCCACGCAGCCTCCCTTCTACACCCATGGAGTTGGAGGACCTTCGTTCGTGGTTGCCAGCCAGCGTGCCGCACTTCAGGCCCTCGCCGAGCTTCGACTTGTCTACGACTTCCACCTCCGCGATACCGTCTACTGCTTCCTGCCTATGCGCACACCAGGGAGTCACCGCAGCATGTACATCAGCTCCCTCACTCAGAACAACTCCGCCATCGCCCACACCATGATACTGTTGGAGGCTATGGACAATCTTCACACGGAGGCCATCCTCGACACAGATAGCCAGCACGACACCATCGACTACTACCACCACTCGTCGGAGAACCTGAACCACGAGAACACCGACCTTCATCGCCAGGTGCAACAGAACCATCATCTGATCACCGAGGTGGAGGAGTTGAGGCGTCAGAACGAGCTTCTACGCTAGGGCGCCATCGTCACCGCACAGCTTCCCCATCAGCTTAAGGAACTGAAGAAGGATCTCGAGGAGGTCGCTCCTCTTCCGCCTCGCAAGAGGAAATCGCTTCGGTTTCCCACAGTGAAGCCCAAGAGGATTTCCCGCAGTGCACCTCCCGCCGGACCCTCCAGCTCCACCACCCCTGCACCGACCACCTCCATCGAGCCCGTGATCGAGTCGTCCCCCGAGCTTCCTTAGACGTAGATTACGGTTGTTTGTTTCTTTTGTTTGTTTTATTTGTAGTGCCGCTCATGTCAGAATATAAGACATGAGTGTAGACTTTAAATAATAAGAGATTACAATAAAAGGTGTAATCATCTAGGTCTAATATTCATTTTTAGCAATAAAATCAATATCAGTTCCCCTTAAATTTTGGCACATTCTTTCTGAACCGTTCAACTTCAAGATGGCCAACGACCAAGGATCTGAAGCCCCACGTGATGGAAACACCTCGGGCAACCTGCCTCAGTGGGGAGCAACTGGCCAACGGCAGTCCCCCATTGCCAATCACCCCACAGTAGCAGAGGTGTTGGCAAACCAAAGCCAGCTGATTACCTCTCTGCTTGCTCAGATGCAACAACAACAAAACAAGATGCAAGAGCAGCAGACACAGTTGTTTCGTCTCCATCAACATCAGCCCGAGCCTCCTCTCCACCCCGCCGTCCATGCTCCGGCACCAGTCTCTCAACTCTCAGAGTTTCTGCGTGTCTGGCCCCCAACTTTCTCTAGCACCACCAATCCAATGGAGGCAGGAGACTGGCTGAGGACCATCGGCAAGAAGCTAGATCTTCTGCCTTGTTCCGAGCAGGAGCGAGTGGCATTCACCACTCACCAGCTCCAAGGACCCGCCGCGGAGTGGTGGGACAATCTCCGTGAGACTCAGCCTGAAGGCCATGAAATTTCATGGGCTGAGTTCACCACTGCTTTCTGGGCCGCCCACATTCCGGATGGCATGGTAGCCCAAAAGCAGCAGGAATTCTGGGACCTGCATCAAGGAAGCAGGACCGTTACGGAGTACCTACACGAATTCAATCGGTTGGCCCGTTATGCATCGGAAGAAGTACGCACGGACGCCGCCCGCCAAGACAAGTTTCTTCGGGGACTAAAGGACGAGCTCTCCCTTCAGTTGGTCTCCGGGGACTTCGCCAATTTTCAGAAATTGGTGAATAAAGCTATCATTCAGGAAACCGAACAAAACAAGGTGGACCTGAAGAGGCGTACGATGATCGCCTACCACCAACAACAAGTAATGGTGTCGAAGCCACGCCCGATGAATCTGCCTCAAGCCCCAACCCCGGTCGAGACACAAACCACCCTTGGAGGGCCTAACTCAGGCATCCCACCCCAAGCACCGCTAGCCGGAAGAGCTCCTGTGCAAGCTACCAGATACAAGAGGGACAGGAACGACAACCCGATTATATGCTTCAACTGTCGCCAAGAAAGCCAATTCTCCAACATGTGCCCCTACCCCAAGCAGTCCCTACCTTTTGTTCCAAACCCGATGGGACGTGCCCAAGTTCATCACATCTCCGCCCCAGCAGACCAAGGTACGACCGAAGACACTCCCATTTTGGTCTCAACCAACCCAGATCCGGAAGTCACTTTGCCTATATGTGATGTAACCCCTTCTCCTAATCCGGAGCACCCATAGAACCCCGTCCCCTAGTTTCCCCGAGGTTCGCTTCGAATCTCGAGGACGAGATTCTTTGTAAGGGGGATAGGATTGTAACAGCCCTAGAATTAAAAATAAAATAAAAATGAGGAAAATAAATTTTCTGTAATAAAAGAATTTATTTAATTAAAGAAAAGGCTAAAAGTACACTATTAAAGCAAAACAAGGAGAAATAATTCAAATCTGAAGCTAAAAAATTTATGGAGGAATCCAGAAGCCAAGAAATATTTTTGAGAATTTTTACAAAATTTTAACAACAGTCCTTCAAGACTAAATCAAATAATTAAACTTTCTGGATTTATTTTAATCAAAAAACAATTTTAAATGTTAATGGGCCGAAACCCTGAATTTCCGTCCAAAAGCCTTTCGGCCCGGCCCAGTCCAGCCCCACTCGCTGACGGGTGGGACCCGCCTGTCGGCACCGACCCCCCTCTCTCCTCTCCCGCGCCCTCTGCCGGCCCAACCTGGCAGCCACCGACGCCCCCTCCTCTGCTGCTACCACATCGGGCCCGCTTGTCATCCCCTCACTCCTTCGCGCGCGCTCGCTGACAGGTGGGACCCACCTGTCAGATTCGTCTTCAACAATGGAAGAGGATCTCCCCCTTCCATTCCTGTCGGCCCCTTGCGCTATTCACCGTCGGCCGCCCGGATCCGCCGAATCGAGCTCACCCCGTAACTTGCCATTCTCCGGTGATCCGTTTCCCTCTAAAATCAACACGATTTCGCCCACAAGGAAGCTAATCCGAGAGCTATTGAAACCTCGCCGGAGACCTCGGGATTTCGCCGGTTTCCTTCCAATTAAACACCGGCGAGCCCCTATAAAGGACCCCCCACCCTCGCCGCACTCCGCCACAACCCAAGATCTCGCAATACCAAAGGTCGCCACCCCTTTCTAGGGTTTTCCCCTATTTTCTCTCCGGCAGGCCCTCGCCGGTGCTCCGAGCCACCGCTGCCCTCACCTTCACCACCGACAGGACCGCCTCCCCGACCCCCACCCCGGCCTCACATCAGTTGGCCGTGAAGACCGCTAGAACATCGCGCCGCCGTCGATCCCGAAGAGAACCGCCGTCCTCTCCTCGACACCGGCCACCGCTACTGCTCCATCGTCATCACCGCCGGTATGCCGAGAACCCCCTGGTGCCCCTCTTTCCATTTTTGGTCTTGGCCGCACCATGGGACCGCGCCCTCGCCGGGGATCCGTCGCTGTTGCCTCGCCGGAGCCAGGGACAAAGGGGGGTACTTACCCCTTCGCCGTGTGCCGTGCCGGACGAGATCGTAGCCACTCGATCTGCAACGGACGGCTGGGATTATAACCCACGATCAAGCGCTCGGATGTGTTTGACCCACGGTTGACCAGTATCGACGCATCTCAGCCGTTCATCGCCACTTAAGTGCCCCGCTCCGCTGGCGATCGTTGGATCTGGATCCAACGGTCCAGATCCAATCGGCCCACGTGCACAGTGTGCGGGTCCATGGTGAACCTGGCTCACCGTGGACCCATGCCTGATTTTTGGTTTAAATAAAATTCAAAAAAATAGTTTAAACTTCAAAAATTCATATCTTGCTCAAATTAACTCCAAATTTGACCATTTCAATTATGGAAAATTTGTATTTTTATTCTCTACACTTTTATGCAATAAAAATAATATGTCTATTTGGCACAAAATATTCTTATTAAATAATAAAGAAAAGTCCCCTTTTAGGATTTAATTAATATCTCATTTAAATAATTCAGAAAAACCTCTAATAATTTATATATTAAATTCAGAGAACTTAATGACTTTACTCCACTGTTTTAATGCACTAAAAATAGCATGTTCTCTTTGCCCACTTTATTCTATTATATAATGTTGCAAAAGCCTTTTAGGATGTTTAATTAATGCTTATAATAAAAAGTCCACACTTTATGAAAATATCCTAAAAACTTATATAACAACTTCAGGAGACATAATAACTTAATTTCACTATTTTAATACCATAAAAACATTAAGGCTATTTTATACCTTTTTACTTCAACTCTAAAAAGGGGAAAATAAGAACCCCCTTAGGAAAAAAATACTTATATCAAGTTATAAAATTCGGGAACCCCTCTAAAACTTAATCTTAATATTTAAGTAATAAACTCATAGAACTTAAAAACCTATCCCCTTTACTTAACCCAAACAAAAACATGTATGCTTGTATGATTGGTTTTTGGAATGTTTATTGAATATGGTGTTTACTTTTCCGTATCAAGAAGACTACTACGTCGTCGACGATCCGGAGTCTTACCCCGAGGTTCCACCTTCACCATTCGCGGAACAAGGCAAGTGACAGCCCCCATTTTGATCATCATTGAGCCTAGTTTTCATAATTACCGCTATAACTCATAGGAATTAAATATTGCATTAGTCTGATATCAAGCCCTACATTATATTTATTAGATCCTCGTCCTTGTGTGTAAACCCAAGCCATGCTTATTGAGCCTGAACTCCTTGTCACTCTACAATACTATATTAGTTAGTGTCCAATGTACCGACACAACTGCTATAGGGTAACAGAACGAGTCGTAGATAGATGGATTCTGCTATATGATTTACCCCGTTATTCTCGTCTCTGGATTCTGTTGGAGTTGGCTATGTTATAAGTATGGTGGGTTCCGGGTGCAAGCTCTGGCATTGGTTGGTCGCACCCGGGGCACTATAAGGACCAGTCTGCGGGATCCGTTCCAAATCACTTTCGTACTAACCACAAGTCTAGTGGGTAAGTCCTAACTAGAGGTATGGATCGTACCAACTTGGACCACCATAGAGGAGGGGTAAAAGGGGCAAGCCTGCGGGCGACTTGTACCGACGTGGCTCAAGGGGGGGTAAGGCGTGGCCCGAAGTGACTGGGAAACCTTACGAAACCTATAAGAGGGTGTTATCGAATTGGTGTGTTCCATGCTGAAGGTTTTGGCACGAGCTTCTCGTGACAGGAGTCATTTAACACACTGCGGTGTGCGGGAAATGAGTGCCTTGTGGGTACAGTAGTACACCTCTGATCAGAGTTATAAATCTTTTCGAAAAGTCGAGCCCACGGTCAAGGGCGAGTTGTGTGACCTCTCGCAGTTAGTTTACTGTTATGTGCATGTTTGTGTTATTCATGGCATGTAAGGACTGTTGAGCGAGGGTGGGTTGGCTGTACCCCTCGAGGTAGAAGATGATGAAAGATGATGCATAACTCATGTTTACTTTTCCGCAATAATAACTTGATTACATTAATTGCTTTACAAATTGTGCTTTTCCGCAAAAGTAAGCCACTACCTTCCTTGTTATTACCTTGCATTATAATTGCATTCGGTGGCTTGCTGAGTACGATTGTACTCACCCCCGTTGACTTACACCACCAGAGGTCGTCTACTACGAGGAGGGTGAAGGTCTGGAGTAGCGACCTAGTCAAGGCACGAGACTGGAAGAAGACGTTCATCTAGAGGATTTATTTTATTAGTTTCTCTTTATTTAACTCTTTTGTATTAATATGGTCTACGAACCATGATTGATTGGCGTATTGTGCGCAGTCGTATGATGAACGTCTTGTATTTATTGATTTTCTATGGAATTTCAATAAATTCCCGGTTTTATTAAATCTTGGCGTGACAGGAGGTATCTCCAAGTGGTGTTGCTGCTGCAGACGATTTATTCGAGCCTATTGTTCATGCATATGGGTCTGCTGCTGTTGCATCTGAGCCAACAGAGTGGTGATGAGTTGGTTCTGGTTGGCCATAATCTCGGCCAATGTAGGGATGTTAGTGATGGGTGCCCCGGTCTGACATTGCCCTGGAGATTCTCCGTTTGGTATTGCGTGGCTTGGCAAGTTGGAGGTGGCAGACGGGTTCTAGTCGTTAGCCATTCTGAGAGGGATAATACCCCAAGGCATAAGAAAGACTTTTAGAAAAATTTACCCAAAATGGTTCACATATTCTTTATTAAATGTGATACAAAATAGTTCATTACAATTTAGCTCTTATTTTTATCTCACCCATAGAACAAGTCGCTATGGATGGTACCACAAACAAGAAAAACAATCATCCGGAATCTAGCGTCTAGCACAACTACTCGCCATCAGAGGTAGTCTCGGTACTCTCTGATCCATGAGAATCTCGGGGAACGCTAGGCTCGATGAAGTTCTCTATCATGGGGTCCGAAGCGATGACCTGTCTTGGAGCAGCTACGCTGGAGGAGGGAGGTCCGAAGGGTGTCAGAGGTGGGGTGATCCGCTTAGGCTGAGGGGTGGGCTTCCTGATAGCCTTCTTCTGGTGAGGATGCAGTGGCACCAATTCTTCGATGTCCTTCTTGAGCTCCTGGATCTGGCACTGGAGCTCAGCATTCTCGGCGACACTCTGCTGTAGCACAATGACCTTACGCTTCAGTTCCCCATTCTCTTGAATCAGGTCGTTTGTCGTGTGGTGATAGAAGTCTATAGTATCATGTTGATTGTCGGCTTCAAGCACGACCTTAGTGTGAAGATAATCCATGGCCTGAAGAAGACAAGTGCTCCTGGCTATGACGGTGTCACGGTCCGAAATAATACTAACGTAGATGCTGCGGTGGGCTCCCGAAGTACACATCAGTATATAGCGGAAGGAGGTGTCTCGGAGCTGAACGTTGTAAATCAGTCTCAACTCAGTGAGGGCCTAGAAATCGACGCGCTGACATGCCACCTCAAAGGTCGGGCCTCCGATAGCTGATATGAAGAAGGGTGTGCTCTCCTAAGGAACGAATGGTGATGGTGACATCACAAGCGCCTGCGAACTCCTTCGGGTAAACTCCATGGAATTGGGGCTCGTGGATGAATCCTAGGAAGGTCACGAGCATCCAAAGCTCATGGACGAATCCATCACGGTCCCGAAGGTATCCATGCATGTGGTGACCTAGCATCTACAAAGAAGACAAAGTTTAAAGAGTAAGGGAGAGAATAAAATTATGAAGTAGATTTTTACGAAATAGATTTTTGTAAAGCTAAGTATGAGGCAGGTCTGTTTCGCTTCCTACAGTCAAGTCGGCTCTGATACCATCTTGTAGCGCCTAGAATTTAACAATTCTAGACTTTATTAAAATTCCAAGGAAAATCAATAATCACAAGATGTTCATCACATGACAACGCGCATACGACAAGCATTCGTGGTTCGCAGACCACATTATTACACAAGTGTTAATATAAAAGAAACTAAGAAAATAATTATCTAGATGAACATCTTTTCCAGGATTGCGTCCTTGACTAGGTCGCTAGTCCAGACCATTATCATCATAGTACATCGTCTCTAAAGTGTGTTTTCCAACGGGTATGAGTACAGGAGTACTCAACAAGCCACCAAGAAATGCAATAATAATGCAAGGTAATAACAAGGAGAGATAATGGTGTAAAGGGCGGAAAGTACATTTTTATTTTGCAGCCTTTAATGTGAGTCAAGTTTAATCATACAAAATAATTAAATCATGGATGATGCAATATCTTCTAACTAGAGGAGTACAGTCTGCCCTCCTCGCTCAATGGTCCTTACAAGACCAATCAACATGCAACACTTCTCAAACGTATACTAACTGTGGGATGTCATGCAACCCACCCTCGACCATGGGCTCAACATTTCGAAAAGATTTAGACTCTGATCAGAGGTGTACCATTGTACCCACAAGGCACTCATTCCCGCACACCGCAGTGTGTTCAGATGATCCGAGTCACAGGAACTCATGCCGAAACCTTTAGCATGAAGCGTTCCAACCCAATGACACACACTATAGGTTTCACCGGCGCGCCAATGCACTGGACCAACATTGTGCCCCCTTTTGTGCCACATGGTATAAATCACCCGCAGGTGCTACTTGCCCCTCTCCACATAGTTCCTCGAGTTGGAACGTCTCATACCGCCAGTTAAGACTTACCCACTAGACTTGTGGTTGGTACGAAAGTGTATTACAACGGATCCCACAGACCGGTCCTTATAGTGCCCCTGTTTCAACTAACCAATGCCCTCGCTTGCACCCGGAACCCACCATGCTAACTTAAATAACCAAAACTCCATCACTAATAGAATTCTAGGGGAGAGAAAATCACGGGGGTCATATAATAGAACCAAAGTACCTACGACTCTTTTTTAAACCTATAGCGGTTGTGTCGATACATTGACACTATCTAATAGTATTATTAGTATGGTGACAAGGAGTTTAGGCTCGATAGCATGGCTTGGGTTTGCACATCAAGGTCGGGGATCTAAATAATTATATTGTAAGGTTGTTAATCTAATTAATTCAATTATAACCTATGGGTTTTTGTGATATTTATTTAAAACTGGGTTCAATATGCTCAAAAATGGGGTGGTGACTTGCCTTGCTCAGCAAAGGGAGATGGTGGGACTTCGGGGAAGTACTCCGGCTCCTCGGCGACGTCGTAATCTTCCCGGCATGCAAAATGAGAACAACAAATATTTAAACATAATAAAATAAACAATACAATCACTTCAATTAAATTGTCTAAAGTTGTAAAAAATAAAAGAGGGGTTCTCTGGAATTGAAATAGTGAAATTTGGAGTTAAAATGGGGGAAAATATGAATTTTTAAAGTTTAAAACAATGTTCTTGGTTTTATTTTGAATAATAAACAGTGCAAACATGCCAAACAAATTGGCTAAGAATGTAGAGAATAAAAAGATAGATTTTCTAAAATTTGAATGGTATAATTTGGAGTTAATTTGAAGAAGTTATGAATTTTTGAAGTTTAAATCAATTTCTGGAATTTATTTTAAATTCTAAAACAGTCTCTGGTCCACGGTGAACCAGCACACTGTGCCGTGGGCCGGTTGAACTAGAGCCGTTGGATTGAGATCTAGCGGCCACAATACGTGTGGGGGTTTTAAGTGGCAAAGGACGACCGAGAGCGCTCGGTACCCCTTCGTTCGGAACGGACGACCAGGATTAAACCCGATCACGCTATAACGTCGACCGTCCAATCGAGATCACACGGCCATGGAGCGATCCGACATGGCACGGGGTAATTACCCATGCCAGTCGTCTTCTCTTGCGACGACCGAGGGTGGCGGCGGTCCTAGCGACAGCGGTGATGGCCGGCGGCCTAACCTAAGCATGAAAATGGAATCCGGGTAGTGAGGGGATCATGATGGTACCGGTGCGGTGGATCGAGGTCGATGGAGCATGGTCGGCGAGGAGCGGAGTCTGCGGTGAAGTCTCGGGTCCTCGTCGGCGATGGGGTTCCAGCCGCGAGGAGCTCGAACAAAGTGGTGGCCGGGGTCGGGGAGGCAATGGCGGTCACGGGGAGGCGATCGATGACGATGGAGACGGGCTCCAGCGACGGCAAGTTGTGACCGGAGGTGGCACAGAGGGACGACGCAAAAGAGCTTCGCTAGCACTTCGTTCTACCAAGGAATTGGCAATTGCGGGGTGGGATGGACGCGGTGTGCCGAGGGGGTAGGGTTGGCAATGGGTACCCGAAACCCGAAACCCAATGAGTTTTTACTCCATTAGGGCACGGGTCTGGGTCAATTTTTCGACCCGCGGGTCTGTTAATGGGCAAAAAGTTGAACCCATCGGGTTCGCGGGTTCGGGTCTGGGATCGTAGAACCCGAACCTGTAAACCCATGGGTTTTTTTACCCGGCCCAATAATTATACATGCCTCTATTTTAGCCTTTCAGCCCATAATCCAGCCCAATACCTTGACCCAATATACAGAGTATATAACAGAGAATAGCTATCCCAAACCCTAAACCTAATCATTCCCTCACCTCCTGGCCTCCCCCCAGCCCCAGACGCACCCCTGGCGGCGGCGGGCACATCGCACGCACGCACTCACATCGGCATCGCCGCAAGCAGCAGGCTCCGAGCCTCCGACGCTCCGTCCATCCATCGCTCTGACCTCTGAGTTCGAGTCTCCGAGAGGACCGAGACTCAGGCGCGGAGGCGGCCCGTGCCCAGGCTACGTGCCGTGCGTCGCGCTCGCGCCGACCACCTCCCTCGCCGCTCGCCGTCCCCGTGCAGGTGCGTTTTGTGCGGTGCGCCAGCGCCCCCTTCCTCGCAGGTCGCCGGATCTCACAGCCTCGCTCTTTTCTCCCTGCAGCTCACTCTCCCTCGCTCTCTCCTCACTCTCCATGTGCACTCTGCAGTAGCTTGCTCAAGATGGCGCTTCTCTCCGGATCCAATGAAGAACTTGTCCATTGATGTAAATATTTGCTATTATTGCTGAAATGTAATCCTTTTTTGCTGTAGTTGATGAGAAGAACAAGCAGCTTTCCACCTTTTGGTCTTGTCTCCAGGATATTCAAGAGGGCCTTCAGGTGATGTGTTTTCAATATTTCTTTTCTTATACTATTCTCAGATTAAATTGCTAATTATTATGTTGGTATGCTCATGTAGGAACTTGCAATTTGAGATGTTCAAGAGTTTCAGGTGGTGGCTCCCATTTTGGTGCAAGGAACAAGTCTTCAAGGAACAATTGATGAATTGATGTGCCTACTTTTGGTTATTATTATTTGTAAATTGTGAGCTTGGATGGAACTTGTATGTGCCTCATTTTGGTTACTGTTAATCTGTGATGTATGGAACTTCATGTGCTGCACTGCTAGTGGTGGTGGTTAGGCTAGCTGGTTATGTATGCCATTTATGTATGAACTAATGTTAATGCCGAGTACTATGTCCTATGATCCTAATTCCTATCTAGCATGACTAGGCTATATAGAATTATGGTTGGTGACTAATGAAACTGTTATTCCTGCTATTTTATCAGTTTTGCTAGTGTCGTGGGCTCTGTGCATGGCTCTGTGGAGCAGACTAGCAGTGCATGCTTATGCTAGTTAACGGGCACGGGTGACCCATGGGCGACCCGAGACCCGAATGGGCACGGGTTTGGGCTTAAAAACGAACCCGTGACGGGCATAGGTTTTTTAACGGGTCTCATTTTAGTGTCACGGGCACGGGTCTGGATGGGCAAAACCTGACGGGTCTGTGCCCGTTGCCAACCCTACGAGGGGGGTTTTATAGGGCACCGGTGGTGAGTGAGAAGGCTGAGGAACCATGAATGCCGAGAGAGGGGAATAACTCTGACGTGGGTTAATTCGGCGATTAAGAGACGTAACGTGAGGGGATCCGAGGAGGATCGTGTGCCGGCGTAACGGGGAGTAATTTACCGACATTAAACCGAGCTCGAGCCCACGGCGGAGGTGGAATGGTGAGTTAGGGCGGCGGTCGGAGATCTCGTGGGCGCGAGGGCTCGGGGAAGACAAACTTGACAGGTGGGATCCACTGTTCAGCGACGGGCAAGGGGGTGAGGTGCAACGGTCGGCGCTGACAGGCGGACTAGGGTGCGCGCGGAGAGAGAGGAGAGGGCTGACAGGTGGGCCAGGGACTCGGGCATGAGGCTGAGAGCATCGACAGATGGGGTCCATGTGTCAGTGAGGGGATCGTGAGGTGAAAGGGTTGGGCCGGTTGGAGAGAGAGAAAGGGAAGGGAGGCCAATACTGTTAAAAATGCATTTATGAATAAAAATAATTACTGAAATCAGTTTAAAAATTATGGGCTACTTGCATGGGTTCTAAAAATTTGTAAAAATTCTCAAAATATATCTTGGTCTAAAGATCATAATATAATTTTTTCAGATCTTGGTTTGGACTATTTCTCTAGATATTTATTTATTTGGACATTTTCATATTTAGAGAAAATAAAAAATAATCCTTTTTCTAGAAAAGAATATTTAAAAATTTTATTTTACTTTTAAAATTTTGGTCTGTTACATTCACCCACAATGGAAGCTACACCAACAACAACATCATTTGACCTTGTATCTCAATCACGATTGTTGGCGTAAAAGATTACATTAACAGGTTCTCAATGATTAAGAACTAACAAATGAAGAGTTTGTGAAGCGGACTATCTCAAGCCTCCGTATTACATAATAGCTCGAAGTAGTTCAAAGTTGTGTATTGAATATCTGAATATTCGATGCCTATTACAGGGTGAGAATGGGGGTATTTATAGGTAAAAACTTTAAGGAAAAGACCTTTTTACCCCTCAGTTATAACCGACATAGTAGAAATTATTTCGGTACCCCTAATAGAGATAAAATGGTAAAAGACTAATTTAATCAGAAAGAAGATAAGTCTTCTATCCTTGCTGGCAGTTTTCCACTGCGAAGAGGGAGCCTTCGAAGTGTATCTTCTAACCGAAGTCTGGGCAGACCCTCCGGCCTTAACTCTACGTCAGTACGGAGACAAGTTTTGCACTCCGAGCTCATGAGTTGTCTTTGTCTTGTAATCTTGAAGATCCTGGGGATGAAGTATTTTCCCCCATTAGTAGCCCCTCGAATACGCTTCTCCGAATAACCTGTATGGCAAGGAGAGCAGTATACGCAAGAAATATTTTCATGCTCAAGGACTTAGCGAAATTTACCATTCTTTGAAGCATTCATAGATTCGCAATCTTCGAACCAGCTTCTATGCGAAGGTACTCGTCGAAGTAGCTTCGAAAACAAATCCTTGCGAAGCTGAAATAACCGTTAGACTCACAGAAATAGTTGTTACCCATTTTCTCAAAAAGATTTACACCGCCGCTTCGTTTCTGGAGACATGAATTCTCGCGAAGAGTCATGATAAATTGTAATGGTAAAGAAGACGGAAAGGCACATATGAATGGTACACTGCTTGTGAATACACACTATAAATAGAAGGGTAAGAGTGCGTTTTGGATACTTTAACAACTGCTCCCGCATTTTCCCCCTTTCTGCTTCCTGAATCCGAACTCGAACTCCATCTTCTCTCATGATGAAAACTAGCCACAAAGCTCCCATTCCTGCTTCGACCTTGGCTAGGCAGCAAGTGATGGCGGCAGCGTCAGCAGTAGCACCTTCGGGCAATCCTCGTCCGGCTGGTCCTCACGATCTCCTCCCAGTGTCAACCAAATACACGGACCAGTCATACAGCTTGGGACCATCGACTTGCTCGAAGAAGTCCATTGCAGCGGCGATTGCGGGGAAGACGGGTCCGGGGATCAAGATTCGCCAGCTCGGCAAAGAAGCAATTCCTTCGCCATGGGCCGGAGAGGTGGTTGTGTTCGAAGCCTTTTTCGAAGCTGGATTAGGGCTTCCAGCAGTGGATTTTCTCTTCGAGGTACTGGGATTGTTCCATGTTACTCTTCCTCAATTGTCGCCCAATGCCATTGCACGCCTAGCTATCTGTTGACATGGAAACGTGCCCCCGCACTTGGGTCAGTTTGACGATCCAAAAGTGTGTGGATGCTTAGGGACAGGCCTAAGCGTAACACAACATCGACGTCGTGTTCCGACTACCCTTAGCCATGGTAAGGGGGGTGGAGTCACCAGGCAATCAGATCACACAAAATAATCCAATTAGCCGAAAGAAATATATTAAACAGAATAAAATCAGCAAACTGGTCGGAGCCCGTCTGCTTCGAAGTATGGTGCGAAGGGGGTCGCCGAAGTATACCTTCGGCGTCTGGTGCGAAGTGTCCTGCCGAAGGGTACCTTCAGCGTTCGAACTGATCTGGTTGAAGATGAACTCTGAACGGATCTGGACGTGACAATCACCTACAGATTGATCTTTTCTCGTCAATAGTGAGGTTATAGCTAGCAGCCATAAGGAAAAATTTTCTATTGGCCCTTTCCTGTGGGTGAATCTCGGGTCTAGTTCCGAGAGTTTGAAGGTCCCTTTGTACTTTGTGTTAATCTTTTGACTTGCCCAGTATGTCTAACAAAATACAGATGGTGCTTTCTAAGACATTCTTCTCAACCTGCATTGTATAGATAGCATGACCAATCTCCAACTCCTTCCAATAGGGCAAATATCTAAAGAAGATTGACTGTTTTTAAAATGGAGCATCCTTTGAATTTTTTTCAGATTTCTTCCTCTTCTTTCCGAAAACAACTTTGATATTCTTCACCATTTCGAATAGAAATTTATCGTCTCGATGTCATGGAGGTTGTCCAAGATCGATTGTACCGTCGAAATGGTTCCTATTTCTTCGATATTTGTGGTTTCTTTGATGGAAGATGCATAGATTCTGTCTGGCCCACACACACTACACATGTTGTCTTTCCTTTAACCTGTCCTGTTAGGGACATACGTCCCGGTTTGTCAGCTATGGTGCAAAAGATCATGGCTCATCCCACACACAGACACCATGTTCCCATAGACGTTTCATATCCTCCATCAAAGGTTCTAGAAAGATATCAATGTCATTGCCAGGTTGTTTTGGACCGGAATTAGAGTAGTGAGCATAAGGTATTTTCTTTTATGGCACAACCATGATGGACTGTTGAACAAGCACAGAAAGACCGGCCACGTATTGTGTGGGTTCCTCATCTCACCGAAGGGATTCATTCCTGTAGGACCGAAAGTAGCGACCAGAGGGGGGGGGTGAATGGACGCCTAAAAAAATTCTTGCTAACTATTTGCTAATCCCAACACCCAACCAAACTTAGCTAGACAAATAATTTTAGCGAAGCAAATTTGAGGAATTAAAAATAGTTTAGCCTAAAAATATCGGTGTCCTAATTAAAAATATTGCAGTAAATAAAATTGGTACTAGAAATATTTAATAACGTACGCAAAATACTTAAATATATTAATAAAACATTCAGACTTCGGTCTAAAAATAAAATACTAATCAACTAAATAAAAACATGGATCATCCAGTAATTAATTGAGAGATAAACTTAAAATATTTAGGTAAAGACTAGAATTAAAAAATACTACTATGACTAATAAACTTTTCTTTACTTTTTATATAAGCAGATTAAACAGATATAAATTAAAATATGCGATTTCTAAAAATAGTTTAGCAGATTAAATTAACATGAAATTTCTAAACGAATTTTCCGCTAATTAATGAATAGATGATTATCTCTAAAAATGATCTACTAAAAAATAGGAGATTAGAAACTTACCTTTGTCATCGTTCAAGTCGCCGTGCAGAAAATCCAATGTCGTGGCTGCGTGCGAAAATCCGGCCGGCCAGAGACCTGCCGTTGCACCGAAGCTGCCGGATCTGAAGCCCTGACGTGACCGGCCACCTCAAATCGCCGTGCCTCCTGCCCGCACAGAAAAACTTGCTGACGAAGCCCTTTTTCCTGTTGCTGCCGCTTGAAGCGTTGCCAGCCGGAGGCCTTAGGCCGTAGATGCACAGCTAGCGATCACGCGTGCATAAAGTTCCAAACGGCAAACAAAAAACAAATCGGTGCTACGGCCAGCCGTAGATGCAAGAAAAAGAATTGACTGCTTCTCTACCGCACCACCGTAGGCCCCACGCAAGGGCTGCGGCCAGCCGGGCGTTGCCGCTTGATGAAGAGAAATCACTCCCGCGCGATTAAAAAAAATTGACGGCAAAATAATTTCAGAGGAACACGAAAACAGAAATTGGACTGTAGATTGATCTTGTAGAAAACAACCATCTATCCCCAGAGGGGATAGGGGCCTATTTATAGGCGACTCCTAATACATAAAAAGACTAATTTACCCCTAGGGTAAATTAACACTGACTCTAAAATAAATTCCAAAAATTACTAAAATATTCTTAGAAAAATCACCTGACTCAACTAAATATATTCTAAACTTAAAAACTAAATATTAATACCGTAAAAACAAAATTATCATAGGTTGTCAGTTTTGCGCCGAAACTGACAAAGCGTCCACCGTCTTCGCACCGGGTATCCGGATTGGGTCGACCCGACCCCGCAGCTTCCTCAGCCCGTGTAGGACCGAAAGTAGCGACCAGAGGGGGGTGAATGGGCGCCTAAAAAATTCTTTCGAATCAATGGCCTGCTCCCAAAACCCAACGCATTTAAAAAACTAAACAGCAAAGCGAGAATAGATTGACTAAGTCTGCAGATTCGAAGTCTGCTGATTCAGAGGTTGCAGATTCGAAGGTTGCAGATTCAGAGGTTGCAGATTCGGAGGTTGCAGATTCGGAGGTTGCAGATTCAAAGGTTGCAGATTCGGAGGTTGCAGATTCGAAGTCTGCTGATTCGAAGTCTGTGGATTCGAAGGTTGCAGATTTGAAGGTTGCAAATTCGAAGGTTGCAGATTCGAAGCCTGCAGATTCGAAGTATGTAGATTCGAAGTATGCAGATTCGAAGCCTGCAGATTCGAAGTATGCAGATTCGAAGTATGCAGATTCGAAGCTTGCATATTCGAAGTCTGCTGATTTGAAGTCTGCTGATTCGAAGCCTGCAGATTCGAAGCTTGCAGATTCGAAGTCTGCTTCACAGAGTTGGACTTCACACAAGAAAAGGGACTTTGGCCCTGTCAACTCGATCAAAAAGCTATGCAGGAAAAAGCAAGCCTAGAGTACTAGTGTACTGTTGCTACAGAGAAGTAGTACTACTTGCAAACAGCAAGAACTAGTACTACTCAGTGAAGAACCGAAGCAACAGAGACTCAGTTCTCAGGAATAGAAGTTGCTGCACATCAATAAAGACAATAAAAACACTGCAAACCGAATGACAAGAGGAGGGAAGAGAATCTCACAGATTCAAGAAGAACGAATGGAATGCAGGAATTAAATCGCAGGGAACAAGAGCCTGGCGGCGCACAACAGGAGAGAGAACGCAGGAGACAAAATGGCGGCGCCCAGTGGGTCTTCTACTGCTTCTGGCCCATGTACCCGGATTGGGCCAGCCCGACTTCACAGCCTCCTCTGCCCGACAGTCACTCGCTGCCCGTGTACCTGAGTCACACGCGGCCCATGAAACAGTAGCTCTCTTCTTCTTTTGTCCCCTTTGACTATCGTTGACAATGACTCATCACATCTGGAGCCATGAGGCCCATGCTATTCAGCATGGCTCCTCAATCTCCCCCTTGATGAGTGCATTGTCAACACTCCTCTTCTTCAGCTCTTCAGCACCTGCGAATAAATGTGGAAACACGAAAACAAAACACAAGAAAACAAAGAAGAAGAAAAAATAAGGTAAAAGTTTAACCCTAATGACCGAAAGCCAAACAAAAGCAAGAAGTGGTCATTATGGTTAACCAAAACGTAAAAGCTCAAAAATGAGTGCAATTTCAGAACAACAAGGATATCAACAGAGTAAAAACTCCCCCTTAAACTCTGATCCCAAATTTTCTCCCCCTTGTTGACAAGTGAACTCATCAAGCACTCAATAGAGACACAGACTCCCCCTGAAATGCAACTCCCCCTCAAAATATGCAGTGAATTCAACTGGAGTGCATAAGGAGTGTAGAAAGCATGCTTCTCAAATATGATTGACTGCAATTACAACATCTAACAAGTATAGCAAAAGAGATACTGTCTAAGACACATGGCATGATCAGTGCAACAGATGATATCTAAAGAAAGTCATTAGCACGCATTTTTCAGTTTTTGCAAACAAAAAGCATCACCACATTTTCCAGTAAAACAAGCAAGGTAAAACATGAGATGCAAAAGCTAACTGATATCTACCAAGATAAGCTTTGTTCAGAAACAAAGTGCTTCAGCAAACTTGTTATCATTTCAATTTTCAAGCTTTTTCTTTTCCCTTTTTTATTTTTGCTAGGGGTTATTTGCATGTCAAACCTTATACTGACCGACCAAGTCAAGCCTAGGCCAGATCTGGACCATCAGAAGCTTAAGACATTAGTCTTGGCATACACTACACTGTCCTAGTTCATACCAAAGTGCTATGGTATGCAGTCCAGAACAAATGTAATGCGACAAAGCAAACCCACCTGGATCTTTTCAAGTTATGCACAAAAAGGCATGGAATTTTCATTGTTCTCGAATTTTCATCATTTTTATAGCACATTTCCATGTTTAAAGCATACAGATGTCCAAGTTGCATATTTGCGTCTAAGTCAGAAACTAGCTACAAGGCATGTAACAGATAGCAAGAACATTCAGCCTACGCATGCTAGTTACCAGAAGCAATGGTGATCATTTTTCAATTTTAAAGCATAAAAGTCATGCATATGACAGATATCAGACATATCATTTGAACTGAAGCAAAGCATGATCATCGACAAGTAATCAAAAGTATGTACCAGCTAGAATAAGTAAAGCAGTGCAATCATATAACAGAAGCAAGCTCAAAAGTGTGATATGTGAATATGCAAGATATGAACACACACAGAAAGACTCAAGAAAAGAGTAAAGAAGAAAGAAAAAACTGACGCAAAATATCCTAAAAAGGATATACAACACCCAAATCCCCTCGTAAACGCTCAAATGTAGACTGATCTAGGGGTTTAGTGAAAATGTCAGCCAACTGATGATGGGTATCAACATAAACAAGGTCAATGACACCTTTCTCATATTGATCCCGCAAGAAGTGAAAGTGCACATCAATATGTTTGGTTTTTGAATGGAGACACGGGTTTTTCCCTACACTAATAGCACTGGTGCTGTCGCAAAACAATGGAACCCTGGTAGGAAAGAATAACCCAAAATCTCGCAGAGTGGAAATCATCCAAACCAATTGTGAGCAGCAGCTAGCAGCAGCTACGTACTCAGCCTCTGTGGTCGAAAGAGCAACTCCAGATTGCTTTCGAGAAGACCAAGATACAAGAGAAGAACCAAGAAACTGGCAAGTACCGGAAGTCGACTTGCGATCCAACCGGCACCCACCAAAATCGGCATCCGAAAATCCAGATAAATCGAGAGAAGATGATGCTGAATAGAAAAGACCAAGATCAGGCGCATAAGTGAGATACCTGAAGATGCGCTTGACAGCCTGCCGATGAGACGTGCGTGGTGAAGACTGGAAGCGCGCCCAAAGTCCCACGGCGAACTGTATGTCCGGTCTTGTTGCCGTTAAGTATAACAGCGAACCGATCATCCCTCGAAACTCCCTTTCATTGACCTTGACGCCGCTCTCGTCCTTGTCCAGACCCCCAGATGTGCCCATCGGGGTCATCTGCGGCTTCAACTCACCACCAAAGTCAAATTTCTTAAGCATGTCGCGAGTGTACTTACCTTGGTGGATGAAGGTGCCGTCCTTGGTCTACTTGATCTGGAGCCCTAAGAAGTACTTGAGCTCACCCATGAGGCTCATCTCAAACTCACTGTGCATCTGCTCAGAAAACTTGGACACAAGATTATTAGTAGTACCGCCAAAAATAATATCATCCACGTAAATCTGCACAACTAAAAAATCTGAAGCATCTCTGAGAAAGAAGAGAGTTTTATCCACAAAACCCATCACAAATCCCTTCCCCAACAAAAACTGCTTCAACCGGTCATACCAAGCCCTGGGGCTTGCTTCAACCCGTATAAAGCTTTTTGCAACTTAAAAACATGTCGAGGAAACTTAGGGTTCTCAAAACCGGGGGGCTGCCTAACATAAACTTCCTCCTCTATGAACCCGTTCAGAAAAGCACTCTTAACGTCCATTTGAAAAAGCTTAAAACCCTTCGAAACGGCAAAAGCTAGAAGAATACGAATGGACTCAAGACGGGGAACAGGAGCGAAGGTTTCTTCAAAGTCAATACCTTCCTTCTGGCAATAACCCTGGGCAACTAGTCGAGCCTTGTTGCGCACCACAACCCCATCTTCACCTTGTTTGTTCTTGAATACCCACTTGGTGCCTATGGGGTTGCATCCTGGTGGCGGCTCAACTAATGTCCAAACCCGATTGCGGACAAAGTTCTCTAGCTCTTCTTGCATAGCATTAATCCAATTAGAATCAGAAAGAGCATGAGAAATGTCTCTGGGCTCAAAAGATGCAACAAATGCAAATTCAGCAAACACAGCAAGAGAGGTAGATGAACGCAAAGTTCTCTCAATCAAATCACCGATGATGAGCTCTGAGGGGTGATCACGCTGAACTGCTCGGGTTCCCTGGTGATCTGAAGTCACCTCACCGGAGTCAGCAGCTGGCACCTCTGGACTTGATTGAGGGGGCTCGATCGAAGTGGAAGAAGTGATCAGAGGTCCGCCCTCATCCTCAGTCGAAGTCTCAAAATGTGTGGGCTCTGCCGGGGGTGCAGAAGGCCCACCCTCATCAGCAGCTGGAGTATCCTCATCTTCCTCGAAGATGGACTCTCCGAGCTCATCATCCCCAGAAAGCTCAAAAGAAGGAGTTAAAGAAGGCAAGGACTCGTCAAATGAAACTTCGCAAGTCTCGACAAGCTGCTGGGAGTCGAGGTTCCAAACACGAAAGCCTCGAGAATGCAAAGCGTAACCAAGAAAAACACCGTCCCAGCAATGAGACTCAAACTTATCCAAATGCCCTCCCTTCTTGAGCACAAAGCACTTGCAGCCAAATGCTCACAAGTGGCTCACCTTGGGCTGTCTGCCAAATCGCAGTTCATATGATGTCTTACCAAGGTAAGCTCTAAGAAAGATGCGGTTGGCCAGATAGCAAGCCGTGTTCATGGCTTCAGCCCAAAAACGCCTAGGAGTCCTGTGCTCATCGAGCATCGTCCTGGCCATCTCGACTAGCGTGCGGTTTTTTTCGTTCCACAACGCCATTCTGTGGGGGAGTGTAAGGAGAAGAAAACTGATGGTCCAGACCCTGATCACTACAGAAGCTGACGAACCTAGAGTTCTTGAACTCAGAGCTGTTGTCGGAGCGAATTGCTCGCATCCGACCATTGTTCTCATTCTTTAGCTTCAAAATCAGGTCATGAACAAACTGAAAAGTTTCGTCCTTAGACTCCAAAAAGAAAACCCACGAGAATCGAGAAAAGTCGTCAACAATGACAAGTGCGTACCACTTCCCACCAACTGAACGTACCCGAGCTGGACCAACAGTGTCCAAATGTAAAAGCTCGCCCGGATACGAAGTCATCACCTGAGTCACAGGTGAGTGAGAAGCGGCAACCATTTTCCCATGACGATAGGGATGACAAACTAGATCCTTCTCCATCTTAAGCTTGGGCAATCCTCGGATGAGGTCCATAGAGCTTAACCTGACTAGCAGATCAAAACTCAAATGACCTAACCTCCTATGCCACTTCCAGAGCTCAGAAGAAGATCCAGCAATCAAACAGCGAGAAGGGCCAAAAGAACTAGAGAAGTCAATTCGAAAAACTTTACCAAATGGTAAAATCTGGCAAATCAAAGATCCTCTAGAATCAAACACAGAAGAATTGCCCTTCTTAAAACGCACTTCCAACCCATCCTCAAGAAGTTGCGAAACAGAAATCAAATTGAAGTTAAAATTTTTAACCAAAGCAACGTTCTTTAAAGAAAAATGGTCTGAACTGCGAATTGAGCCAATGCCACTTACTTTCCCTTGACCACTGTTCCCGAATGTGATGTACTCTTTGGAGCTTGGGGGAGTGAGACTAGAGAACCATCTGCGATGTCCCGTCATGTGGCGGGAGCATCCTGAGTCCATGATCCAAACATCCTCCAGTCCCTGGTCCTGCACAATCAGTGGCTGTTAGTGGGAGCAAATGGTCCGGCACCAGGTTTAGCAAAAGAGCTAAACCAGTGTCGAGCCATCTGCTCAAAAGATGGAAAGCGAAAACCATCAAAAGAGTTTGGACCAAAACGCGGCTCAAAGTGCGGTCCTCGGTTCTGCCTAACCCTGCATCCACGAGGTCCAGAACCGTAGCCAACACGGTCTGGAATTCTGCCAGAACGGACACCACCAACTGGAGCACGGGCAAGAAGGTCGTCTCCTCTACCACCACCTACACGACGCGGCCTGGCCTCCAGCCTCTCTCCGTGCCAAGGAACACGCAGTCTACCACCCTGCTGGTAGAACTACTCCTGTTCACTACGAGCCCTCTCTGCTCTCTCAACCCGCTTCCTTCTGAAGCAGAACTCCGCAAGATGCTCGTCTCTCTAACAGTACTCACAATGATAGGTAGGCTTCTTGGGATGTGGTTGAGGCTTGGGATGTTTGGGCTTGGTAGTGTTTGGTGTGGTCTTCTTGGGTTGAGAGGGTCCAGGAAGAGAGTTTAGAGAAGAATGGAGGTGTTTGGGCTTAGGAACCCAGATAGGCTTCTTGGGTGGAGCTTTGGGTGGTTCATGAATCACTCCATCCTTGGGCTGACAAGCCTGGGAAGACTCAATGGAGTGAGTCTTGGGATACCTCTGCTCTGGAGTCATTTTACTCCACTCCACTGCCCGGCTGATGGCACTCTCAAAGTCAGCCTTGGTGTAGGTGTAACCTACTCCAAACCCATCCTGCCTTTTGAACTGCTGGATCATCATGCCGAGCTGTGGCTCTCTGGCACTGATCCAACTCAGGATAGAACGGAGGTAAAAGTTCGCATTCTGAGAAACTGCTAGCTCCTCTCTTAAGGAAGCTAGAACCTCCACCTGAGACAAGCAGGTCTCACATTCACTCTCTACTTGAATAGACTTCTCGGCTTTTAGCTTAATCAATTCCATTCTAAGAGACAGGCAGTTCTCACAGACAGTGGGTGGAACTAACAATGTCTCAAGCTCTAGCCTAGTCTGCGCAAGCTCAGCTCTCAACCTCTCCAAATCACCCAACTGTTCATCGCCCTTGGATTTCAGCTCAGCTAAGACAGCTAGATGATATGGGCAATCAACACAGGGTGCGACGACAGTGGCTTGAGCATCTTTCAGCTCCAGCTGAGCGCTTTCAAGCTCAGTGGCCAAAGCGTCCCTCTCATCAACCCTTTCTGTGTACCTGGACTTCAGAGTCGACAGGTCACACAGAAGCACCTCACACTTCGGGCACTCACTGCTATCACCCAAGCAAGGGGAAGAAGATAGACTCTCAATTCTGCCGTTGGCCACGGCAAGCTCACTCTCTAACTCATCTATCCTCTTCTTAGCCCCCTAAGCAGTTTTTCCCGATATTTCAACTCCTGACGATTGTTCTCAAGTAAATCAACGATTTCGCGCTCGTAGGATGATACCTTGTTGTCGTCGTCGGAGTCGTCAGAGGAGCTCTTTTCTTCCTTATCCCCAAGAGCCATTGAACAGAAGCTCTTGCGGGATCTTCGGTGCTGGTGTGAGCGGCTCTTCGGCTTGTCTCCGAAGGCCATGAAGCAGAGGCCCGCTGGATCATCCTTGTCCTTCCCTTTCCTAATGACGATCTCCTCATCGCTTGAGCTTGATGAAGAGGAAGAAGACGTGGACTGCTTGGAGTAGCTCTTCTCCATCTCGGCGAAGAAGGCCTTGTCGCGCTTCTTGTTCTCTCGCCGGTAGTCCTTCAGGGCCTTCTTGAAGAATCGGGTCTTCGGCTTGCCCTTGTTGAAGGATGAGCTCTCATGCTTGCTGGAGTCGTGGAAGCTGCCACCAGTGCCCTTCTTGTGTCCATTGCGCTTGGGGCAGTCGGCGATGAAGTGTCCTGGATCACCACACTCAAAGCATCCGGATTTTGTGCCGTGTCTTTTGAACATTCTCTTGTCATAGACACGACGCACCCGGTTGTTAAAGAGACACAAATCATCATCTCCCAAAGACTCAAGCTGGTCCTCAGTGATAGACATCAAGGAGAAACCAGCACAGCTCACAGCAGAGGGATCAACAGAAGGTGTAGCAAGGGCTAGGGATTTTGATCCAGAACCAGTGAGATTTGATCTCAGTTGGATATCTAACTCAGTGGCCTTCAGCTTGCTAAACAACTCAGAAATGGTCAAGGTATCGTAAGAAGTGCTCTCAATGATAGAGGATACCTTGATCTCCCAGATCTTTGGGTCCAAGGTATGGAGAACCTTGAGCGCCTGCTCGTGATCTGAGACTAACTGAGCACCCTCAGCCTTGTTGTCCCGGAGCTTGTTAATGATCGATTGAAAGCGACCAAACAAAGCTTCAACAGATTCACCGGCTTTTGTGTGAAGTTCTCATACTCACGCCGGTAGGTCTGATAGAGCCGAGCCTTGACCTAAGCTGTTCCCTCATGGTGTGCCTTGAGGGTAGCCCAGATCTCTCTCGCAGTGGAGAGATGGCTCACACGCTCAAACTCAGTGGGACCTAAACCAGAGAAAAGAATGTTCACAGCCTTATTGTTGCTCAGATGTTGAGCAATGATACCAGCAGTACCATGCTCAGCGACTGGTATTATGACAAACGTGGTGTGAACGCAAATGTCCCAAATGTCCGAACCCTGGCTCATGAGATAAGCTCGCATGCGAGTCTTCCAATAGTTATAGCCATAGGCTTCCAAGGACGGGACCTTGCCAGGAGACGTCATGGTCACTACTGGGGTTTAGAACCGGTTAAGGTATGGAAAAACCCTAACCTCGCTCTGATACCACTTGTAGGACCGAAAGTAGCGACCAGAGGGGGGTGAATGGGCGCCTAAAAAATTCTTTCAAATCAATGGCCTGCTCCCAAAACCCAACGCATTTAAAAAACTAAACAGCAAAGCGAGAACAGATTGACTAAGTCTGCAGATTCGAAGTCTGCTGATTCAGAGGTTGCAGATTCGAAGGTTGCAGATTCAGAGGTTGTAGATTCGAAGGTTGCAGATTCGGAGGTTGCAGATTCGAAGGTTGCAGATTCGGAGGTTGCAGATTCGAAGTCTGCTGATTTCGAAGTCTGCTGATTCGAAGTCTGTGGATTCGAAGGTTGCAGATTCGAAGCCTGCAGATTCGAAGTATGCAGATTCGAATCCTGCAGATTCGAAGTATGCAGATTCGAAGTATGCAGATTCGAAGCTTGCAGATTCGAAGTCTGCTGATTTGAAGTCTGCTGATTCGAAGCCTGCAGATTTGAAGCTTGCAGATTCGAAGTCTGCTTCACAGAGTTGGACTTCACACAAGAAAAGGCACTTTGGCCCTGTCAACTCGATCAAAAAGCTATGCAGGAAAAAGCAAGCCTAGAGTACTAGTGTACTGTTGCTACAGAGAAGTAGTACTACTTGCAAACAGCAAGAACTAGTACTACTCGGTGAAGAACCGAAGCAACGGAGACTCAGTTCTCAGGAATAGAAGTTGTTGCACATCAATAAAGACCATAAAAACACTGCAAACCGAATGACAAGAGGAGGGAAGAGAATCTCACAGATTCAAGAAGAACGAATGGAATGCAGGAATTAAATCACAGGGAACAAGAGCCTGGCGACGCACAACAGGAGAGAGAACGTAGGAGACAAAATGACCCAATAGATTAAAAAGTGAATTCTGGAAGGGGTAGTCCAACCCTAGGGATTGGGGCCCTGTTTATAGGCTGCCCAATGGCCTAGAATATTCCACCAGCCCCTTAGAGTTTTTACAGACGCTAAAATAAAGGAAAAGACTCTACTGCCCTTAGGTATTTTTACAGACATGACTGACTGACTGTGGGCCTAGAGATACAAATGACTTATCCGGAAGCTAAGCTTTCGTAGCGACTACGGCTTCTCTTCTGGACAGTCCGATACAGAATCAACGGTTGTCAGTTTTGCGCCGAAACTGACAAAGCCTCCACCGACTTTGCACTAGGTACCCGGATTGGGCCGGCCCGACTCCGCAGCTCTCTCAGTCCGGCAATTGCTCACCGCCCGTGTACCTAAGTCTACCCTGGTCAACAGCCCAGTGGGTCTTCTACTGCTTCTGGCCCATGTACCCGGATTGGGCCAGCCCGACTTCGCAGCCTCCTCTGCCCGACAGTCGCTCGCTGCCCGTGTACCTGAGTCACACGCGGCCCATGAAACAGCAGATCTCTTCTTCTTTTGTCCCCTTTGACTATCGTTGACAATGACTCATCACATCTGGAGCCATGAGGCCCATGCTATTCAGCATGGCTCCTCAGTCCGGCAATCGCTCGCCGCCCGTGTACCTGAGTCAAACCCAGTCAACAGACCGGTGGATCATCTGCCGCTCCTAGCCATGTACCCGAATTGGGCCAGCCCAACTCCGCGGCTCCTCTGCTCGGCCGTCGCTCGCTGCCCGTGTACCTGAGTCACACGCGCCTCAGACTCGGCAGGTCTTCATTTCTCTTCTTCCTTGACTTCCGTTGACAATCACTCATCACATCTGGAGTATCAAAACCATATTCTTCAACATGGTTTCTCAATCTCCCTCTTGATGAGTGCATTGTCAACACCCTCTTCAGCTCATCTCCAGAACCTGCAAAACTGTGGAAACAGGAAAACAAAAACAAAAGAAAATTGAAGAAAGAAAATAAAAGTTTAACCCTAATGACAAAAAAGCCAAACAGAAGCAAGAAAATGGTCATTATGGTTAACCAAAAATAAAGACTCAAGAACAGGTGTAATCTCAAAATTTTAAAATTACCAACAAGGAACTCTCCCTGAAATAAATCCCAGAGAAAACTAAAAAATGTACTCCAAAATTTCTCCCACTTATTGACAATTAGACTCATCAAGTGAGACTAAAATGCACTCTAAAAAGACATAAACACAAACTCCCCCTGAAATGCAGCTCCCCCTCAATATATGCCATGAATGCAGATGGGATGCAGGTGGAGTGTAAAAAGCATGCTTCTTAGATATGATTAACTGCAATTACAACATCTAACAAGTATAGCAAAAGATATACTGTCTAAGATACATGACATGATCAGTGCAGCAGATGATATCTAAAGGAAGTCATTAGGACACATTTTTCTATTTTTGCAAACAAAAGCATCACCACATTTTCTAGTTGACAAGCAAAGTAAAGCATGAGATGCAAAAGCTAACTAAACTCTACCAAGATAAGCATTGTCCATAGCAAAGTGCTTCAGCAAACTTGTCATCTTTTTAAATTTTCATATTTTTTCTTTTTCTTTTATTTTTCATTTCTGCCAGGGGTTATTTGCATGTCAAACCTTATGCTAACCGACCAAGTCAAGCCTAGGCCAGAACTGGACCATCAGAAGCTTAAGACATTGGTCTTGGCATACATTACATCATCCTAGTTCATACCAAAGTGCTATGGTAAGCAGTCCAGAACAATGCAATGCGACAAAGCAAACCCACCTGGATCTTTTCTAATAATCATAAAAATGCATAAATTTTTCATTTTTCAGAATTTTTATCATTTTTATAGCATATTTTTCATTTTTAAAGCATATAGATGTCCAAGTTGCATATCTGCATCTAAGTAAGGATCTAGCTACAGGGCATGTAAAAGATAGCGAAAGCATTCAGCCTACACATGCTAGTTACCAGAAGCAATGGTGATCATTTTTCAATTTTAAAACATAAAAGCCATGCATATGACAAAAATCAGATATATCATGTGAACTGAAACAGAACATGATCATCGACAAGTAATCAAAAACATATACTAGTTAGAGCAAGTAAAGCAGATCAATCATATAATAGAAGCAAGCTCAAAGTGTGATTGATGATTATGCATGATATGAACGCACACAAAAAGACTCAATAAAAATAAAGAAGAAAAGAAAAAAAACTGACTCAAAGTATCCTAAAAAGGATACACAACTCCCAAATCCCCTCGTAAGCTCTCAAAAGTAGACTGATCTAGGGGTTTAGTAAAAATATCAGCCAACTGTTGATGGGTATCAACATGAATAAGATCTATGACTCCTTTCTCATATTGATCCCTCAGAAAATGAAAGCGCACATCAATATGTTTGGTTTTTGAATGAAGACATGGGTTTTTCCCTACACTGATTGCACTGGTGCTATCACAAAACAAAGGAACTCTAGCAGGGAAGACCAACCCAAAATCCCGCAAAATAGAAATCATCCAAACCAACTGAGAACAACAGCTAGTAGCAGCTACATACTCAGCCTCAGTAGTAGAAAGCGCAACTCCAGATTGTTTTCTTGAAGACCAAGAAACAAGTGAAGAACCAAGAAGCTGGCAAGTACCGGAAGTCGACTTGCGATCCGGCCGGCACCCACCGAAATCAGCGTCCGAAAAACTAGCTAAATCAAGAGACGATGATGCAGAATAATAAAGACCTAAATCTGGAGCGTAAGTAAGATACTTGAAAATACGCTTTACAGCCTGCCGGTGAGATGCGTGTGGCAAAGACTGAAAACGCGCGCGCACACCCATGGCAAACTGAATGTCTGGTCTCGTCGCAGTCAAGTATAGCAGCGATCCGATCATCCCTCTATACTCTCTCTCGTTTACCTTGACGCCGTTCTCGTCCTTGTCCAGACCTCCAGATGTACCCATTGGGGTCATCTGTGGCTTTAGCTCTCCACCAAAATCAAATTTCTTTAGCATGTCCCGTGTATACTTACCCTGGTGAATGAAAATGCCGTCCTTGGTCTGCTTGATCTGGAGCCCTAAAAAGTACTTGAGTTCTCCCATGAGACTCATCTCAAACTCGCTATGCATCTGCTCAGAAAACTTGGATACAAGCTCATTAGTAGAACCACCAAAGATAATATCATCAACATAAATCTGAGCAACCAATAAGTATGCGCCATCTCTAAGCAAGAACAGAGTCTTGTCCACAGAACCCATCACAAAACCTTTCTGCAACAAGAACTGCTTCAGGCGATCATACCAAGCCCTAGGGGCCTGCTTCAGACCGTATAAAGCCTTCTGCAGCTTGTAAACATGTCGTGGAAATTTAGGGTTATCGAAACCGGGGGTTGCTTAACATAGACCTCCTTCTCTATATACCCGTTTAGAAAAGCACTCTTGACATACATTTGATGAAGCTTAAAACATTTTGAAGCAGCAAAGGCCAAAAGAATACGACTGGACTCAAGGCGAGCAACAGGGGCGAAGGTCTCTTCAAAATCAATACCTTCTTTTTGACAAAAACCATGTGCCACTAATCGAGCTTTGTTGCGCACCACAACACCATCTTCTCCTTGTTTGTTCTTAAACACCCACTTGGTGCCTATGGTGTTGCATCCAGGTGGCAGCTCAACTAGTGTCCAAACCAGATTGCGAACAAAATTTTCAAGCTCTTCTTGCATGGCGTTTATCCAATTTGAATCGGAAAGAGCATGAGAAACGTCTCGGGGCTCAAAACTAGCAACAAAGGCAGACTCAGCAAACATAGCAAGTGAACCAGCTGAGGAACGTAAAGATCTCTCCGTAAGACAACCAATGATGAGCTCTGAAGGGTGATCACGCTGAACTGCATGGGATCCTAGGTGATCTGAAGTCACCTCACCAGAGTCAGCGCCTGGCACCTCTGGACTCGGCTGAGAAGTCATCTCACCAGAGTCAGCGGCTGGCACCTCTGTACTCAGCTGAGGAGGCTCGATCAAAGTATAAGGAGTAATTAGAGGTTCGTCCTCATCCTCAGTCGAAGTCTCAGAAGGTGTGGGGTCTGCAGGCGGTGCAAAGGGCCCACCCTCATCATCAGCAGGAGGGTCATCATCTTCCTCGAAAATGGACTCTCCAAGCTCATCATCTCCATAAAGCTCAAAAGAAGGAGTCGACAAGGGCAAACACTCATCAAAGGAAACCTCACAAGTCTCGACAAGCATCTGGGAGTCTAGGTTCCAAACACGAAAGCCTCGTGAATGCAAAGCATAACCAAGAAAAACTCCATCCCAGCAACGAGACTCAAACTTGTCCAAATGCCCTCCCTTCTTAAGCAAAAAGCACTTGCATCCAAAAGCTCGCAAGTGACTCACCTTGGGCTGTCTACCAAAATGCAACTCATATGGTGTCTTACCTAAGTAAGCTCTAAGAAAGATACGGTTGGCCAGATAGCAAGCTGTGTTCATTGCTTCATCCCTAAAACGCCTCGAAGTTCTATGCTCATCAAGCATCGTCATGGCCATCTCGACAAGCGTGCGGTTCTTTCATTCCACAGCGTCGTTCTGTGGGGGAGTGTAAGGAGCAGAGAACTGATGATCAAGACCCTGATCACTACAAAAACTGACGAAATGAGAGTTCTTAAACTCAGATCTGTTGTTCAAACGAATTGCTCACATCAGACCATTATTCTCGTTCTTCAGCTTCAAAAGCGGGTCATGAACATACTGAAAAGTCTCATCCTTATACTCTAGAAAGTAAACCCACGAAAATCGAGAAAAATCGTCAACTATTACAACGGCGTACCACTTCCCACCGACTGAGCGTACTCGAGCTGGACCTACTGTGTCCATGTGCAACAGCTCTACCGGGTACAAAGTCATCACCTGAGTCACAGGTGCGTGAGAAGCGGCAACCATTTTCCCATGACGACAGGGATGACAGACTAGATCCTTCTCCATCTTAAGCTTAGGCAATCCTCGGATAAGATCCATAGAATTCAATCTAACAAGTAGATCAAAGCTCAAATGGCCTAACCTTCTATGCCACTTCCATAGCTCAAAGGAGGATCCGGCCATCAGACAGCAAGAAGGGCCATCAGTACTAGAGAAATCAATATGAAAAACCTTACCAAAAGGTAGGATCCGGCAAACTAAAGATCCTCTAGAATCAACTACAGAAGACATGCCCTTCTTAAAGCGCACTTCTAAACCATCATCAAGTAGTTGCAAAACAGAAATTAGATTAAAGTTCAGATTTCCAACTAAAGCAACATTCTTCAAAGAGAAATAATCAGAAATACAAATCGACCTGATACCTTGTACCTTCCCTTGACCACTGTTCCCGAAAGTGATGTATTCCTTGGAGCTCGGGGGAGTGAGGCTGGAGAACCATCTGCGGTGTCCCGTCATATGGCGAGAACATCCTGAATCCATGATCCATACGTCCTCTAGTCCTCGTTCCTACAAGATCAATGGTCATGAGTGGGAGCAAATGGTCGACCACTAGGTCTAGCAAAAGTACCAAAACAGTGTTGAGCCATCTGCTCGTATGTAGGAAAGCAGAAGGAATCATATGAGTCTGGATCAAAACGCGGCTCAAGGCGTGGTCCTCTGTTCTGCCTAAAATCACGGTCACGAGGTCTAGAATCGTATCCATAACGATCTGGAACTCTGCCGAAACGGAAACCACCCTCTGGAGCACGATCATAAAAACCGTCTCCTCTACCACCACCTACACGACGTAGCCTGGCCTCTAGCCTCTCTCTACATCGAGGAACTCTCTGTCTACCACCCTACTGGTAGAACTGCTCCTGCCCACCTCGAGCTCTCTCTGCTCACTCAACCCACTTCCTCCTGAAGCAAAAGTCCTCAAGATGCCCGTCTCTTTGACAGAACTCACAGTGATAGGTAGGCTTCTTGGGATGTTGTTGTGGCTTAGGATTCTTAGGCTTGGTGGTGTTGGGTGTAGCATCTTTGGTGTGAGAGGGTCCAGGTAAAGAATCAAGAGAAGTGTGGAGAGTTTTAGGCTTTGGAACCCAGATCTGCTTCTTAGGTGGAGCTTTAGGTTGTTCTTGGATCACTCCATCCTTGGGCTGACTATCCTTAAAGGACTCAGTGGAGTGAGTCTTGGGATATCTCTGTTCGGGAGTCATCTTACTCCACTCCACTGCACAACTAATGGCGCTCTCAAAATCAGCCTTGGTATATGTGTAACCTACCCCAAACCCATCCTGTCTCTTGAACTGCTGGATCATCATGCCGAGCTGTGGCTCTCTGGCACTAATCCAACTCAGGATCTGACGGAGGTAAAAGTTCTCGTTCTGAACATCATCTAGCTCCTCTCTCAAGGAAGCCAACACCTCCACCTGAGACAAGCAGATCTCACACTCTTTATCAACTTCGACAGACTTCTCAGCTTTTAGCTTGATCAACTTCATTCTAATGGACAAGCAGTTCTCACAAACAGTGGGTGGAACTGATAAGGTCTCAAGCTCTAGCTTAGTCTGCTCCAACTCAACTCTCACTCCAGCTAACTCGCTCAACTGCTCATCACTCTTGGCTCTCAGCTCAGCTATACTAGCTAAATGGGATGGGCAGTCTACACAAGGTACGACGACAGTGGCATGAGCATATTTTAGCTCCTGCTGAGCGCTCTTAAGCTGAGTGGCCAATGCGTCTCTCTCATCTACTCTCTCTGTGTACCTAGACTTAAGAGTCGTCAGGTCACACAACAACACCTCACAGTTAGGGCACTCACCACTATCACCCAAGCAAGGGGAAGAAGACAGACTCTCAATCTTGCCATTTGTCGTGGCAAGCTCACTCTCAAGCTCATCTATCCTCTTCTTAGCCCCTCTAAGCAGTTTCTCCCTATACTTCAACTCCTGACGGTTCTGTTCTAGTAAATTAACAACTTCTTGTTCATAGGATGATACCTTCTCATCGTCGTCGTCAGAGTCATCGGAGGAGTCCTTTTCTTTCTTCTCCCTAAGAACCATTGAGTAGAAGCTCTTGTGGGGTCTTCGGCTATCATGTGAGTGTCTCTTCGGCTTGTCCTCAAAGGCCATGAAACAGAGGCCCGCCGGATCATCCCTGTCCTTCCCTTTCCTGATCACGATCTCTTCATCACTTGAGCTTGAAGATGAGGAGGAAGACGAGGATCTCTTGGAGTAGCTTTTCTCCATCTCGGCGAAGAAAGCCTTGTCTTGTTTCTTGTTCTCACTCCTATAGTCCTTCAAAGCCTTCCGAAAGAATCTCGTCTTGGGCTTGTCCTTTGTAGAGTTGTCGTACTTGTCGGAGTCGTAGGAGTTGTCGTCGGTTCCCTTCTTGTAATTCTTCCGCTTGGGGCAGTCGGCAATGAAATGACCTGTATCACCACACTCAAAGCATCCGGATTTTGTGTCGTGTCTCTTAAACATTCGCTTATCATAGACACATCGCAGCCGGTTGTTAAACAAACACAGATCATCATCTCCTAGAGTATCAAGTTGTTCCTCGGAGATAGACATCAAGGAAAACACAGTACAACTCATGGCATTAGGATCAGCAGATGGTGTCACAAGCGCCAGAGTCTTTGACCCAGAACCAGTGAGATTTGATCTCAACTGGGTATCGACCTCTGTGGCCTTGAGCTTACTAAAAAGCTCTGCGACAGTCAAGGTATCATAGGAAGTGCTCTCAACAATAGAAGAGATCTTGATCTCCCAGATCTTAGGACCCAAGGTATGGAGAATCTTGAGCGCATGTTCATGATCTGAAACCAGCTGATCACCCTCGGCCTTGTTGACCCGAAGCTTGTTAATGATCGATTGAAAATGACCAAACAAAGCCTCAACAGTCTCACCCGGCTTCTGTGAGAAATTTTCATACTCACGCTAGTAGGTCTGATAGAGCCTAGCCTTGACCTGAGTTGTCCCCTCATGGTGTGACTGGAGGGTAGCCCAGATCTCTCGGGCAGTGGTGAGATGACTAACACGCTCAAACTCACTAGGACCTAGACCAGAAAATAAAATGTTCACCGCTTTACTATTATTTTGATGCTATGTAACTACATCTACAGCAGTATCCGCGGCAATAGTCCTTATGGTGAAAGTAGGATGAACACAGATCTCCCATATGTCCGAGCTCTAGCTCATAAGGTATGCTCGCATGCGAGTCTTCCAATAAGTGTAGCCAAAAGCCTCTAGGGACGCGATTTTGCCAGGAGACGTCATGGTCACTACCTAGGTTTAGAATCGGTTAAGATATTAGAAAACCCTAACCTTGCTCTGATACCACTTGTAGGACCGAAAGTAGCGACCAGAGGGGGGTGAATGGGTGCCTAAAAAAATTCTTGCTAACTATTTGCTAATCCAAACACCCAACCAAACTTAGCTAGACAAATAATTTTAGCGAAGCAAATTTGAGGAATTAAAAATAGTTTAGCCTAAAAATACTGGAGTCCTAATTAAAATGATATTAAAGATAAACTAAATAGAAATACTGCAGTAAATAAAATTGGTACTAGAAATATTTAATAATGTACGCAAAATACTTAAATATATTAATAAAACATTCAGATTTCGGTCTAAAAATAAAATACTAATCAACTAAATAAAAACATGGATCATCCAGTAATTAATTGAGAGATAAACTTAAAATATAAGCAGATTAAACAGATATAAATTAAAAAATACTACTGCGACTAATAAACTTTTCTTTACTTTTTATATAAGCAGATTAAACAGATATAAATTAAAATATGTGATTTCTAAAAATAGTTTAGCAGATTAAATTAACACGAAATTTCTAAACGAATTTTCTGCTAATTAATGAATAGATGATTATCTCTAAAAATGATCTACTAAAAAATAGGAGATTAGAAACTTACCTTCGTCATCGTTCAAGTCACCGTGCAGAAAATCCAATGTCGTGGCTGCGTGCGAAAATCCGGCCGGCCAGAGACCTGCCGCTGCACCGAAGCTGCCGGATCTGAAGCCCTGACGTGACCGGCCACCTCAAATCGTCGTGCCTCCTGCCCGCACAGAAAAACTTGCTGACGAAGCCCTTTTTCCTGTTGCTGTCGCTTGAAGCGTTGCCAGCCGGAGGCCTTAGGCCGTAGATGCACAGCTAGCAATCACGCGTGCACAAAGCTCCAGACGGCAAACAAAAAACAAATCGGTGTTGCGGCCAGTCGTAGATGCAAGAAAAAGAATTACCTGCTTCTCTGCTGCACCGCCGTAGGCCCCACGCAAGGGATGCGGCCAACCGTGCGTTGCCGCTTGATGAAGAGAAATCACTCCCGCGCGATTAAAAAAAATTGACGGCAAAATAATTTCAGAGGAAGATGAAAACAGAAATTGGACTGTAGATTGATCTTGTAGAAAACAGTCATCTATCCCCAGGGGATAGGGGCCTATTTATATGCAACTCCTAATACATGAAAAGACTAATTTACCCCTACGGTAAATTAACACTGACTCTAAAATAAATTCCGAAAATTACTAAAATATTCTTAGAAAAATCACCTGACTCAACTAAAAATATTCTAAACTTAAAAACTAAATATTAATACCCTAAAAACAAAATAATCATAGGTTGTCAGTTTTGCGCCGAAACTGACAAAGTGTCCACTGTCTTCGCACCGGGTACCCGGATTGGGCCTACCCGACCCCGCAGCTTCCTCAGCCCAGCAATCGCTCGCCGCCCTTGTACCTAAGTCAAACCCAGTCAACATACTGGTAGATCATCTGCCGCTCCTAGCCATGTACCCGGATTGGGCCAGCCCGACTCCGCGGCTCCTCTGCCCGGCCGTCGCTCGCTGCCCGTGTACCTGAGTCACACGTGCCTCAAACTCGGCAGGTCTTCATTTCTCTTCTTCCTTGACTTCCGTTGACAATCACTCATTACATCTGGAGTATCAAAACCATATTATTCAACATGGTTTCTCAATTCCATCCGTGCTAAGTCCCATCCTGATATTTCTAGGATCCTCCGAGAAATCTGGATGGGCCAGGTCAAATGATTTCCATTGCCTAGCATCAGTAGGATGCTGAAGTTTTTCGTCCTTATTCCGCCCAGCGAAATGCCAGATTAATAGTTCAGCATCTCTGGGATTAGAGAACATACGTTTCAAGTGATCAATCACCGGTAGGTACCACATTACTAAAGCTGGAACTTTCCTCTCCGTCTTATATTCGTGCTGGTCTGCAATAACATTTTTCTTCTTCTTCTGCAACCTCTTATTCTTCTTCCGGTGGTCATTGTAGTCCTCCACACAATCATTTGTACGTTTGTATCGACTTGCGTTGCACTGCGGACAGCTCTCTAACAATTCATACTCTTTTTGATATAGGATATAGTGGTTCGGGCATGCATGAATCTTCTGAATGCCCAAAGTCAACGGACAAATCATCTTCTTTACTTGGTATGTATCAGATGACAGACCATTGGGTTTCGGAAAAACCTTTTTTAGAAGCTGTAAAAGATATGAAAAACTAGTGTCGTACCATCCATTACTGGCCTTCAGTTTCATAAGCTCAAGAGTTGTGTACAACACAGTATATTGCTTATCGCAACCGTGGCGTTCCTCGTAAAGAAGGTTTTTCTATGCTTTGTTAAGTGCTTCAAAGTTATTGTAGCCTTTCATTGTAGTTCTCTGCAACAGCACCTCAGGCGCAACATTTCACATCAGTTCCTCCACATCAAAGGCACCATCATCATCATGTTGATCAACATCATGTGTTATGTCTGATGTATGATCACAACCTCTTCTATGTTAATGAGCATCTTGCGGCACATTAGAATCATCAGGAGGGTTTTGACCCATCTCACCGTGTTTCGTCCATATATAGTAGTTCTTCACGAAACCATTTTTCAACAAGTGAAATCGTATGGTTTCATGATCTGAACACGGATACATCGCTTCATTTTTACAAACTTTACAAGGACAATATATTGTTGCTTCACTCTAATGGGAAGCATATTGTGCGGCAGCTTCAGTAAATTCAGTTACTCTGTTAAAATATGCCACCACATCTCCATCGTTGGACGAGTACATCCAGGACCTGTGCTCCATCTAAAACATATATATTATTTTAAAAAATATTAATAAATTCATTATTGTTAATTTTAGTAATTTACAAATTGAAAATATATTGATTTATCTCTCATAACAACATTAATTAAAAATTCTTTAATTCAAACTATGTATTAAGTACAAAAAAATATTAAATAAATTAACTACATTGGTTTCTCTCTCCGAACAACATAACTCTAGATCTATAATCATATAAATAAAATTAAAAAAGAGATTAAAACGACGTAAAAATGTATACAAGTGATGAATAATTGTGAGGAGGGTCATATTTCTTCATTGGGAGAAAGAAACACTATAAATGGAAGAATATTTGAAAATTTCTATTCACAAACCCTAAATTAGTAAAACTGAGAAACCAAGGGTTGGTTTCGGAATCTGTGATGAGTGATTGACAGATTTTATCCTCTGATTCGAAGGGGTCCCTCCGAAGGGGTTCGGAGGTTGTTTCACCGAAGGGTTCGGTGGGTCTGTTTGCTGCGGCTGTTGTAGCGAAGTGTGCCTGTCGGAGGGGTCCGACGGTACACGTTGACTGGGTCATACCGAAGGTTTCAGTATTTTGGGCGGTACACCGGAGTGTATGCCAAATGTTGCTTACCCGGAGAAGTCTCCGGAGTACTGGATACACTTGTCTATCTATGGTGCGCAGATGTCTTCGGAGGCGATGGACGGTTCACAGCAAGTGAACCTGGGTCAAGCGGGCGGATTGATGCCAGGCAAACGGGGAGCTTGGTCATGAAGGCTGCGAAGGGGTCGAGGTCGGATCTCGGGTCGAGATACGCCAGACGAAGGCAGAGAGTGCGGAGCATGGCTCCGGGTGAAGGTACTCCGAGACGAAGTCCTCAGAGGCGAGGCACTTCAAAGGGTACTCCGAATGGAGTGACTTCGGAGTATGGTGGACAAAGTCCTCAGCAATGAGGCAGGGCATTCGAAGTGTGCTCCGAACGGAGGCATTCGAAGGTATACCCGATGAAGCTCTTAGAAGTCCAGGTGCATCGAAGGCATGGTCCGGATGAGGTTCGTCGAGGAGTGTGCTCGGGGAGAGACACTACGACGAAGTGCTCATGGAATGCTTCATGCGGAGGCCTTGAACGAGGGAGGGACTTCGAAGGGTGGTACTCTGAAGGTGGGGCTTTGGAGTGAGTCAAACTTGAGGTACTTCGGCCATGCATGGCTTCGGTACACGGACTGACGGAGTTCGAGCTGGGAGAAGCTGTGAAGCCGTGGTGGTCCACTCCGGAGGTGTTGGTGCGAAGGCCCAAGGGCTTTCACAGCTTCGGCTCAAAACCATCACTGTATCAAAGGCTGACTTCGGTGAAGCGAAGGCCGTCAGGCTCAAGGCTTCTCACCGAAGCTATCGCATCCCTCGCGTGTGAAGTGGGCTTCAGAAGACTCCAAAACTACAAAGGCTGATTGTGTCTGCTCTACAAAAGCTGGTGCTGTATCCTCTGCGAAGCTGACAAAAGAAGCCTCCAAATAAAGTAGACTACCAGCTGTACCCCCCTGTTTTGATGAGACAAAACCAGTGTAAACCCTAGGGGTAAAGTAGTCTATTTACAGGGCTGAATAGTGCCTATAAATAGTCTAGATCACAGCAACACTTTGGGCAGCCATTTTTGAGCTCCTGTGCTAGCCGCCACATTCTTTGTATCCAGTCTGTGAGTTCATTTTGTGTTCCCTGTTCAAGCAGTGAAGCTTTGATTCTGTTTTCATTTGCTGCTTGAACTTGTATGCTTACTTTACACTGCATGCTTTGATCTCTCTATGTCTCACTTCTTCCTGTGTTGAGTTTGTGCTCTCGATCTCTTCTGGAGAAGTGTGTGATAAGTCTGTTCGTGTGAAGTGTGTGTTTTTTAGTGTATGTTCGTTCTGTGTAAACTGGAGGCAAGACCTCTCTGATTACTAGCGAAGCACTGTCCTTGGGTTGAATCAGCCCCTTTTCTTCCCTTGTCGAAGTCCTCGGTGAAGTGTGTTCTGTGTGCATTTAGACCTTCGAAGTATGAAGCGTAGTATCAGTTGCTAGCGCTGAGTGTTTGGTCGAAGTCCTTAGAGGGAAGTCTGCCCTTGCGAAGGGTGAAGTGCGAAGCCTGCTCGAAGGCACCCAGTGTGCGAAGCCTGCACTGACTAGGCAGAGTTGAGTTTTTGGTGTTGTGGGTGGAGCGAAGTCTTCTTGACTTCGAACTTTTGCTCCTTGTGAAGCCTGGTTTCGGAGCTGTGAAATACCTTCAAACCAGAACTTCGAAGGGTGTGTTCGAAGTCTGTTCCGCAGAAGACAGAATTAAAACAAAAGACTATTTTTAGTCTGAAATTTTAAAAGCTCCCATTCACCCCCCTCTGGTCGCCGTTTCCGGTCCAACAAAAATGCTAATAACTCATTATATACATGATTAAATACAAAATAAATGTGAGATTCAGCATGGATTTACCTCCTAGAATGAAATCCTTCAAAAGAAACGAAAACAAAGCCTCCCCCTCTTTATCTAGATTTTTGTTGCCATTGTACGGACCAAATTAAATGCAAACTCTGATAGCCTAGGGCTTGAGGAGGAAGAAGGTCCGCATTTATAGCCAGAATAGTAGTGGCGGTCGCAAGTGATGTCATCAATACATTAGTGGCGGACAGCGTAGCAGTGATGGGCAGCACCAGCGCCCACCACCACTATTGGTAAAGTAGTGGCGGTCCGGACTGACGTCAGCACCGACCGCCACTAGTAGTGGTTATACTAGTGGTGGTCGGTGCTGACGTCATCATCGATCGCCACTAGTAGTGGCGGTCACCAGCGCGGCAGCGCCTGGAACCACTGTAGTGGCGGGCGTCTAATAGCCCGCCACTACAGTGTTTTTTCCCAACGCCACTGTAGTAGTGGGAGACAGTCCTCTTATCTGCGACTGTAGACATAGGGGCACAAAAGTACCCTGGAAGTTACTTATGAATTTTTTTCTTAACTACTCTCAGGATTTAATTGATCCTGGTTTCAAAGACCAGAACCAACGCAAAGCAACTCCTTCAAGCGCAAGGGGGAAGCATTTGGCAATTGTATCCCAAACCCCTCCGCTAGCTTCAATCGCTAAAGCATACGAACAAGAGAAGTCCTCTAGATCTTCTTCCCCGGAGTACTTACAGATAAAGATGGTAATGGGTCTATATCCATCGGGTTTGACTATCTCAAACCCATACCCGTTAGAAAAAAAATCTCCCCATCGGATAACCCATATATACATGTGGGTACCATTTCTCCCCCAAACCCATACCCATGCGGGTAAAATATACCCATCGGGTACCCATACCTATCAATAAACACCACACACAAAATATGCTAACAAATAACAATTGTATATCTATCCCCACAAAAACAATGTTTCACCTAAATAGATCGATCAATCATTCAATCATAAGATCAAAATTACATATATATAAATAAACCCTCAAACATAATACATCAATGATTTAATCTACAGCAATAGCAACAATAATTTAAACTCCCAAAAATATAATTTATTGGGTGATGTGTACCCATCGGGTAATGGGTATGGATATTAAGAAACCATACACATACTCGCGTACCCGTTGGGTACTATTTTTTCCCATTAATAGACCCACGGGTGAGCAATTTTACCCGTATATCTACCCTAATAGGATAAAAACCCATCGGGTTTCGGGTTTCGGGTACTCATTGCCATCTTTACTTAAAGAGCTTCGAAGTTTTGAATTTGGGGTCAAAGCGCACCTTTTGTAAGTCGGGGTGCAGTGGAGATTCGCTATCAAAGGAAGCATTCTCGGGGGCTTCGGGATAAAAAGGAGGGTCATCGTCTTGAGGCACCTCCGGAATGACAGGGGTAGCTTGGGGACGAAGTCTATCTGCAGCTTTCTGCCTCCACCTTGTCACTATATGCTATTACAAGAAATCTTATCTTACAATTACTATTAAACCTCAAAATCTTGATTAAGCTCTAGTACACAAATATTGGAAAATACTATGGATTAAAATAAATGGTCTTAATGAGAAATAATACTTGGCATCTTGTTCCTCCTAAAAAGTGAAGAAATGTTATAGATTGCAAATGGGTATACAAGGTCAAAAGAAAATCTGATAGTAGCTTGGATTGATATAAAGCTTGTCTAGTTACAAAAGTGTTCAAACAAAGATATGAAATTTATTATGAAGAAACATTTAGTCTAGTAGTAAAGGTTGCTACCATTAGAATTATTTTGTCTCTCGCTATCTCTAGAGGTGGAGTCTTTGACAAATTGATGTACAAAACGTGTTTCTTCATGATGTTCAAGAGGAAGAAGTATATATAAAACAACCTCCTAGGTATATATGAAGACAAAGATAAGCCTAGTTTTGTTTGCAAACTGGACAAGTCATTCTATAGTCTAAAACAAGCACCAACAACATGACATTCTTGTTTGAGTAGAAAGCTATGTGATCTTGGTTTTAGTGCCTCAAAAGCAAACACGTTGTTATTTTTCTATAGTAAAGGTAACATTATTATATTTATTCTTATTTATGTGGATGATATAATTATTACCAGTTCCACACAAGAGGCCACTACAACTTTGCTTAGGTGGTGTTTGGTTCTCTAGACTAAAGTTTAGTCCGTGTCACATCAGATGTTTGGACATTAATTTGAAGGATTAAACTTGAATTGATTATAAAAATAATTACAGAATTGGAGGATTATTCACGAGACAATTTTTTTAAGCCTAATTAATCCATGATTAACAAATGTTTACTGTAGCACCACATTATCAAATCATGGTGTAATTAGGCTCATTAGATTCATCTCATGAATAATCCATCGATTATGAATGGGTTTTGTAAATAGTCTACATTTAATACTTCAAAATAGCATCCAAACATCTGATGTGACGAGACTAAAATTTGGGACTAAAGAACCAAACGGGGCCTTAGATATCTCAACCAGGAGTTTTCTCTGAAAGATCTTGAAAAAATGCATTACTTTCTTTGTATAGAGATAAATAAAATGAAAGATTAAGTTCTTCTTACTCAAGAGAAAGTATGCCGCAAATTTACTCAAGAATGTTGGGATGGTAAATCATAAGCCTATTAGTACTCCATTATCTACTTCAAAAAAAATGTTAGTTTATAAATGCAATCCACTGGAACCTAAGGTTTTGAAATAGTACCAAAGCATAGTGGGAGCTTTGTAGTATCTTACACTTAAGACCTGACACTGTTTTCTCTGTCAATAAGGTGTGTCAGTTTTTGCATTCACCTACAACTTAGTATTGGACTATGGTTAAAAGGATATTAAGGTATATAAGCTCAACTAGTAGTTTTGGATTGAAACTAGGGAGATCTTAATCGACTAGAGTAAGTGCATTCTCAAATACAGATTGGAGAGGAAGTCCTGATGATATAAGGTCGACTAGTGGATTTACTATATTTTTGGGATCTAATTTAGTTTCATGGAGTGCAAGGAAACACATTGCAGTCTCATGTTCTAGCATTGAATTAGAATACAAAGCTTTGGCTAATACAACTGCTGAGGTAATATGGATTCAATTCTTATTAAATGAGCTGCATATACCAATACCACAAGTGGCTCAACTGTGGTGTGACAATTTAGGTGCTACATACTTGTCAGCTAACTAAATATTCCATACTAGAACTAAACACATAGAGATTGACTATCATTTTGTAAGAGAAAGAGTAGCAACAAAGTAATTAGAGATCATTTTTGTTTCCACTGAAGACCAAATCATTGATGGTTTCACAAAGCCATTGTTAGCTCACCAATTGTAAAGATTATTCAAATTTAATCTCAATCAATCTTGATAAGTTGTGATTAAGGAAGAGTGTTAACTTAAAGATAAATTATAAAAAGAGTTTGATATCTAGATAACTAGAGATAAGGATAGTAAAAAGAGATAAGGATAAATTATTTTCTCCGTTTGTAAGTAGGGGTGAAAACGGATCGTATATTATCCGATCCGATCCGATCCGCTCCGAATCCGGTAAAATTGAGGATATGGTAATAATTTTTTGAAATCCGGCGGATTCGGATTCGGATTCGGATTTTTCAATGCAGATACGGATACGGATGTGGTTTCGATTAATTCTACCGGATTCGGATTATCCGGTTTTTTGTGCGGATTATCCGAATCCCCTCAAACCGAATAATCCGAATTTGAACTGGGCTGCTGGCCCATAACAGATCTACTGGCCCATTATTAGCCAAAATAACTTGTTTTTTTATTCTGTAACCATTAAAATTGTTTTTTCCTCCATTTCCTCCGCAAGGAAACTGCTGTGATTATTCAAAGGCTATGTTTTTTCAATTGTTTGGAGTGCAAATATATATATATATATATATATGTCTGTGATAGCAATAGAATATAAATTTTTGCAGTGTGAGCAGCCATTCAATCATCAGTAGTCTACTGTTTGATTATTATAGCTTTTAACTTTTGAGCTCTGATTTATAGTACAGCAGGGAATATGTGAACTATTTCACTAATATTTCACTCTTTTTTACCCTGCATTCCTACAAGTCAAAGCCTTAATTGTCAGTTTGATTTTGATCTTTAAACTTTTCTCTAGAGGTGAATAACAGAATAAGTGGTGATGGACCATCTGCAGACAACACATGTGTATTTAATTTAACAAATTGTGTATTTTATTTAACAACTTGTGTTTTTAAACTTGTTATCCGATGATTTCAATCCATTTCCGATCCGAGTCCGCACCGAATCCGCACCAAATCCGATATCCGAAATAATCCGTTCCATATCCGTATCCGCATGACATCCGCACCCGCTCCGAATCCGATAAAAAAACGGTATAGGATATGGTATAAACAATATCCGTCCAAATCCGATCCGTTTTCATCCTTATTTGTAAGGCATGAAATTGATCTCCCTGTCGTAAGGCTATGGGGTGGCAACGGGGCAGATTGAGTCGAGTTGATCAATACCAACCCGAACTCGCCCTGCTTGCCCCATGGGTGAAAATATAGTCCCGAACCTAGACCCGTCGGGTCCCCATAAAACCGAAAACCTGGGCACGAGGCGAGGTAGACAGACAAGACTATGTGAGCTGCTAACAGTAAGAGGATGACGGAAGGCAGCTACATTGGTGCCTTTGACTCCTGGTACTGCATCACTGCATCACCGGCATTGGCCATCATAGTGTCACACCAATTGAATCTACGAGTAGGGGTGAGGAAATAGAGACTACTAGGGTTTTTCTTCATGTTGGGCTTGCTGATATTAGGCTTAATCTTATTGGACTAGGGACCCGTGGGAACACAAATCCGAACCGAAACCCAATTTTATACGGGCCCCGACCCGATCAACCCGTAGGTTAAAAATCGGACGTGAACCTGAACCCATAGGGGTGGGTGCTCCATGGGTCATTGCCACCCCTAAAGGCATGTAATCTTTAGGACAATGTGCTGGTTGTAAATGCCACGTTGAAAGCTATTTTTAGTATATAAATCAACATGTGCAACTCTGAAAGCTATTTTTAGTATATAAATCAACATGTGCAACTCTCCTTGATGGAGTGAGAATGCTTTACAAATTATAAAGACGCGCATATTTTATAAGACATATTTTTTCTAAAAATGATAAATTTAGACAAGTTTAATTTATAAAAAAATATTAATGACTTCAGATGAAGCTAAGTACAAAAGTATCAAATTTGCACTAAAAATGTTAGCGGCGCCTTTGAGTATCTCTTTGAGGACCGTAATTATCTTTTAAACATTCATCTTAAAATCATGTTTTAAACCCCAACGACTTAAGAAAACTACATGAAAAATATCTGGAATTCAGTTTTCAATGCTGTGAAAATTGACAAAAATATGGTTTTATGCGAATTTGCCCAACTCCAGTGGATGGATCCGTCGACTGTCCACTAGTCTAAGTGCAAACCAGCCCAAACCTTTCCACTACCAAGGATTGGGACCCACTTATATGCAAATACTTCCTCGGTAGGAAAAAAACATTTCTATTGTTTAAACCTTTTAAAAAATTATTTATACTCCCTCCTTCCCATTATCTCCATCATCTAACAACTTGACACGATGACCAAGACGAGAGATATGAAGCTTAAATTTTCTTCGTATGTTGTGTTTCTTGCTTTGTTTTTCCGCACTCTCAACCTACATGTGCATGTGACAATGTGGAGTACTAGTAAAATAAGAAACAAAAGCGGAAGTCAAAGCTATGCATGTAGACTCTAAATCAATTCACACATAATACGATGTGCTGTTTTAATGACTAAACTATTAGATGATGTAGATTGTGGGAAATCTGAAAAACGCTTAGATGATGGAGATAATGGGAAAGAGTGAGTATATTTTATCTAAGTTTTTCCTAAATTAAAATATTTATGTATAATATCTTTTACCTATCATTTTCTAATAATAATTATTTATTAATATTTTATTATTACCACTAATTTATCAAATTTATATTAAAAATAAAAAAATTATTATACAAGATTACTTTATTATTAATAATAGATATTTTAATGTTTCGCTATTATTATTAACTTATAAAATTTATCTTTAAAAGTGAAATCTGCTATGTATAAAAAATTCTACGAGGAGGCTAAGCTGAAAGAGGCCCTCTCTCGTAACGCCCGCCCACGTCACCTACCTCCTCTGCCCCTCCCCGCCATCGCCAACCGCCGACGCCGAGATCGACGCCGAGAAATCCCGCAGATCTACCCGAGAGATCTCCCTAGTTTGATGCGATCACGGCGCTAGCTTCGCGTCCGCTCCCGCCATGGCGCAGAGCGACGTCGAGCCCCTGCGCTCCGGCGCCGGTGCGCTGCCGTCTTCCACAGACCCCGATTCGCCGTCGACCCCGAGGAGGAGCCGCGTGCGCGAGCTCCTGCGGAACCTGGACCGCCGGCTCTCCAGCCGCGTGCGGCACCACGCGGAGGGCGGACCGGCGCCCCCCGCGGCCAGGGCCGGGGAGCCTGGCTCGGCGAGGGGGCAGGAGGACAGCGACGAGCTTGGGGACGGAGCGCCGCCCGAGTGGGCGCTGCTTCTCGTCGGGTGCCTCCTTGGGCTCGCCACCGGCATCTGCGTCGCCGCGTTTAACCGCGGGGTAAGAGATCTGCACGAGGAAAGCTATTTTTTAAAAGAAAAAAAAACTGTCCCATTACTTGATGCACTAGGAAGAATCTGGTATTTAGCGCGAGATCTGTAGATTTGCCAAGCCCAGGAACTGTAGATAAATATATTTAAGGTGATTGCTTGCTTCGAATCTGTTCTGTTGCAATGGGATAGGTCATAGATGAGCTGGGAATTTCCATTGAACAGTTAGGTTGCAATGAATATGCTTAATGTCGTATTATCAGGCACAACTGCATAGGTGTACACTGAGTTTTGGAGGTATTTCTTGTCTGATTTGTGTGAGAACTGGCTGTACATTGAATTATCTGTGTTGTTTAGTGTGTTTCTTGGAGATGATATTGTGTTTTTCCCATGTGAAATTTGATAGCTGATACAGGCATGACCTTTTTCACCTTTTTTGCTAGTTGCAATTTTCCTCATGGGGTATGGGTTCTGGTCATAGTTATCAAGGCATCACTAAAGCATCACTTAGGCATCGCTTTAGCGACAAGGCAGTCGTTGGGGGTAAGGCATCCCGACACCTTACCTCCAGGGTGCTCCCTCGGGTGGCTGGGCACGCAGAGGGCCGGGCGTGGTGCAGATCCAGCGTGGAGAGCCCAGGCGTGGCGCGGAGCGGTGCGCAGCGAGGCCGGGTATGGTGTAGATTGGGCGGGAGCATCCGGGCAAGAGCAGCGCATGGCGAGGTCCTGTGCAGCGTGGAGAGGCCGGGTGCGATCTGCACGTGGCGAGGCCATGTGCAGAGAGGAAGAGGGGAGAGGAGGGGAAGAGAGGAAGAAGCGGCGGTTGGAGCCTGTAGGAGGTCTGGAGGATGAGAAAAGCCTGAGACTTTGGGAGGGAGAGGAGTGAGTGGGAGAGAAGTTAGGGTTTAGAGATGAAAAATAATCCAATGGGCTTTAAATGGGCTGTTGGATCAAAATTATATAAATGGGTAATTAAACTGAACTCTAAATATACCATTAGACATAATTTTAAATGTGTTATTGCAATTTTAACTATGTATATTTTAGTTTTATAAGGCATCTAAAGTGAAAATATTGCAACTTGATAGTATATTGCTATCTTGCTATTCCTATTTGGAATTTATTACTTATCTATTAATATTTTTTTTCTAAATCCTGTATTCTCTATGGGCGTAAGGCGTCGCCTAAGGCAGTACTCCACCGCCTCGCCTCACCTCACCTTAGCGCCTTAATAACTATGGTTCTGGTGCTATCAAGTGAGAGATTCTCGTGCAGTAGTATAATCTGCTGAGTGATGATGTTACCAGTTTACATGATTTGTGCTATACTGCTATTTACTGTCTTGCTGGTAATTTCGCTGAATTGATTGTGTTCTCTGAATCATTAATAGATCTGGATTGATCAGTAGAAGCTGACCCAAGTCTTACTGGATTGATACAGTATATACCTAATTTAATTTTAACGAACAGCATGGCAAGGTGGCCCTTTTTAATGGAATAAGTCTACATAACCCCCTCACGTATTGTCAGTCGATTACTTAATCTCCTTATCTGATAAACCAGTTGTTTAACCCCCTAACCTTTTAAATACTGTTTACTTAACCCACTAAGGTAGTTTTGCAAAGTGGTTTTGCCCTGCTGGTATGCCATGTTAAACAAGGTTAAGGGGTTAAACATATGATATTTATATGAGTTTCAATGCTTTAGTAGTGACCACAATTAATGAATCCTCATTCTAAAAATTGACTGGGGTATGTAAATATACAGGAAAAGGCTCTTTATTTGAAAGAGCATATCAGCATATATTCATTAAGTAGGAGCTATCCAATCATGTTTAGATGATCAAATTTAAAAACAAAAGTTCCTGTTTGAACCTTTCTCAATCCCAACCTTCTGATTCACAGTGGATGGCTGTTCTTTTCAGGTGCATGTCATACATGAATGGGCATGGGCAGGCACACCCACGGAGGGAGCAGCTTGGCTTCGCCTCCAGAGGCTTGCTGATACATGGCATAGGATATTGTTAATTCCAGTGACTGGTGGAGTTGTTGTTGGTATGATGCACGGATTACTGGAGATATTTGAGCAGATAAAGCAATCATTGTCATCTCAAAGGGAAGGTGTTGATTTCATGGCTGCGATCTTTCCTAGCATCAAAGCAATCCAAGCTGCAATTACACTAGGGACAGGGTGTTCATTGGGGCCAGAAGGGCCAAGTGTTGATATTGGCAAATCTTGTGCAAATGGGTGTGCTGAAATGATGGAGAACAACAGGGAACGCAGGATTGCTCTTGTTGCAGCCGGATCAGCTGCAGGGATTGCTTCAGGTATTTTTTTAAGTAATTATTATTATCTGTTTGATTTTTTATTTTGCATTCATCTGATAGTTGCAATAGAGGGATATCATTTCCAACTGCCTTTCAAATCATTTTCAACTGCCTGTTGGCATTCTGAAACATTGATGTAGAAGCTAACAAGAAAAGTAAGATACAATGATTTTACAAGCAACACGAAGTACAAATTGTTTCTAACAATACTATAGATCTTTGCTGCAGCGCAGGGTAGAAGCATATCTTTTCTATTTCATCTCTTTAATACTCAATATCTTCAAGCTGATGAGTTTCTTTTATTCTCACCTGACGCTTGTGTTTGCTTTGTCTTTAGGTTTTAACGCCGCAGTTGCTGGTTGTTTTTTTGCTATTGAAACAGTACTAAGGCCACTTCGAGCAGAGAATTCACCACCATTTACCACTGCTATGATCATATTGGCATCAGTTATATCATCAACTGTGTCCAATGTTTTGCTAGGGGAGAAGGCAGCTTTTATTGTCCCGACGTATGAACTAAAATCTGCTGCTGGTATTTTATCTTATTCCGATCAAATTTGGTATTACAGAAGGTAGATTTTGCTTAGTTTAGGTATTAAATTAAAGTAGATATACTGTGTCTTTACTACTAAAGCAGGGAAGTCATCGTATTATGCCTTTGTTTGACTTCTAGTTCTTAGCTTCCATCTTTTGTTTTATGGAATGTATGTAGTCTATTTTATATGTGCATCACATGGTCATACGCTTGTATTTTGTTCCTGATCTCCTTATAAACAGCACTTGGCTTTAGCTGCTTCTTACTGTTTTTATTTTGTTCTCACCATTTGGCATTGAGTGCTTTGAAATTCTGGTGTTCTCTGCAATGAACAGTATATCTAACTTTATATTACTGTTTTAATGTTGATTTATCTAAGTGGTAATTATGCAATTGACTAATTCACTTAAGTTATATTCTGCAGAGTTACCACTCTACCTTATTCTAGGCATGCTTTGTGGGGTAGTGAGTGTGGCATTCAGGCAGTTGGTTGTTTGGTTTACAAAGACTTTTGATTTGATAAGGAAAAAATTCAACCTTCCTGCTGTAGTTTGCCCTGCTTTAGGTGGTCTTGGAGCAGGTTTGATAGCTCTAAGGTACCCTGGGATACTGTACTGGGGTTTCACCAATGTTGACGAAATTCTGCATACTGGAAAAAGTGCCTCAGCCCCTGGAATCTGGCTCTTAGCTCAGTTGGCTGCTGCAAAAGTTGTAGCAACTGCACTTTGCAAGGGTTCTGGTCTTGTTGGTGGCCTTTATGCTCCAAGCTTGATGATTGGTGCTGCTGTTGGTGCTGTTTTTGGAGGCTCGGCAGCAGAATTAATAAACTCTGTCATCCCGGGTAACACTGCTGTTGCACACCCTCAAGCTTATGCACTAGTAAGTTTCTTTTTTGAGTTAGGCATGTAGCTTAAAGTTTGGTGAAACCAAAACTCCAAAGTATACTGATTGTCTTCTTAATTCAGGTGGGAATGGCTGCCACGCTAGCCTCAGTTTGCTCAGTTCCATTGACATCCGTACTGCTACTATTTGAACTGACAAAAGATTACAGAATTTTGCTTCCTCTGATGGTAATGTTTAATTTTACATGTTTGCTACTTTGTTGCATAAGCATGTTGCTCATTGTGACATAAGCTCACCTTTTATACAGGGAGCAGTTGGTTTAGCAATATGGGTGCCATCTGTTGTAAACCAGTCTGGCAACAAAGAGATGTTTGAGGCTACATCTCCTCGGCATGGTTATTCTTCACTATTGCCTCCTCCGGATAGGAATGAGACAGATTGGAGACGGCCAGATGGAGATGATGTTGAACTTGCAATTCTAGAAGATGATCCCTACCCCTATGGTAGTAACAATGAGGAGATGCTTCTTGATGATTTGAAGGTTCCCTGACTCTTTTTTCTAACCTTTATTTTCTTTATTTTTTGTGTCAAGTTCATCAATAGTAACTTCGATTTATTTTTCTGATTGTTTAGACTTCTGACAACCTGTCTTCCAGGTATCACAAGCAATGTCAAAGCATTTTGTAAGAGTTACACCTACAGTGACTGTCAAGGAGGCCACAAGGCTTATGCATGATAAGCAGCAAAGTTGCGTTCTTGTAGTGGACAGTGAAGATTTTCTTGAAGGAATTGTTACAATCGGTGATATTCGCCGTAAAGGATTTGAACCAAGTGAAGATACTCCACAGGCTGGGGAAAAATCATCCGCCTTAGATGTATGCAAAATCTCGCACACTTAAAAGCCTATAATTGAATCTACCGATTACCATCTTAGTGGGTGTTTGGATGAGGATAGGATTCAGTCGAACTTACCTCTAAGATCTTTTGAATTTGAATCACCCCTATCCAAACAGACCCTTGTGATTTCTAAATTAGCAATACACATATTTACTTGTTTTTGACTTTTCAGGTAAATTCTTCTCTTATTGCATCATGCCTCACTAGAGGGTTTCAGTACAACGGCAATGAAAGAGGACTAGTCACCTGCTTTCCGGATACAGATCTGAGCACAGCTAAGGTGCTCATGGAAGTCAAAGGCATAAAGCAACTTCCAGTGGTAAAACGGGGTGCCGGCCGCAGGAATGATGGGAGGCGTAAGGTCCTTGGCCTTCTACATTATGATTCAATAGGCTGGTGCTTAAGGTAATCCTCCTCATATTTCTTATATTATAACATAATCCTGATTATTCAATAAGCAGGAAGACGACTCATTCTGATTATTAGTTATAATGATGATTATGATTAACATTTAAGTTGTCTATAATTTTCTGTTTGAGACATAATCCACTTCTACTGTAATCATAAACTGCTAATAAGTTGTTCCAAAAGGGACCTTACTCCATTTGTTGAATTACAGTGACTTGAGCTAACAATTGGAACTACTAATTCACTGGAGGAAATCAGATAAACTCAATTAACTCCAGCATCACTGGAATTTACCACTACTTACAAGAATGTATTCCCTTGTGTAACTTCTGGGATTTTGTCATTTCGCAGGGAAGAGCTTGAGCGGTGGAAGGCCATTTATCAAAGAGAAAACTTCCAGCAGCCAACCGTTAATGGCCACTGAGCAAAAAAGTGCTTAAATTTTGGTTCTTTTACCTTTTAGTGGAGAAATACCAAATACATAAAGTGACATTTCGACAAGATTAGGGTTAACTTAAAAAACCCCGTCAAATGTAAAGTCCCTCGGATTTGCCAGCATGCACATTTTGTGCCGACTAAATACATGAGAGGTGATGATGTGATTCACTGTTTATAGTGATGCTTCGGAGTTCTTACATGACTTAGTCCCTCATTAGGGGCAGCTAAAGCAGTAGCGGATTGTTTGATTGTTTGCCAAAGCTCAGAGAATAATCACAATCTGGGACCACTGGTCTGGCCTGGATTTGTATCATATTCTTTGAAGTTGCTCTAAATTATTATTTAGAATATTTGATAATTTGTCACTTCTAAAAAGTAATTTTGATTATTTGTCACTTCTAAAAAATTATTTATCATTTTTGTTCATAGTTATAGATAGTTATAGATTTAAATGGTTCAACATATCAAATAATTAAATAGCATAAACTTTTTGGTCGTAAACCCTCTCTCCAAAATCCTGTTCAAATTAAGCTATTTACCTCTGACTCACCCGTTTTCTGCGCACAATCGTGTGATTTATCTGCGATTCTCTGAAAGTAAACAACGGAGCTACAAAAAAAGAACAAAAATGTTTCACAGTTACAGTAAAACAACAAAAGAATACTAACAATGCTTCATATGCATAAGCAGAAAACACCTAAATCTCATGTTCCTGCTATTTACATTTGAGGACCCTGATGCAACTTGCCCATTACAAGACGGACGGTGGCAACATGTTCATCTTCATCTCACCTCTCGGCAGCACAATCCCTGGGTAACTCTGCGCCGCCGCTGGACGACCAGCCGTCTGCGCCGGCGCCGGCACCGGCACCAATACTGCCATGCCACGTGGCAGCATACAAAAGGAGAAACCTGCTGTTGATGCTGCACCAAACTGTTGTATTGGTCGGAGTCCAACTGACCAACTGAGCCATAGGCAGCGCCGGTTCAGGTCGCCGGTGAAGGCCATTTGCAGCCAGTGATGCAGCCGGTTGTGTAGCGGCAGAGCCTGGGCTTTGTGAGTGGTCACTGTTTTTGGCAGCTGGAACTTCGTGGTTGTGCTTGCCCTCGTACGTCGTGATGACTGATTTGAGATCATGCCATTCATGCGATGCTCTCTCCACATGCTTTCGCGCCGAGCACCCCGGATGGGTGCCCTTGTAGTAGCTCCTGCAATGCATAGATAGATTGTTTCTTCTTCAATGGCATAGTTTTGTGAAGCTAAAATTTACTTTTGTAGTGAAGGACTAGAGAATTGCCAACTACTTTATTCCAGAGAAAGAGAGAGAGAGAGATTTGCAATGACAGTAGAACACTAGAACTGACCTTAGATTTGAGTAGACATTATCAAGGATGTCGACCTCACTTGTGGTCTGCACAACGGTATGAGGCTCCCGAACAGCTCTGGTCTGCCTCTGGATGCTAGAGCTGCAATGTCAATGGCACTGGTGCTAGTAGCAGCATAAGCATCCATATTTCTGAAACAAGTTAAAGAAAAAACAATGAGACACTCAAACTGAACATTGATTCATTGTTCTAGTCTGCCAGTTGATGACTTGGTTCTAGACTTCTAGGTACGGTAACCAGTAACAAAAGTCTAACCTTTTCTTGTATTCAGTCTCATCTTTGTTCGCATCGCAGCTCGAAGAAAGCAGAATACCATGAGTTACCCTCTCATCTTCTTCATTAGAGATCGTTGATGAGATGTCTGCAGCTTCTCTGGGGTCCTTCACAGTTGTCTTAGCAAGCTCTGTTGTCCTAAGAGAAGCACAGTTTGGTCTCAAGAACTTCAGTATGCACATTTTGGTGGTGGCCATTTTGAACATTTTCCCATGAAGCTGCTGTGGTTCAGCCAAGCTTGGAGCCAAGCTTTCAGATCATTGAAGTGTGCAGATCGGAGGAGACTAAAGGGTGATTGTGAGAACCTTTGCAGACTTTCTCTGTTACACTGCCATCTTGAGAACGCTCCACCTTTCTCTTGTCAAGGCAATTTGGTTGAGTGCATTTGTAGTAGCTCCTGGGATGCTCACAGTTCTTGCTCTTGTCCATGTTTCCTCCAGTTATATCCATCATCAGCAGGGGTGATGATCAGAGCAGAAGAATACTCTCCATGTCTGTTTGCTTCACTCTCTTCTTGGCCATTGGTAGGGAAAGGTGATCATCATTTTCTAACATGGAATCAGATGTCTTAGAATTAACAATAATTGCTGCAGTGACATCCTTGGCTTCAGATGAGAGCTAGACTGAAGACTGAACTCCCTGTGATTATCATTTACTGAAGGCTGGTTTTGATGATTAACACTGAAAAGTGAAATAGAATGGTTTTGTTGAATCAACAGGACCGGAAGTAACAATTAATATAAAAGGTAAAAATCGATAGTAATTCTGAGTGTGGTGATGGGGTGACTGTTTGATAATTCAGAACATATCAATGATCACATAAGGAACATGTGATATTCTAAACCAGTCCGAGCCACCATGCTCCTTGTACTTCTCTGCAAACTCAGGACTACAGCCATAAATAGCCAAAGTCTTCAGTGACTGTGGAAGCTCAGGAAGCATCTTTAGCTGGTGAACTTTACGCAACACAAGTGTTTGCAGAGAAGAGAATCTTGACAAGTTTTCAGGCAAATGCTGAAGTGACACGGCATCATACAATGCTAATACTTGGACCAAGAGCCTACTCCGCAACAGCCACTGCTCGGGCAATTCAGAAATTTCTGAGCAGCAATGAATCTCTAAGAATTTCGATGTGACCATGCTTCTTAATGGTTCAACCAGCAACAATGAAGGATTGTCTATGTCAAGCCTATCAAGAACTAATGGCACGCCATGTTCTATTGGGTGCCCTTCTGCCACTGCTGAGTCAAGCTTGGTACACCTTTTAATTTCTAAGATCTCAAGCAGACGCAGAGCAGACAAACCACCAAGTGATGCCAATTCAGGGCAGTCCTCAATCACCAACCAGCTTAATACACACAGTCCACTGAGCACATCAGTCGATGGCAATGTGGTGATATTTGCACATTTTGATAACTTTAGATAGGAAATAGAGGAAATGCTTTTTAATAGAAGGTGCAATGACATATCCATACCACCACATGACTTCAATGTGAGCATCTCAATGGATGGAGGCAGTAAGCTACCAGGAATAATAGGTATGAAAACCAACTTCATACACTCTTGGATTGCAAGTTTCTTAAGTCCAGTAAATTTTGTAAATTCATCAACTGGCAAATGCACTAGGTTATTGCAATTCCAGATGGTAATATCTTCAAGAGCATAGAGATATTCAGGATGTCGAAGAAATCCATTAGCTAGAGAATAAATTTTTGAGCAACCTACGATATTCAAACAAGAAAGGAGAGGAGATGAGGCGACACTGCTGGCTTCATTTGGCCACCAGATCTCTGGCAGACTCGTTATCTCGTCCAGGAAGCTCAATTCAAGATATTTGAGACACACAGGTACTGGAGGCAACATCCTTAGTTTTGGACACACTGTGATTACAAGTGAATGCAATTGTGGAAACCACTGACCACTTGATGCATCAGAATACCAGTCTTCAAGTTCTCCCATGTGCTGGAAATTCAAAGCTTTTAGTTTAGGAAAAGCAGAAGTAACTCCAGTGGGGCCATAAAATTCTGGACCAATTTTCTTCAGAACTTCGATGCTATCAAGAACGAGATCTTTCAGGAAGCGAAGCTGCCCAAAAGCAGGAAGAGTTTGTAATCCATTGCAGTTTCCAAGGTAGACAGAAGTAAGATTAGGGAGAAATTCATTTGATAGCCAGCTTGGCGCTATGATACCTCCATACATGTTGATCAACAACTCTTTAAGGCCATGATGTGGTCTAAGGTGATCAAGCACTTGCTCCAATAGTTCACCACCACCTCGTCTTGTAGCAAGACCATACAACGAACTCCACAGCAGTGAAAGGCGACGAAGATGTTTTTTGGAGTCTAACTTTGCCATTTTAGCCTCTTCAGGATTTGTCACATTCTGAACATCTCTAATTAGTAATACACGCAGTTTTGACATATTCTCCAGTTCAGATATTTTGTGCCCTTGCTCATCTTTTATCCTATAATCATTTAGCACTTCAAGAGAAGTCATTTTTCCTATTCTTGGTATCATAGATATAGAAGTAAATGGCATAGAAATAATTTTCAATTTAATCAGTTTGTGCATGCTGGCTGGTATACTCTCCTTGGCTAGCTCGAAGTCCCTATTCTGCTCCAAATGAAGAAATTGTAAGTGATAAAGCAGACAAAGACACTGAGGTAATTTTTTGATATGAGTTCTGGAGATGCACAAATACCGAAGGTGAATAAGATCACCTATTGATTCTGGAACCACCTGCAGAGATTTGATAGACAATTCCAATACCCTCAGGTTCGCAGCCCCTCTGAGCATATTGTTTATGACATCACTCAGTTCAGGTTCATCTCCATTAAAGTGCAAGATAAGAGTGCGCAAGTATTTAAGCTGGGGTATTTTCTTTAACGCCAATATATCAATTGTCTCCATGTATAGATGTCTAGTTGTACCCATAATTTGTGCATGGTCATCGCAATCAACTCTGAAGCATTCACCTACAGCAACAGATTGTGCTAATTCATGAAGGAGGTCATGTATAACATAGAATGACACCTTGAGGTCAAAAAAGGATTTCCGTACAAGATCATCAAAGTACCCGCAAGCAACATCCTCAAGAGTCTGATTGTCATTCCTTGGTTGTGGAATCAAACCGGCAGCAATCCACAGCTGAACTAAATCCTCCTTAGTGAACTCATGACCCTGGGGGAATATGCTGCAGTACCTAAAGCAGCGCTGCAAGTTTATATGTAGGTCCTGGTAGCTCAACCTCAGAGTTGACATAAGGCTACTGTAACCTTTTGTCATCAGATCAATGTCGTCTTTCTCTATATCTAAAATTCTTGTTTCCAGTATTTGGGTCCAATATTCATCATCTAAGCGAGAATTCAGCATTGCACCAATTGTCTTTGCTGCAAGAGGTATTCCATTAAGCTTCTCTGATATCTCCAAACCAATTGAGGGTAACCGTCCATAGTCATCTGGGTCCGTAACACCTGCAAATGCATGCTGATTAAATAGTAACAAGTATTCTTCTTTTTTTAAGCCCTCCAAATTGATTCTTGTGTGCCGCCCAACAACTTTTCCAATCATATCAGCAACTGAACCCAGCCGGGTAGTCAACAGTATTTTGCTCCCACCCCCTGCAAATCTTAGCGGAGCAATGATTGTATTCCAAGTTTCCCGATCGGCATCATTCCAAACATCATCCAGCACCAACAGAAATCTCTTACCCATCAGTTTCTCTTTCAGTCTCCTGTGAGCGCCGTCGAGATCAAAATCACAATTCACATCCATCACTGACTTCAACATCTTGTTGGCAATGCTTATCGGCTCAAATCTACTAGCAGCATGGACCCATATCTTGTTGAACTTCCCTACCAGTGCATTCTCATTGAACACATGTTGTGCGAGTGCTGTCTTCCCTAGGCCACCAATTCCAACCACAGACATGGCAGAAACAACTGAAGAGTCATCCATCAGGATCCATTTCAGAATATCCTCCACCTCATTCACTCGGCCAAAAAACTTCAACTCTGACTCCAACGAAGAGGTCTCACGCAGGTTATTAGCCACCACCTTGCTCTCACCAGCATAACTTGCAACATGCAATACAGCCAGAGCCTGTGCAAATATGCCAAGCCCAGTCAAGACACCATCGAACATGGTAAGCACCTCTTGCAGGCTCTGTTTTACAGGATCAGCTTTCAACACTCTCCGAGCAAAACTGAGTACTTTCTTTGAACTGGAAACCTTCTCTCCATTAGTAACTTCATCGTGGATGCGTCGGTGCTCAATCTCATCAAGCACGCTGTCAGCAGCTTCGACAGCATCACGGAGCTGCCAAAGCCAAGATTGCAGGCCAGGGCTGAGCTCAACCGTGCCATGCTCAGCAGCATCCACCAGGGTCTTAATCTGTGTTTGGGACTCATCCAGTTTCTTGAGCTTACTTTTCATGTCTTTGGACCAGGATAACTGATCATTGGCATAACAAGATGCTGCATTGACAAACTTGCCAATGACAGAAGAGGCGAACCAGCCACCAACAGCAAGCCCCACGGTCAACCCCAATCCTACCATGAGTGATCCTCCGATGACCAGGTGAGAAGATGGCTGCCTAGAAAGCAAAAATGATGGCTGATCTTTGCTTCATGCAAATGACTCTACTAGCACAAAAACTAAGCTTGGAGAACCAAGAACAACCTACTCCTTTGTCAACTCTCAACCTACCGCCATGATGTGACGTCCTCAGTCAGATGAACAACTTGGTGACTTGGTGAGGGCTTAATGCATATAAAAATCTTTTCACAAATCAGGAAAACACTAACTAGATGGTATGATTTGAATATTTGATTATTTATCACTCGTGTGAATAGTGAGACTAATTCTATGACTATGGATCAAGGTAACAAATAATTGAAGCCACTCTTTTTAGTGGCAAACCATGGAATATTCCATGCCAAATTGTGTACAAAGAACGAAGAAACGAAGAAGGGTGGACTTCCATAAACAATAGCCATGTCGTAGTATAAAAAAGGAAGATTTTCTCTTGTGCCACAGATAAATTGGAGGAATTTGTTATTTTGTCCCATATGAGTGTATGACATATGATTTCTAGACTCAGTTGTCAAATACACAAGACGAAGACGTGACAAAAAAAGTAAACAATACTCAATTTTATAGCATAAGAGCAAAAATTCCTATAAAAATGCTCAGTACCGCTAGAAAACACCAATTGCAACCATACCCCCAACGACTAATTTGACTAAAATTGATACATAAACGGCAAGTTGGGGGCAATCTGACAGCGCCCTAATTGCTTGAATATCATAAGCCCCAGCCCCCAAATAACGAAGAACGGCGAGTGTATCACAAATCCTTAGTGTGTCGATAGATAATCCTCACCTCAGATGCTCATGCGCCACCGGGATTGCGTACCATGCGGCGGCGATCTCCTTGCCGCCGTTGCGGGGGACGGCGGCAGTGGCGGCGTTGTTCCTGCACCGCGGTGCACACGTCACACGGCGTTGTTCCAGCTTGGCGAGACCACCGAGTTTTGAGCATTTTTGGCCCAACATCTCGTTAATTTTAGCTCGGATTTTTTCATCGTAAATGGGCCGTCGAGGAAGAAGGCCCACGAATTCGTGACCCGCCGTTGGCGGCGGCGGAGTCAACTCCACGGTGAGTGGTCGCGCCTCCACCACGCACGCGGCCGGTGCGGTGGAAGGGTGGAAGCACTCTCCCCTCCAGTTCTCCTCGCCTCCGCATCCGCGCCCATGGCCGCCTCCACGACGCCGCCGTACTAAGCCCACCCACCTACCCCCGAGACACGCCGCGCACCGGCCGCTACCCCAGCGCCTCCTCGGGATCGAGCGGATCAGATGCTATCCCTGGGCGCCATCCGCAAGCTCTGCGCCGCGCTCGACGCCGTCGCGCTCACCGTCATCGCGGCCGGGCTCTCCCGTGACTCCCAGCACCTGCGCCACCACCCATTCTCCGCGCACGCGCACTCCCCCCCGCCTGACTTCCCCACTATCGCCTCCTGCCGCGCCGCGATCTCCAGCTCCGAGGACCGCCGCCGCCAGCCCTCCCACGCCGCGGCGGCGGCGGCTAAGAAGTCCGCTGGCGCCGAGCCTGCCGAGCCGCCGGTGCTGGTCAAGATCAAGAACGAGAGGAACCCGGAGCGGCTGTACGAGCTGTTCAAGGCCAATGCACACAACCACCTCTTGGTTGAGAACAGGTACGCCTTCGAGGACACGGTGGCGCGCCTGTCAGGTGCTCGACGGAATGATCTCGTCGAGGAGATTCTTGAGCAGCACAAGGCGCTGCCCCAGGGGAGGCGAGAGGGGTTCGTGGTCAGGATCATAGTTCTATATGGCAAGGCAAGGATGCCGGACCATGCGCTGCGCACTTTCCGGGATATGGAGGCGTATGGATGCCCACGCACTGCTAAGTCACTCAATGCCACGATGAAGGTGCTATTGCGAGCACGGATGTTTGATGAGGCCCTGCAGTTGTTCGAGTGCTCAGAGAATTACCGGGTTGAGTTGGATGACATTTCGTACAATACAGTGGTGAAAATGATGTGTGACATGGGGGAATTGCGCGCAGCATATCGGGTTATGCAGGAAATGGAGAAGGCAGGGTTGAGACCAGATGCCATCACGTACACGACCCTCATGGATGTGTTCTATAAGTATGGTCAGCGTGAGGTTGGGGATGGTCTGTGGAATCTCATGAGGTTGAGGGGTTGCATGCCAACACTTGCCAGTTACAATGTGAGGATTCAGTTCTTGGTTAACAGGAGAAGGGGTTGGCAAGCCAATGATTTGGTCAGGAAAATGTATGCATCAGGCATAAGACCAGATGAGATCACATACAATCTAGTTATTAAGGGTTTTTTCAAGATGGGTGAGCATGAGATGGCTAAGACAGTGTTTGGTGCCATGCATGGGAGGGGATGCAAGCCAAATGCTAAGGTTTACCAGACAATGGTGCATTACCTCTGTGGGCGAAAGGAGTTTGATTTGGCATTCAGGCTATGCAAAGACAGCATGGAGAAGAACTGGTTTCCGAGTGTTCATACAATTAACCAGCTGCTGAAAGGCCTCATGACGATTTCAAAGGATAGGAATGCAAGAGAGATAATGAAGTTGGTAATTGGAAGAAAATCTTCCTATTCTAATGATGAGGTGAAGACCTTCCAAGACATATTGTCTCATGGGAAGACCAGAAAATAATTTTACTGGTGGACAGAAAATTTTGATGTAAATCCACCACATGTAATTGTAACTTGTAAGGTTGCTGTTGACATTCTTTCATTCATTTTCTCCTCACAATAAATGGAAGTATTCAGATAGCAGTGTTCAGCTGTTTAACAGTAGTTCATGTAACCTTCAACTGTAATGTGAAAATCAAGAATCAGGTGGACTCTTGAGAAGATCGTTTTATACTTCTCATGGGCTAATGCTTGCAGTTCTTAACAGATTGTATTCAAAATCTTCTAAGGGACAAATGTTTTAGAAAATAGTTGTTGATTAATATTGCTAAAATAATGAAATGACATGTGCAGAATTTCAGCCAATATTTGGTCAAAAAAGATTTGGCAAGAATACAGAGAATGCTTCGTGATATTTATTTCGCAAGAAGCATATTATTTAGTTGTTACTATCTGTGGAAGTGTTTCCAACTTCAGGGTGATGATTCTTTTGTTATTGGTGGGAAGGCATAAAAAACTAGTCAATTCCTCCAAGTTGTTTTTGTCTTTTTGACAAGCAATATGAGAGTTACATTAGTCGCCTGAATTCACATTATACTTTTTCTTATATTCTTTGATATTAAGGGACAGTTCCTTGCCCCTAGCCCCCTACACCTGTTTGCTGTTGATGCTTGATAATCACCGTTTTTTAATTTTAATAACTGTCACATTTATTTTATTTTGATTGTTTTAGAAGGCTTCTCATGAGTAACGTCAAGACAGAGTTTTGCATTCAGTTGAATTATGGAATGTAAGTGAATATCTGAAGATACTCAGTTGATATAGCACTAAAGTTAGTGAAGTTAGCCAGTGTAGCTATATGACCTTAAAATATAAAACAGATGTGCTTTTTGAAATTCCAAATGATTGTCGATCATCTACAAACTAATTTTGCAATACATGGATCCTTCAATCTTTGTTATGGCAATTTGATATGTTTCTTTTACAGATTCTTTCAGTTCAATGTGATTCAATGTGACATGATGTTTTTCATTTGCGGTTAGCACTCGTTTCATGCTTGGTATTCTTGCTGGTGGAACAGATGCATCTCCAATTGTCCTAGATCTAGAAGCCATCTGGCAAAAACTCATCTGGGAAAAGCTTACCAGGCTACAGTTTTCGAAGTGTAACTGGTAAGGCTGATTTTCTTCACATTTTATTTATTGCTAAAAACTAGAGGTGTGCTTGCTTTGATCTTCATGCTCTATATCAGGGTATTAAGTTACATTGTTATTGACCTTGAAGTTATTGATGATGATTCATGGATATTATTTTGAAGGCATCCCTTGTGGTTCTCACTCTTGTTAGGAAGTTTTGTTGATTATTTTTCTTCAATCAATTATGAATGCTTCATATAACACTGCATTCTATGTTCAGATATACCTCACTTTCTAATGTATAATGAAAACCAAAATTACAGAGAAGTCTAATAAGCTTGTGTACAATTACCCTATCTGCATCCCACAAAGGTTTTCGTTGATTATTCGTTCTTTGTTGACACAAGAAGGGATTTGCTTCACTCTGCAGCCCGGTTTTAAGTTTCTTGAAGTGCATCATGCTACCCTTCTTATCTCTCAAGAAAAGAACATATATTCACTTTTTTATTTACACCCTTTACTATTTGTTGCTTTCATATTTAGGTTGCATATCCATATGTAGCAAAGTGTCTATTAACAGATCAAAAACCTACTCTTTGTGAATGACTCATACAGGTAACAAGTAATATGAATACTACACCTGTACATGAAAGTACAATTGGATTAACATAGACCTATAATCCATCATGGATTGTCTAATTATTTTTAATCCTCGATTGTTTTTAGGACTACATCTATACATTCCTTAAATCCCTTAATGTTTTTTAAAAATCTCCTCATTACTCTTTCTTCCCCTTTCTTCCCAGGACTTGACAGCTTTTGTATGTGTTTGTATTCCTGAATTCCTTTCATTGTATGAAACGGAGAGGTTGGTGCAAGAGTCAGCAAAGTTTGAAATTGATGCACACAATATTATTATCAATCAAGTTCTTTTCGATGAGGAAGGTTAGTACTAAAACTATCATATTTGTCAATTTACGGACTTCAATTTACTGAATTTCATATGCACATAGTTCTATATGTTCTCATGAACTGTTTGCAGAAATACCACATTCATAACTACAAACGAAGTCCTTGAATACAGTCATACACATTACATAAGAAGGCAGTGATTCATACAAACACCTTTCGATGATTCTTCAATTTTAAATACATCTAGGTTCTTTTATGCATCTGAATCTAACCATTTCTTATCCCTTGCAGATATTGAGTCTAAACTTCTAAAAGCATGGATAGATATGCAACAAAATACATTGATCAATTTTATATGTTATATGATAACTTCAACATCACCACGTTGCCTTTGCTTCTAGAGGAGGTAAGGAATCCACCACTTTTACCTTTCCGAGATTTCTGCTGTTCAGTTGTTGACTAAATACCTAAAAATCAATAATGTATCAGATTAACAAAAAATGGGCATCAAAATTATAAAAGGTCAAAGAGAAATGTAAAATAATTGCTACATAACATATTCTGGAAAACTAATACCAAAAATACCATGACTATCATGCAGTTCCCCCTACTCAAGTTCATTTGCATTGTTTTTTTTTTGAGATTAAGTTCATTTGCATTGTGCTTTTCAGTGTTTTGCATTTCAATGTTATTGGTCTCACTTTTTATTGCACCCCCTTCAGCCTACTGGCAGTGTAACAAATCAACAACCTTCTTTAAAAAAGGACTTTTGAAACCTGACATTAACCTGATAATTTGCCCTGTCATCATTTTGTAATGCCATCAGAAAGGACTGTGCAACCTGAAACTAGGAAGAGAAGACCTATTAGAAATACACAATGATAGTGAGACACCAATGACCAATATTCAACACGAATGCAATACCTTATAAGCACAACATTGTCCAAGTTCAACTAAAGCATAATTTACATTCCTCAACTTGAGCCTAATGAGAAATTATAAGATGATGTGATAGTATTGCCATTTATCTACATATCATATGCGATTATACATTGCTCACCTGTGTGATTCTTTTCTTTTGCATAATTGATCATGATCCAAATTGGCAAGTTGTCACCGGTTGATGAAGTAATTAGGTTAGTAGGGACTATTCATCTCAATTTACATGAAAAGGAAGTAACCGAGCGTGGTCCTGGCCCTTGACGTCACGGCGGCGCCATTGCGGCGACACGATGAGGAGGCAGGAACAAGCTGGAGATTACACCAAAAAATGCTGCCTTTATTCCAACCGGGTCTTGGTTTATATACTACCAAGACCCCTCTTACAGATTTATTCCCTAACCAACTCTATCTTAACAAAATAAGAAACTACTTATTACTTTCCTAATTAGCTTTCTTTATCTTTGTTGATTGCATTGGGCTCATCTTCTACTTGGGCTCAGTCTGCTGCCTGGACTCTCCTCCATGTGGTGCAGGAGTCCTTAGCAGCTTGGACTCCCTCTTGTGTCTGGTATATGGGATCCCCTATATGACACAAGCCTAATGAGAAATTGTAAGATGTTATGATAGTATTGCCATGGATTCAGAGCTGTGAATCTGTACCTAAACTATTATAGTGTTACCAATTCATTATGGTGAACTATTCTTACATTTTTTCCTTTGCCCTTTGTTCAGCTTTGTTTGTGTGCATATTATTTTCCTTCTTTCTTATTGAGAACAAATAGAGCTGATAAAAAATGTGGACAATGTTCAGGCTCTGCAAAATTTTTGGAGACGCTTCCTTACACCTACAAGCCTGCTATCAAAAGAGGTGCAATTGAGGCGGTAGAACATAGAATATATGTCCTAAAAACAGCACTACGAGAGTCTAACTAGAGAGAGAAATTGTCTTACAACCAGTAAGTTTGCCTTTGGTTTGGGGAACATTGAACTTTTTAAGTGTACTTGTTCACCTATGTTTGCATGTTTCACCACCTTGTACCATCCTTATGTTGTTGATTTGCATCTTCTGATAATCTATATTTCACACGGTATTTAGAGATTATGGAGTAATTTGACTGCAATGTAAAGCACACTCACCATGATATTCTTTTTTCCGTAGAGATTTGTCTTTTGCAAAGTCCAGTTAGTCAAATTTGCACTAAGTCTAAGGTCCTGTTTATTTCAGCTTTGGATTATAGCAATCTAGTTTTTTTTTCATAAGTTAAAATAAATAAGATAACTTATGCTGTTAGCTTATTATAATCTGAAGTGCATATTATAACAATTCAGTAAGCTGGTGGAACCAGGATTTTTTCTATAAACTTATAATCTAAAGTTGAAATAAATAAGCCCTTCCTACTCTAAAACTTGGCTGGTCATTTGTTAGTGGTTTGTTTATACTCAACCTGCAATTTTACATTTTCATCTCTATAGTTATGCTTTACATCATGTTTCATCATGTTGTTAGCAATATGTTTAATTGTGTCATGTGCATATATTTATTTTTTACACATAGTGAATTTTTGTTGTCTAATCTACCATCCACGTGGTTGAGCAGATTATATGGACCAAGATCGAGAAAGAAGAGAAAAAGAAGCTTCAAAAGTTACAAGAGTGAGATTGAAGTCCTGACCTAACAGAATATGTGTCGTTGCCTTACCTGCCATGTATCAAAATAAATGATTTAATGTGTGTTTCATTTATGTTGTGTTGCACTTGATCATTAGTCATGGCATATCCATGGTCTGTTATCATTCTTGAAGCAAGCAACATTGTTTTTCTTTTGTTAGCTTTTTATGTTTCAATAGTAGTAGTTGGTTTCTTTTTTTTCCTGTTTTGATTTCTTGCAGACCTCGTGGCCATGGATCTCTCATCTCTTGTTTCATGGTTTGTTGTGCTCCTTAGCTGGAGATACATGATGTATTGCTTTGCTTAATGGTATTTGTGTGTGCATGCAATTCATCCCTCGTTTGATGGATTTCTATGTTCCTGGTGTTTATGTGTGTGCATAATATTCATTTTTCTTGGATTTTTCGAACACGCGTTAATGACAGGAGATTTCTCTGCTATCCAGTCTGCTATCCATAGTGTTAAGAAAAGAGAACAGAATACTGCGAAAGGATATATTTATTGATCACGTTTAGTACAATTTACAGAGGTATTTATAGCAAACAGAAAATTGCGTCGCTTCGTAATAATCGTGTCTTCTGGTCGTCGTCGCGTCGATTGATAGGAGTCGCGTCACTGTTGTGTCTGCATGCGCAAACGCGCGCTGCGCGGCGCTGCTCTTTTGCTTGCATGCGCGAAAGGCTGCAACCGCTGCATGCAGTCTGCTACTCAAAAGGAAAAGGTGGCACACCTTTTAAGGAGATTAATGCTACAACACTCCTCCTTAATCGAACTCATGATTTGATTAGCTCAAAAAACCTTTATTAGGAAATTTTGAGAGTAATCTTATAAAAGATAATAGTATAACTTAATATGATCTGATGATCATAAATGGAGCATATCTTATAAAATGATTCCCCCTAAATTTTGCAAATCATGGAGTCTTTGCATACCTATTCCTTTAACATATTTTTGGAATGTCGAGGTTGTTAGTGATTTTGTGAATAAATCTACTAGATTTTCGCATGATTTTGTTTGTAAAACTGTTATTTCCCCCATTCTTTTGTAATTCATGTGGAAAAAACAATTTAGGGACAATATGCTTAGTTATATTATTCTTAATGTAACCGGTTTGCATTTGGGCGATACATGCCGCATTATCTTCATAGATAATTGTGGGTGATTCTGATGAACCAACATCGCATGTTTGTTGTATATGATTAATCATTCTTCGAAGCCATACACATTCTCGTGAAGCTTCATATAAAGCTATAATTTCAAAATGATTAGTCGATGTACCAACAAGAGTTTGTTTCGAGGATTTCCATGAAATGACAGTACCTCCATATAGGAAAACAAATCCTGTTTGTGATCTGTCATTATGCGGATCAGACATATATCCAGCATCAGTATATCCTATCATGGATAAGTCTTGATTTTTCTGATAGAATAAACCAAGATCTCTTGTACCATTTAGATATCTTAAGATTTGTTTTGCTCCAACAAAATGTCTTTTAGTTGGTGCTGCACTATATCTAGCTAGCAAATTTACCGCAAATGCAATGTCCGGTCTTGTACAATTTGCTAGATACATAAGTGCTCCTATTATGCTTAAATATGGAACATCAGGTCCCAATAGTTCTTCACCTTCTTCCCTAAGGTCGGAATGGGTCTTTATCCATTTCTAGAGATCGAACGACCATTGGGGTCTTTGATGGATATGATTTATCCATATTAAACTTTTGCAATATTTTTTTTAATATATGCATATTGGTGAATTAATATTCCTGATGGAAGATGTTCAAGTTGTAAACCCAAACAAAATTTAGTTTTACCTAAATCCTTCATTTCAAATTTCATCTTAAGATGATTGCTAGCTTCAATTATATCTTGTGTAGTTCCAATGATGTTGAGATCATCAACATACACTAAAATAATACAAAATCCAGTGATGGATCTTTTAATAAATACACAAGTACAATCATCATTGTTAGAATAACCTTTCTTAAGTAGGGTTTACTTAGTCGGTTGTACCACATTCTACCCGACTGTTTTAAGCCATAGAGTGACTTTTGTAATTTTACACAAAATTTGTTACGATTTATATTTGGATTTGGAGTATCAAGTCCTTCAGGGACTTTCATGTAAATATATGAATCCAATGACCCATATAAGTATGCGGTCACAACATTCATTAACTGCATGGATAAATTTATTTGTATTGCCAATGATATTAAATATTGGAATGTTATTCCACTCATAACTGGAGAATATGTTTTATCATAATCGATGCCGGGTCTCTACGTGAACCCTTGTGCTACAAGTCTCACTTTGTATCTCACCACCTCATTGTTTTCATTTCTTTTACGAACAAAAACCCATTTTGATCCAACGGGGAAAACATTTTGAGGAGTAGGTATTACTGATGTAAATACCTCTCTTTTCCTTAGCGAGCTTAATTCTGCCTCAATAGCTTCTTTCCATTTGATCCAGTCTGAGCGCTCAAGGCACTCTGCCATGGTCTTAGGTTCTGGATCTTCCTCGAGGTTTTTAGCTATATTTGAGGAGAGATATATGTCGACAATTGTAGTCTTTCTATTATAGGATTCTCATGAATTAATGTAATTTGTGGATATTTCTTCTAACTCTTGAGTATTTCCCATATTAATAGAGTTAGTTATTTCTGATGGTCTAGCATTTGTATTGGTGCACCCATCTATACTAGATTTAGGATGAGAATCATCCTTCTGGTGTCTTTCAACATGAGGTTGAATTTCATTTACTGTTTTAGAAGATATCTTCCTTTGTTTTTTAGGTTGCTTTTGAGAAGCATCAGTTGCAACCAGATCTCTCCCCTTGATCTTAGGATTTGGGAGTTGAGTTGCTTGATGAGGTATTTCAACTCTTTCTGGTGCATTAACTGCGGGAATATGAGATTTTGTGACACCTTTATAATCAGTAAATGCGTCTGGCAGGTTATTTGCAAGTTGTTGCAAATTTATTATTCTCCAAACTTCTTGCTCGGATTCTATAGTACGTGGGTCTAATGATTGAAAACCAGTGGCATTCCAATCAATTTCCTGGCATTTATTATGGTACAAATCTCCCCCTAATGCCGGGAAATTATCTTCATCGAAGATGCAATCAGTATACCGGGCAGTAAATAATCCCCTGTTAGGGGTTCGAGGTATTTGATGATTGACGGTGAATGATACACAATATATACGCCTAATTTTCTATGGGGACCCATAGAGGTACGTTGCGGTGGCGATATCGGTACGTATACAGCGCAACCGAATATTCGCAGATGGGAAATACTTGGTTGATTTCCACGTACTAATTGTAACGGGGATGTTACATGATATGCAGTTGGTCTAATTTGTATTAAATCTGCGGCGTGTAAGACTGCATGACCCCAACAAGAGGTTGGTAATTTGCAATTATGTAAAAGTGGTCTCGCAATTAATTTTATTCTCTTGATTAGAGATTCAGCAAGCCCATTTTGGGTATGAACATAAGGTACCGAGTGTTCTAGATTGATACCTAGAGCCATACAATAATCATTAAATGCACGTGAGCTAAATTTAGCGGCATTGTCCATCCTAATGGATTTTATCCTATGTTCAGGATGGCTAGCTCTTAATTTGATAATTTGAGCCATTAATTTTGCAAATGCATGGTTCCTTGTAGATAAGAGACATACATGGGACCATCGTGTGGATGCATCTATAAGCACCGTAAAGTACCTAAATGGTCCGGATAATGATTGTATAGGACCACAAATGTCTCCTTGAATGCGTTCAAGGAAAATGATTTGTTCATTTTTAATCTTAAGATATGATGGTCTTAAAATTAATTTTCCCATGGTACATGCAGTGCATGTAAAATCTGATGATCCAGGAAATTTTGCAAGATTAATATTGTGACCTATAGAATTGCTAATAATTTTTCTCACCATCCCTATTCCGAGGTGACCAAGGCGATTGTGCCAAGTCTTGAATTTATCAAGATTTTGAAAAATTATTTTAAACGCAACATGTGATACGAGTTTTATGTATGTGTAGTATAAACCAAATGAAAATGAAGGAATTTTTTCAAGTATCTCTTTGTTTAATCCATTGGATTTAGTGAGAAATAAGTATTCTACATTATTTTCAGTTTGAGTTTCAATATGGTAGCCATTTAGACGGATGTCTTTATAGCTAAGCAATGTACGAGTTGAATCGGGATACACGAGTGCATCCTCAATTATTAACTTTGTACCCATCGGGAGCGTAATCGTGGCTCAGCCTGAGCCTACAATTAATGCGTCGCGTCCAGCGATAGTCATGATATTTCCATGTTTCTTATGAAGATTTTGGAAATATTTAAGCTCACGTAGAATTGTGTTAGTAGAGCCACTATCTACTAAACAAATTTCCTCATCTTCCATCTATGTAAAATCCCGTAAATAATGATAAATAAAAAATGAGAGATAAAGAGATATAATATCTACATATATATATATATATACATATGATGTTTATGATAACATGTCAAATACATATTACAACATATATTTATATTTATACAACATTTATAGTTCTTAATTGGCTATTACATATGAAATATGTATAATTTATTTGAGATCCCCATATATATCTTCAGTGTGATATTCAACTATCATATTGTCGATATTGGATGGGTCTTGCTCCTTCTTTTGAACTTCATTTTGATGGGCACTTTGAGAAGGTCCCATAGGTAAGTCGTTGATTTGTTGTTCATTGAAGTGCGTCTCAAATTTATTCCGACGAACTTGCTTATCTTTACCAAACTTTAGATAAAGTTCAGCCAAATGCTTTGGGATCCTACATTTATTAGTACGATGATTCGTACATCCACACCTTTGACAAATTTTGTTGGACCGGAAATGGCGACCAGAGGGGGGGTGAATGGGAGCTTTTAAAAACTTGGGCTAAAAACAGCCTTCGGTTTTAAACACTGTCTACTGCGGAACAGGCTTCGAACACCAACCTTCGAAGGTCTGGTTCGGAGGTATTTGACAGCTCCGAACACAGGCTTCGCAAGGTGTAAAAGTTTGAAGCCAAGCAGACTTCGCTCCACTCACAACCCTGAAAATCTACTCTGCTAAGTCAGTGCAGGCTCCGCACACAAGGTGCTTCGAGCAGACTTCGCACTTCACCCTTCGCACGAGTGGACAACCCTCTAAGGACTTCGACCTAATACTTAGCGACAGCAACTGGTGCTGGGCTTCGTACTGCGAAGGTCTAAACGCACACTGACGGACTACGCTAGGAGCTTCGACACGAAAAGCAGAAACGGGCTTCGATCAGGGCTTCGCTAGTAAGCAGCGAGGTCTAGCCTCCTGTTACACAGAGCGAACGCGCACTGAAAAACACACTTCGCACACAACACACTTCGTCAACACAGGCTTCGATGCACTGTCACAAGTCACTCAGGGTGACACACAAATAAACGAAGCATGCAGCGAGGTATGTAAAACAAGCTCAAGCAAAAAGCACACAGAGACAGGGCTTCGCCGCTTGAACAAGGAACACAAAAATGAACTCACTGGATGTATTCAAAGTATGAGGAGGCTAGTACAGGAGCTCAACAGTAAATGCTCAAAGTGTTAAATGTTACCTACCAAGCCCCCATATTTATAGCCACTATTCACCCAAAGGAATTGACTACTTTACCCCTAGGGTTTACATTGGTTTTGTCTCTACAGAACTGAGGGGTACAAAAGGTAGTCAACTTTATTGGAGGCTTCTCTGTCAGCCTTTGCAGAGGGGACAGTGCCAGCTTTTTGCAGAGCAGACACTGTCAGACTTGCACCCTTTGACCTTTCTGAAGCCCCCTTTCGCACGCGAGGGGTGCGGTAGCTTCGGTGAGAAGCCTTGAGCCAGATGGCCTTCGCTTCACCGAAGATAGCCTTCGATACAGTGACGGTTTTGAGCCGAAGCCGTCAAAGCCCTTGGGCCTTCGCACCAACACCTCCGGAGTGGACCACCACGGCTCCGCAGCTTCGCCCAGCTCGAACTTCGTCAGTCCGTGTACCGAAGCCATGCAGTCCGAAGTATCTCAAGACAACCACACTCCGAAGCCCCACCTTCGGGGTACCACCCTTCGAAGTATCTCCTTCGTCCAAGGCCTCCGCACGAAGCATTCCATGAGCACTTCATCGCAGTGTCTCTCCCCGAGCACACTCCTCGACGAGCCTCACCCGGACCATGCCTTCGATGCGCCTCGACTTCTGAGACTTTCGTCGGGTACCTTCGAATGTCTCCCTCCGGAGCACACTTCGAACACTTTGCCTCCGCAGAGGACTTGATCCATCCAACTCCGAAGTTACTCCGTCCGGAGTACCTTCGAAGTGCCTCACCTCCGAGGACTTTGTCTCGGAGTACCTTCACCCGGAGCCATGCTCCGCACTCTCTGCCTTCACCTGGCGCACCTCGACCCAAGGACCGACCCAGACCACTTCGCAGCCACCATGACGGAGCTCCCCGCTCCCCTGGCATCAAGCCTCCCGCTTGACCCACGTTCACCTGCTACGAACCGTCCGTCGCCTCCGAAGTCCCCTGCGCACCACAGACAAACAGACAAGTGTATCCAGTACTCCGGAGACCTCTCCGGGTTAGCAACCTCCGGTACACCCTCCGGTGTACCGCCCAAAGTACCGAAGCCTTCGGTACAAATCCAGTCATTGTGTACTGTCGGACCCCTCCGACAATCACACTCCGCTGCAACAGCTGCAGCAACCAAACCACCTCCGAACCCCCTTCGGAGGTACCCTCCTCCGAACACCTTCGGAGGTCCAACCTCCGAACCTCTTCAGAGGTACCCCTTCGAACCAGAGGGTAAAAGCCTGTCAATCACTCATCACAACCACCGAAACCAACCCTTGGTTTCTCAATCTCCCCCTTGATGAGTGCATTGACAATCAAATTCAAGTTCAAGAAAATTTGAAAAATTTCAGCACACAAGTGACCATAAAAACTCAGAAACGAGCCAAATCATGTCACTTGACAAAAGAATTTTCCTCCCCCTTTTCAAAAGAGTAAAAGCCCCTTCGGCAAATCTCAAGATAAAAACTCCCCCTGATTTAAGTTTTCCCCCTTTGGCAACAGAGAACCCAACTTTCTCTCTAGCTCAAAAATTTCTCCCCCTTGATAGCAGAGAACGTAGCAATTTCTCCCCCTTTGGCAATGCAAGCATCAAGGGGCATGTAAAAGATGCAAAGCGTGGAAATGAGCAGAATTGCAAAGACATATAAAGCAAAAATATGCCAATTTAATACCAAGTATCATGTGCTCAGCTCAAATTAACATTCTCTAAAAGCATGATGAAGCATGGAATTTGATCATTTTTGAAATAAAAGCATCACCACTCAATCAAGGGAACTAGACAGGTGAAAGCAAGAATTGCGCAAAGCTAGCAAGTTCTACTTTAGACAGACAAGTCCAGTTCAAGTGGAGCATTAAGAGCAAACTTGATAATCAATGAATTTTGTTGTTCTTTTTATAATGCCAGGGGTTATTTGTTTGTCCACCTTATACTGACCAATCAAGCCAAGCCTAGGCATGAAAGCCATCTGAAGCTTAAGGCGGTGATTTTGGCATACACTCCACTATCCCAGTTCAGACCAATGTGCAATGGTAAGCAGTCTAGAATAGAGTAGTGCGACAAACAAACCCACCTAGATCTTTTCATTTAAAGCATGTAAATCATGGATGTTTGATTTTGAGATTAAGTGAACAAATTTGATTGGCACTTTATGAATATCCATGAAAATGTAGAACAATTTTTCAAGTTGCAATTGTTAGCATCCAGAGAAAAGTATCTTGCTATCAAGCAGATAAAAGATAGCTAAAGCAGCCTTGCCTCAACAAGCTAGTTTCAAGACTAAGTAGTGAGCATGATTTGATTTTGAAAAGAAAACATCATGCTCATGAATGTTTCAGATAAATTAAAGAGATCTGAGCGGTCATGAGTTCATGAGTTATAATCAGGCATATAAGTGCAAAAGATGTAAATGCAATTTCAACACTCAATCAGCAAATGCCCATCCATCTAAAACTGATCCCCCTCACAAAATGCCGTAAGGGTGACAAATACCAAGTTCCCCACGCAAGTAAGCAAATCGAGAAGCATCGAGGGGTTTTGTGAAAATGTCGGCAAGCTGGTGTTGGGTATCAACATATTGAAGTTCAATATCACCCTTCTCATTGTGATCTCTGAGAAAATGATATCGCACATCAATGTGTTTGGTTCTGGAATGCTGAACCGGGTTGTTTGCAATACAAATAGCGCTAGTGTTATCACAGAAAAGTGGAACACTCTTATAATCTAACCCGAAATCCCGCAAAGTGGAAACCATCCACAGAATCTGAGAGCAACAGCTAGCTGCAGCAACATATTCGGCCTCAGCCGTCGATTGTGCAACACTAGACTGTTTGCGGGAAGACCAGCAAACCAAGTAAGTACCCAGAAAATGACAAGTACCAGAGGTACTCTTCATATCAATCCTACACCCAGCAAAGTCCGCATCGGAATAACCTCGAAGACACAAAGAGGATGACGCTGAATACCAAATGCCGAATTCAAGTGTATGTTTGAGATACCTTAGAATGCGTTTTACCGCTTGGCGGTGCGAAGCTCGTGGTGAAGCCTGAAAATGAGCGCACAGACACACCGCGAAGTGTATATCTGGCCTCGTAGCAGTCAAGTAGAGGAGGGAGCCGATCATGCTTCGGAACTCCTTCTGATCTACGGCTTCTCCATCTTCGTCAGGATCCAATGCTACAGATGTAGCCATTGGAGTGGCGAGGGGCTTCGCATCAGCCATGTCGAATTTCTTGAGCAGGTCTTTGGTGTACTTTGTCTGGTGGACAAAAGTACCTTGTTTGCTTTGCTTGATTTGCAAACCAAGGAAAAAGGTGAGTTCACCCATCATTGACATTTCAAATTCCCTGCTCATGGTATCTGCAAACTCGGCAACCAAAGCATGAGAAGAGCCACCAAAGATGATATCATCCACATAAATCTGAACCAGGAGGAAATCTTTGCCATGCTTGAGAGTAAACAAAGTTTTATCAACAGAGCCCATCAAATACCCCCGCTCAAGCAGAAAAGACTTAAGTTTGTCATACCATGCCCGAGGGGCCTGCTTGAGTCCATAAAGAGCCTTATGAAGTTTAAGGACTTTATGTGGGTACTTGGGGTTTTCAAAACCAGGGGGTTGTTTTACATAAACATCTTCACCTATGAAGCCATTAAGAAAAGCACTTTTGACATCCATTTGATAGAGTTTGAATCCCCGTGATGTCGCAAAGGCAAGCAAAATCCTAATGGCCTCAAGGCGAGCAACAAGTGCAAAAGTTTCAGTAAAATCAATCCCTTCTAGTTGAGAAAAGCCCTGAGCTACAAGTCTAGCCTTGTTTCTAACTATAGTCCCATCCTCCCCTTGTTTGTTTTTGAAAATCCATTTTGTTCCAATGAAATGAACATTTGGTGGAGGATCAACTAATGACCAGACTTGGTTTCTCTCAAAATTTTCAAGTTCCTCATGCATGGCATTGATCCAACTAGAGTCAGAAAGTGCATGAGTAACATCTAAGGGCTCGAAAGAAGCAACAAAAGCGGAATCAATGAAATGAGCATGAGAACGTGTTACCCTTTGATCAAGCTCACCAATGATCTGCTCGGGAGGGTGCATCCTTTGAACATGGTGTGGAGCCTCGCGGCGGGATGCAGTCTCCCCCTCAACTTGTGCGTTGGAGTGGTCCAAGATGACCGATGTTGAGGTAGTTGCTTCGGGACCTCGTGCCGAAGTGGTTAAAGCGGGGTCAACTTCGGGGGTTGAAGTCGAGGGTAGGAGGGGTTCATCCTCGACTTCAACCCCCGAAGATGGTCTGTTCCATGTCGTGTTCATTTGCCTGTTCAAGAGCAGAACTAACAGAGGGGGTTGATTCATCAAAAGTCACATCACATGACTCAATGACAGGTTTAGTTTCCAAATTATAAACACGATAAGAATGACCATGAGTAGTGTACCCCAAAAAGATCCCGTCTGAAGATCGCGACTCAAATTTATCCAAGTTACCACGTTTTAGGATAAAGCAGCGACAACCAAACACTCGAAGATGAGTAACCTTGGGCTGTCTCCTAAAACGCAGCTCATAAGATGTCAAATTTAAAATTGAGCGCAAGAATATACGGTTTGAGATGTAACATGCAGTGTTCATGGCCTCAGCCCAGAATTTTCTAGGAGTCCTATGCTCATCAAGCATCGTCCTAGCCATCTCAACCAAAGTGCGGTTCTTCCTCTCAACAACACCGTTTTATTGAGGAACCCGCGGAGCAGAGAATTGATGTTTTATGCCATGCTCCATGCAAAAGTCAACAAAGAGACTGTTTTTGAACTCGGTGCCATTATCACTTCGAATGAATTTCAATGCACCTGGGAGTTCAGTAAAAAGTCTCAGAGCCAAGCTCCGAAAGTGTGAAAACACTTCATCCTTGCTGGCAAGAAAGAAGACCCAAGAGTAGCGAGAGAAATCATCGACAATGACTAATACATACCACTTGCCACCTAAAGAACTAACCCGAGAGGGACCTACAGTGTCCATATGGAGAAGTTCTCCGGGTTGTTCAGTCATCACTGTGGTGACTGGCGAATGCGAAGCGGCAATCATTTTTCCATGTCGACAAGGAGCGCAAACTAAATTCTTCTCAAACTTGAGCTTGGGCAATCCTCGGATTAGACCAAGGGCGCTCAGACGAGCGAGCAACTCAAAGCTCATATGCCCCAGTCTCCTATGCCACTTCCAAAGCTCAGAAGTCGAATGTGCAACAAGACAATGAGAAGAACCAGACGACTCTGAAAAATCAGCTCTAAAAACTCTCCCAACTCTAAAGATCTTACACACCACAACGCCATCAGAATTGAGCACTTGCGAAGTATCGCGATGGAATCGCACTTCGAAGCCCTCATCAAGCAACTGAGACACAGACAACAAATTGTATCCCAGGTTCTCAACCAAAGCAACATCTTTGAGAGTGAAATTCGAGTTAATTCTTACCACTCCTTTACCTTTCACTCTACTCCTTCGATTGTTGCCGAAGGTGATATGTTCCCTTTGCTTGGTTGTGGTGAGGCTGGAGAACCAAGCTGCATCTCCGGTCATATGGCGCGAACAACCGGAGTCCATGATCCACGTGCCCTCCAAGCCTCGATCTGTCGCCTACACATGATAAGAATATCTCGATCGCTCAGTGCTGGGGTGAGTGAAAAAATGACGAGGCATCCAGCACTGAGTGACACGAGTAGTAGGCACAGTAAAAGTAGATGGTCTACGCACATGATAATCTGAATGATGCAAAGTGCGAGGTCTACCTACATGCAGTGATCTAAAAGCATGACGAGGTCTCCTACTCTGACGAGGTACAAAGCTACTCGCCCGAGGTCTAACACCATATGAAACATGGTGAACACCTCGAGGAGCAAAACCTCTCCGAGAAGCACGAGGAACCTCGAAAACAGGACGAGAGTAGAACTCAGACTCATGCATACCTAAAGATGGGTAATGCATGTCCTGGTAACTCATCGCCTGAGCGCGTCGCTCATCCTTGATGCGACGAAAACAGAACCCAACCAAATGACCCGCCCGCTGACAGTAAGAACAGTGAAAAACTCTCCGAGGGGCACTCTCATGGGTCACAGGAGCAACTCTCACAGGCTCCTTGGGCTTCTAGTGAGTGGTTTTCTTGGGAGGATTTTTCTTGGCAGGAGGTGTGGTTTTCTTTGGTGGTTGGGTAGGCTTTTTGGCTGATAGGGTGTCTAACAGAGCTCTCTCTTTCTCTAGGGTAGTGGGAGAGGTAAAGACAATTTTGGTCTTACTGTCTGACGGTATCCTCTCAAAACCCAAACCTAGAGCTACCCCTGCTCTGTCAGCACACAACTTGGTCTTGGCCAAGAGCAAATCCATCCTACCCTTCCCCTCAGTGCATTTATTAACCACGGAAAGAAGGTATTCATTTTCAGACATGAGGTTTTCAGCTCGCTCTCTAACAGTGCCTAGCTGGTCCTTAAGGGTGATGCAAGTGTCACACACAGGCTGCACATCCTTAGAACTACCGGCTCTCTCCAATCTAGCCTCTAAATCATGAACATGCTTATCATGTAATTAATGCTTTCGCGTAATAAAGAACAGTTCATGCAATCAATAACATCATGAGGTCTAGAATCCACCTCCAAAAACTGCTTCTGTGCAGTCTCAAGCTCAGAAAGAGTTTGAGCATGAACAGAGCGCAACTGAGCAAGCTCACCCATGACAGTTGTACAAGAATCACATTCAGCATCATTAACTTTAGACTTAAACATGACATATTTAGTAGAAACAGATTCTAACCTAAGTCTAAGGTCTTTTCTTTCTCTGGCGGCTTGCACAAGTAATCTATCCTGACCAAGAACTACTTCATTCAGCTCATCTAATTTAATTAATAGCTGGTCAGATGATAGTGTTACCTCAGATGAGTCAAGCTCATCACCGCTGTGATCGCTGTCGGCCATGAAGCAAAGGCCGGTGAAGTCTCGTCCCTTCTTGTCCTTCTTGTCCTCCTTCCTTGGGGACTCCTCCTCCTCAGAGCTCGACTCCTCAGTTGAGGAAGTGTCGATGTTGCTGAGAGCAGCAACAAATGCTCTGGAAGCGGCCTTGGCTACTTTCTTAGCCATCTTGCCGCGCTTGCCCTTCACAAAGGGTTTCCTCTCCTTCTTGTGGTATTTAGGGCGCTCACTCTCATCTCTCTTTTTGAGCTTAGGACAATTGGCCTTGATGTGAGAAGTGTCGCCACACTCAAAACAACCACTAAAACCACTTCTCCTCTGATCCCGTCTCTCATGATAAAAACGGGCGAACCTCCGGGCAATGAGAGCAAGCTCATCATCATCTAGAGTGTCCACCTGCTCCTTTGTGACGGAGACTAGGGAGGACAAAGCAAAACCATCTGCAAGAACACAAGTGCCAGATGTGCTTGGTTCTACAGTGGTGCCACGACTAGTGCTAGAAACCAATGCCAATGGCTGTGGCAAAGAGCTTTTGTGCACTGCAAGAGATGCCTTGGCAATCTCTGTGGACTTCAGCTTGCTGAAGAGCTCATCACAGGTCAATGTGTCATAACCTGCAGACTCCTCAATGCTGGATATCTTCACTTCCCATATGCTACGGTCAAGAGCATAGAGAAGCTTGATAGCCCTATCATGATCATTGTAAGCAAGCGTCCCGTTGGATCGCAAGTTACTCACTATCTAATCAAAGCGAGAAAACATGGCATCTATAGATTCACCAGGTGCCTGCACAAACAGCTGATACTGTTGATTGTATGTGCTTTGGCGCCTGGCCTTAATCTGTGTAGAGCCATCATGAAAAATAGTGAGTGTTGTCCAAATCTCCCTAGCAGTCCTAAGGTGCTGCACCCTATCAAACTCACTCTGACTCAAACCAATGAACAATATATTCCTAGCCTTGGAGTTGGCATTATACTGATCTTTTTCTGTTTGAGTGGTGCGAGAATCAGGGATGGAGTATTGTGAGTCCACAATCTCCCAAATTGCATTTCCTTGGCTTAACAAGTAAGCCTCCATGCGCACCTTCCAGTATGCAAAGTCTGTCCCATCAAACAGAGGAATTTTACTGCCTCTATCCATGTCGCCAACAGATCACAAAAACGGTTAAGGTCAACTGGTGATCTTAACCTGCTCTGATACCAATTGTTGGACCGGAAACGGCGACCAGAGGGGAGGGGGTGAATGGGAGCTTTTAAAAACTTGGGCTAAAAACAGCCTTCGGTTTTAAACACTGTCTACTGCGGAACAGGCTTCGAACACCAACCTTCGAAGGTCTGGTTCGGAGGTATTTGACAGCTCCGAACACAGGCTTCGCAAGGTGTAAAAGTTCGAAGCCAAGCAGACTTCGCTCCACTCACAACCCTAAAAATCTACTCTGCTAAGTCAGTGCAGGCTCCGCACACAAGGTGCTTCGAGCAGACTTCGTACTTCACCGTTCGCACGAGTGGACAACCCTCTAAGGACTTCGACCTAATACTTAGCGACAGCAACTGGTGTTGGGCTTCGTACTGCGAAGGTCTAAATGCACACTGACGAACTACGCTTGGAGCTTCGACACGAAAAGCAGAAACGGGCTTCGATCAGGGCTTCGCTAGTAAGCAGCGAGGTCTAGCCTCCTGTTACACGGAGCGAACGCGCACTGAAAAACACACTTCGCACACAACACACTTCGTCAACACAGGCTTCGATGCACTGTCACAAGTCACTCAGGGTGACACACAAATGAACGAAGCATGCAGCGAGGTATGTAAAACAAGCTCAAGCAAAAAGCACACAGAGACAGGGCTTCGCCGCTTGAACAAGGAACACAAAAATGAACTCACTGGATGTATTCAAAGTATGAGGAGGCTAGTACAGGAGCTCAACAGTAAATGCTCAAAGTGTTAAATGTTACCTACCAAGCCCCCATATTTATAGCCACTATTCACCCAAAGGAATTGACTACTTTACCCCTAGGGTTTACATTGGTTTTGTCTCTACAGAACTGAGGGGTACAAAAGGTAGTCAACTTTATTGGAGGCTTCTCTGTCAGCCTTTGCAGAGGGGACAGTGCCAGCTTTTTGCAGAGCAGACACTGTCAGACTTGCACCCTTTGACCTTTCTGAAGCCCCCCTTCGCACGCGAGGGGTGCGGTAGCTTCGGTGAGAAGCCTTGAGCCAGATGGCCTTCGCTTCACCGAAGATAGCCTTCGATACAGTGACAGTTTTGAGCCGAAGCCGTCAAAGCCCTTGGGCCTTCGCACCAACACCTCCGGAGTGGACCACCACGGCTTCGCAGCTTCGCCCAGCTCGAACTCCGTCAGTCCATGTACCGAAGCCATGCAGGCCGAAGTACCTCAAGACAACCACACTCCGAAGCCCCACCTTCGGGGTACCACCCTTCGAAGTCTCTCCTTCGTCCAAGGCCTCCACACGAAGCATTCCATGAGCACTTCATCGCAGTGTCTCTCCCCGAGCACACTCCTCGACGAGCCTCACCCGGACCATGCCTTCGATGCGCCTCGACTTCTGAGACCTTCGTCGGGTACCTTCGAATGTCTCCCTCCGGAGCACACTTCGAACACTTTGCCTCCGCAGAGGACTTGATCCATTCAACTCCGAAGTTACTCCGTCCGGAGTACCTTCAAAGTGCCTCACCTCCGAGGACTTTGTCTCGGAGTACCTTCACACGGAGCCATGCTCCGCACTCTCTGCCTTCACCTGGCGCACCTCGACCCGAGGACCGACCCAGACCCCTTCGCAGCCACCATGACGGAGCTCCCCGCTCCCCTGGCATCAAGCCTCCCGCTTGAGCCAGGTTCACCTGCTACGAACCGTCCGTCGCCTCTGAAGTCCCCTGCGCACCACAGACAATGAGAAACCAAGGGTGGTTTTGGTATATGTGATGAGTGATTGACAGGCTTTTACCCTCTGTTCGAAGGGTACCTCCGGAGGGGCTTCGGAGGTGGTTTCTCCGAAGGGTGTTCGGAGGTGTTTGCTTGCTGCAGCTGTGCAGCAGAGTGTGCCTGTCGGAGGGGTCCAGCAGTACACGATGACTGGGTTCGTACCGAAGGCTTCGGTACTTTGGGCGGTACACCGGAGTGTGTGCCGGAGGTTGATAACCCGGAGAGGTCTCCGGAGTACTGGATACACTTGTTTGCTTTTCGGTGGTGCGCAGGGACTTCGGAGGCGACGGACAAGGTTCGAGCCGGGTGAACTTGGGTCAAGCGGGAGGCTTGATGCCAGGGGAGCGGGGAGCTCCGTCACGGTGGCTGCGAAGGTGGTCCGGGTCGGTCCTCGGGTCGAGGCGCGCCAGGTGAAGGCAGAGAGTGCGGAGCGTGGCTCCAGCTGAAGGTACTCCGAGTCAAAGTCCTCGGAGGTGAGGCACTTCGAAGGTACTCCGAATGGAGTGACTTCGGAGTTGGTGTATCAAGTCCTCTGCGGAGGCAAGGAGTTCGAAGTGTGCTCCGGAGGGAGACACTCGAAGTGGCCCGACGAAGGTCTCAGAAGTCGAGGCGCATCGAAGGCATGGTCCGGGTGAGGCTCGTCGAGGAGTGTGCTCGGAGTGAGACACTGCGACGAAGTGCTCATGGAATGCTTCATGCGGAGGCCTTGGACGAAGGAGGGACTTCGAAGGGTGGTACTCCGAAGGTGGGGCTTCGGAGTAAGGTTGACTTGTGGTGCTTCGGCCATGCATGGCTTCGGTACACGGACGGACGGTGTTCGAGCTGGGTGTAGCTGCGAAGCCGTGGTGATCCACTCCGGAGGTGGTGGTGCGAAGGCCCAAGGGCTTTGACGGTTTCGGCTTAAAACCGTCACTGTATCGAAGGACTTCTTCGGCGGAGCGAAGGCCAACAGGCTGCAGGCTTCTCGCCGAAGCTACCGCACCCTCCGGTGCGAAGGGAGGTTCCAGAAGTCAACACTGTAAAGGCTGACACTGTCTGTTCTGAAAAAGGCTGACACTGTCCCCTCTGCAGCTGACAGAGAAGCCTCCAAAATAAAGGTGGACTACCTTTTGTACCCCTTAGTTCTGTAGAGACAAAATGAATGTAAACCCTAGGGGTAATGTAGTTACTTCCTTAGGATGAAGCCGTGGGCTATAAATATGGGGGCTCGGTAGGTAACATTTAACACTTTGAGCATTTACTGTTGAGCTCCTGTACACACAGACCTCGCTGGTTTTCATCCAGAGTTCAATATATTTTTGTGTTCCTTGTTCAAGCGGCGAAGCCCTGCTTCTTTGTGCTTTTGCTTGAGCTCGCTTTACATACCTCGCTAGTCTTAGTGCACCGAAGCTTGTTCTGGCGAAGGGTGTTTTTCTCGCGAAGTGTGTTTTACAGTGTGCTGTCGCTCTGTGTAACACGAGTCAAGACCTCGCTGCTTACTAGCGAAGCCCTGTTCATTTCCCGTAGTGCTTCTTGTGTCGAAGCCCTTAGCATAGTCAGTTGTGTGCGTGTAGACCTTCGCGTACGAATCCCAGCACCAGTTGCTGTCGCCAAGTACTTGGTCGGAGTCCTCTGAGGGCTGTCCACTCTTGCGAAGGGTGAAGTGCGAAGCCTGCTCGAAGCACCCTGTGTGCGGAGCCTGCACTGACTTAGCAGAGTAGATTCTCGAGGGTTGTTCGTGGAGCGAAGTCTTCTTGGCTTCGAACTTTTGTTCCTGCGAAGCCTGTGTTCGGAGCTGTCGAAGTACCTCCGAACCAGACCTTCGAAGGTTGTGTTCGAAGCCTGTTCCGCAGAAGACAGAACTGAATCCGAAGGCTAAGTTTTTAGCCCGAAATTTTAAAAGCTCCCATTCACCCCCCCTCTGGTCGCCGTTTCCGGTCCAACAGACAAACAGACAAGTGTATCCAGTACTCCGGAGACCTCTCCGGGTTGAGGAGCCATGCTGAATAGCGTGGGCCTCATGGCTCTAGAAGTGATGAGTCATTGTCAACGATAGTCAAAGAGGACTGAAGAAGAGAGGAGATCTGCTGTTTTATGGGCCGCGTGTGACTCAGGTACACGGGCAGCGAGCGACTGTCGGGCAGAGGAGGCTGCGAAGTCGGGCTGGCCCAATCCGGGTGCATGGGCCAGAAGCAGTAGAAGACCCACTGGGCTGTTGACCAGGATTGACTCAGGTACACGGGCGGTGAGTGATTGCCGGGCTGAGAGAGCTGCGGAATCGGGCCGGCCCAATCCGGGTACCTGGTGCAAAGTCGGTGGAGGCTTTGTCAGTTTCGGCGCAAAACTGACGACCGTCGATCTTGTATCCGACTGTCCAGAAGAGAAGCCGTAGTCGCTACGAAAACTTAGCTTCCGGATAAGTCATCTGTAACTCTAGGCCCACAGTCAGTCTGTCGTGTCTGTAAAAATACCTAAGGGCAGTAGAGTCTTTTCCTTTATTTTTGAGTCTGTAAAAACCCTAAGGGGCAGGTAGAATATTCCTAGTGTTGGGCTGCCTATAAATAGGACCCCAACCCCTAGGGTTTGGACTACCCTTTTGCTGAAAATCAATACTACTCCTTTGGGTCATTTTGTTTCTTGCATTCTCTCTCCCCTGTTCATGCGTGGGTCACCAGGCAACAAGCCTTGTTCTTCCTGAAGTTTTTAAGTGACTTTTTGTTGTCTGGGAGAGCTTTTAATCTGGCTGTTTTTGCTTGTGCGAAGCATTTTTGTGCACTGCAGTTCATTCTCTGTGCGTGCGATCAATTTATTTGGAACAGAAGCTTCTCTGTTGTATGTGTTCTTCGTGAGAAGTAGTACTAGTTCTTGCTGTTGCAAGTAGTACTACTACTCTGTAGCAAGTAGTACTACTTTCCTGTAGCTACAGTATGCTAGTACTTTAGCCTTGCTTTTCCTGTGTTGCTTTTTGATCGAGTTGGCAGGGTCAAAGTCCCTTTTTCTTGTGTGAAGTCCAACTCTGTGTTGCAGACTTCGAATCAGCAGGCTTCGAATCAGCAGACTTCGAATCAGCAGACTTCGAATCTGCAAGCTTCGAATCTGCAGACTTCGAATCTGCAAGCTTCGAACCTGCAGGCTTCGAATCAGCAGACTTCGAATCAGCAGACTTCGAATCTGCAAGCTTCGAATCTGCATACTTCGAATCTGCATACTTCGAATCTGCAACCTTCGAATCTGCATACTTCGAATCTGCAACCTTCGAATCTGCATACTTCGAATCTGCATACTTCGAATCTGCATACTTCGAATCTGCATACTTCGAATCTGCATACTTCGAATCTGCAACCTTCGAATCTGCATACTTCGAATCTGCATACTTCGAATCTGCATACTTCGAATCTGCATACTTCGAATCTGCAACCTCCGAATCTGCAACCTCAGAATCTGCAACCTCAGAATCTGCAACCTCAGAATCTGCAACCTCGGAATCTGCAACCTCAGAATCAGCAAACTTCGAATCTGCAGACTTAGTCAATCTGTTCTCGCGTTGCTGTTTAGTTTTTTCTTTTTAAAATGCGTTGGGTTTTGGGAGCAGGCCATTGATTCGAAAGAATTTTTAGGCGCCCATTCACCCCCCCTCTGGTCGCTACTTTCGGTCCTACAAGTGGTATCAGAGCCTGGTTAGGTTTTTTCATACCTTAACCGGTTCTAAACCCCGGTAGTGACCATGACGTCTCCTGGCAAGGTCCCGTCCTTGGAAGCCTATGGCTATAATTATTGGAAGACTCGCATGCGAGCTTATCTAATGAGCCAGGGCTCGGACATATGGGACATTTGTGTTCACACCACATTTGTCATTCTGCCAGTCACTGAGCATGGTACTGCTGGTATCATTGCTCAGCATCTGAGCAACAGTAAGGCTGTGAACATTCTGTTTTCTGGTTTAGGTCCCACTGAGTTTGAGCGTGTGAGTCATCTCTCCACTGCGAGAGAGATCTGGGCTACCCTCAAGGCACACCATGAGGGAACAGCACAGGTCAAGGCTCGGCTCTATCAGACCTACCGGCGTGAATATGAGAATTTCACACAGAAGCCGGGTGAATCTGTTGAGGCTTTGTTTGGTCGCTTTCAGTCGATCATTAACAAGCTTCGGGACAACAAGGCTGAGGGTGCTCAGTTAGTCTCAGATCACGAGCAGGCGCTCAAGGTTCTTCATACCTTGGACCCAAAGATCTGGGAGATCAAGGTATCCTCTATCGTTGAGAGCACTTCTTACGATACCTTGACCATTTCTGAGTTATTTAGCAAGCTGAAGGCCACTGAGGTAGATATCCAGCTGAGATCAAATCTCACTGGTTCGGGATCAAAATCCCTGGCCCTTGCTACACCTTCTGTTGATCCCTCTGCTGTGAGTTGTGCTGGGTTCTCTTTGATGTCTATCACTGAGGACCAGCTTGAGTCTTTGGGAGATGATGAGTTGTGTCTGTTTAACAACCGGGTGCGTCGTGTCTATGACAAAAGAATGTTCAAAAGACACGGCACAAAATCCGGATGCTTTGAGTGTGGTGATCCAGGACACTTCATCGCCGACTGCCCCAAGCGCAACGGCCACAAGAAGGGCACCAGTGGCAGCTTCCACGACTCCGGCAAGCATGAGAGCTCATCCTTCAACAAGGGCAAGCCAAAGACTCGTTTCTTCAAGAAGGCCCTGAAGGACTACCGGCGAGAGAACAAGAAGCGCGACAAGGCCTTCTTCGCCGAGATGGAGAAGAGCTACTCCAAGCAGTCCACGTCTTCTTCCTCTTCATCAAGCTCAAGCGATGAGGAGATCGTCATCAGGAAGGGGAAGGACAAGGACGATCCGGCGGGCCTCTGCTTCATGGCCTTCGGAGACAAGCCGAAGAGCTGCTCACACCAGCGCCGAAGATCCCGCAAGAGCTTCTGTTCAATGGCTCTTGGGGATAAGGAAGAAAAGAGCTCCTCCGACGACTCCGACGACGATGATAGCAAGGTATCATCATATGAGCGCGAAATTGTTGATTTACTTGAGAGCAATCGTCAGGAGTTGAAGTATCGGGAAAAACTGCTTAGGGGGGCTAAGAAAAGGATAGATGAGTTAGAAAGTGAGCTTGCCGTAGCCAACGGCAGAGTTGAGAGTCTATCTTCTTCCCCTTGCTTGGGTGGTAGCAGTGAGTGCCCGAAGTGTGAGGCGCTCCTGTGTGACCTGTCGACTTTGAAGTCTAGGTACACAGAAAGGGTTGATGAGAGGGATGCTTTGGCCACTGAGCTTGAAAGCGCTCAGCTGGAGCTGAAAAATGCTCAAGCCACTGTCGTCACACCCTGTGTTCATTGCCCAACTCATCTAGCTGCCTTAGCTGAGCTGAAATCCAAGGGCGATGAGCATTTGGGTGATTTGGAGAGGTTAAGAGCTGAGCTTGCGCAGACTAAGCTAGAGCTTGAGACATTGTCAGTTCCACCCACTGTCTGTGAGAACTGTCTGTCTCTTAGAATGGAGTTGATCAAGCTGAAATCTGAAAAGTCTGTCCAAGTGGAGAGTGAGTGTGAGACCTGCTTGTCTCAGGTGGAGGTACTAGCTTCCTTGAGAGAGGAGCTAGCTGATTCTCAGAATGAGAATTTTTATCTCCGGTCTATCCTGAGTTGGATCAGTGCTAGAGAGCCACAACTCGGCATGATGATCCAGCAGTTCAAGAGGCAGGATGGGTTTGGGGTAGGTTATACCTACACCAAGGCTGACTTTGAGAGTGCCATTAGCCGGGCAGTGGAGTGGAGTAAAATGACTCCAGAGCAGAGGTATCCCAAGACCCACTCTACTGAGTCTTCCCTGGCTTGTCAGCCCAAGGATGGAGTGATCAATGAACCACCTAAAGCTCCACCCAAGAAACCTATCTGGGTTCCTAAGCCCAAACACCTCCACTCCTCTTTAGATTCTCTTCCTGGACCCTCTCAGCCCAAGAAGACCACACCAAACACTACCAAGCCCAAGAACCCCAAGCCTCAACCACATCCCAAGAAGCCTACCTATCATTGTGAGTATTGTCAGAGAGACGGGCATCTTGCGGAGTTTTGCTTCAGGAGGAAGCGGGTTGAGAGAGCAGAGAGGGCTCGTAGTGATCAGGTGCAGTTCTACCAGCAGGGTGGTAGACTGCGTGTTCCTCGGCGCGGGGAGAGGCTGGAGGCCAGGCCGCGTCGTGTAGGTGGTGGTAGAGGAGACGGCTTTCTTGCCCATGCTCCAGTTGGTGGTGTTCGTTCCGGCAGAGTTCCAGACCGTGTTGGCTACGGTTCTGGACCTCGTGGCCGCAGGGTTAGGAAGGACCGTGGACCGCGTTTTGAGCCGCGTTTTGGTCCAAACTCTTTTGATGGTTTTCGCTTTCCATCTTTTGAGCAGATGGCTCGACACTGGTTTAGCTCTTTTGCTAAACCTGGTGCCGGACCATTTGCTCCCACTTACAGACATTGATTGTGCAGGACCGGGGACTGGAGGATGTTTGGATCATGGACTCAGGATGCTCTCGCCACATGACGGGACATCGCAGATGGTTCTCCAGTCTCACTCCCCCGAGCTCCAAAGAGTACATTACATTCGGGAACAGCGGTCAAGGGAAAGTAAGTGGCATAGGCTCAATCAGCATCTCAGACCATTTCTCTTTAAAGAATGTTGCTTTGGTCAAAAATCTGAATTTTAATTTAATTTCTGTGTCGCAACTTCTTGAGGATGGTTTGGAAGTGCGTTTTAAGAAGGGAAATTCTTCTGTGGTTGATTCTAGAGGGTCTTTAGTTTGTCAGATTTTACCCTTCGGTAAAGTTTTTCGAATTGACTTCTCTAGTTCTTTTGGCCCTTCTCGCTGTTTGATTGCTGGATCCTCCTCTGAGCTCTGGAAGTGGCATAGGAGGTTAGGTCATTTGAGTTTTGATCTGCTAGTCAGGTTAAGCTCTATGGACCTCATCCGAGGATTGCCCAAGCTTAAGATGGAGAAGGATCTAGTGTGTCATCCCTGTCGTCATGGAAAAATGGTTGCCGCTTCTCATTCACCTGTGACTCAGGTGTTGACCTCGTATCCAGGCGAGCTTTTACATTTGGACACTGTAGGTCCAGCTCGGGTACGCTCAGTCGGTGGGAAATGGTATGCACTTGTGATTGTTGACGACTTTTCTCGTTTCTCGTGGGTTTTCTTTTTGGAGTCTAAGGATGAAACTTTTCAATTTGTCCATGACCTGATTTTGAAGCTGAAGAATGAGAACAATGGCCGGATGCGAGCAATTCGCTCCGACAACGGTTCTGAGTTCAAGAATTCTCAGTTTGTCAGCTTCTGTGGTGATCAGGGTCTGGACCATCAGTTTTCCTCTCCTTACACTCCCCCACAGAACGGCGTTGTGGAACGAAAGAACCGCACGCTAGTCGAGATGGCCAGGACGATGCTCGATGAGCACAGGACTCCTAGGCGTTTTTGGGCTGAAGCCATGAACACGGCTTGCTATCTGGCCAACCGCATTTTTCTTAGAGCTTACCTAGGTAAGACATCATATGAGTTGCGGTTTGGCAGACAGCCCAAGGTGAGCCACTTGCGAGCGTTTGGCTGCAAGTGCTTTGTGCTCAAGAAGGGAGGGCATTTGGACAAGTTTGAGTCTCGCTGCTGGGATGGTGTTTTTCTTGGTTATGCTTTGCATTCTCGAGGTTTTCGTGTTTGGAACCTCGAATCCCAGCTGCTTGTCGAGACTTGTGAAGTTTCTTTTGATGAGTCCATGCCTTCTTTAACTCCTTCGTTTGAGCTTTCTGGTGATGATGAGCTCGGAGAGTCCATCTTTGAAGAAGATGAGGATACTCCAGTTGCTGATGAGGGTGGGCCTTCTGCATCCCCCGCAGAGCGCACACCTTCTGAGACTTCGACTGATGATGAGGGCGGACCTCTGATCACTTCTTCCACTTCGATCGAGCCCCCTCAGTCGAGTCCAGAGGTGCCAGCTGCTGACTCAGGTGAGGTGACTTCAGATCACCAGGGAACCCGAGCAGTTCAGCGTGACCATCCCTCAGAGCTCATCATTGGTGATTTGACTGAGAGAACTTTGCGTTCTTCTGCCTCTCTTGCTGTGTTTGCTGAATCGGCTTTTGTTGCATCTTTTGAGCCTAGAGACGTCTCTCATGCTCTTTCTGATTCAAATTGGATTAATGCTATGCAAGAAGAGCTTGAGAATTTTGTCCGCAATCGGGTTTGGACATTAGTTGAGCCGCCATCAGAATGCAACCCCATAGGCACCAAGTGGGTGTTCAAGAACAAACAAGGTGAAGATGGGGTTGTGGTGCGCAACAAGGCTCGACTAGTTGCCCAGGGTTATTGCCAGAAGGAAGGTATTGACTTTGAAGAAACCTTCGCTCATGTTGCCCGTCTTGAGTCCATTCGCATTCTTTTAGCATTTGCCGCTTCAAAGGGTTTCAAGCTTTTTCAAATGGACGTTAAGAGTGCTTTTCTGAACGGGTACATAGAAGAGGAGGTTTATGTTAGGCAACCCCCCGGTTTTGAGAACCCTAAGTTTCCTCGACATGTTTTTAAATTGCACAAAGCTTTATACGGGTTGAAACAAGCCCCCAGGGCTTGGTATGACCGGTTAAAGCAGTTTTTGTTGGGGAAGGGTTTTGTGATGGGTTCTGTGGACAAAACTCTTTTCTTGCTCAGAGATGCTTCAGATTTCTTAGTTGCTCAGATTTATGTGGACGATATTATCTTTGGCGGTACTACTGATTCTCTTGTGTCCAAGTTTTCTGAGCAGATGCACAGTGAGTTCGAGATGAGCCTCATGGGTGAGCTCAAGTACTTTCTAGGGCTCCAGATCAAGCAGACCAAGGACGGCACCTTCATCCACCAAGGTAAGTACACTCGTGACATGTTGAAAAAATTTGACTTTGGTGGTGAGCTGAAGCCGCAGATGACCCCGATGGGCACTTCTGGGGGTTTGGACAAGGACGAGAGCGGCGTCAAGGTCAACGAGAGAGAATTTCGAGGGATGATCGGGTCGCTGCTGTACTTGACGGCGACTAGGCCAGACATACAGTTCGCCGTGGGACTGTGCGCGCGCTTCCAGTCTTCACCACGCGCATCTCATCGGCAGGCTGTCAAGCGCATCTTCAGGTATCTCACTTATGCGCCTGATCTTGGTCTCTACTATTCAGCATCATCTTCTCTTGATTTATCTGGCTTTTCGGACGCTGACTTTGGTGGGTGCCGGTTGGATCGCAAGTCGACTTCCGGTACTTGCCAGTTTCTTGGTTCTTCTCTTGTCTCTTGGTCTTCTCGAAAGCAATCTGGAGTTGCTCTTTCGACCACAGAGGCTGAGTATGTAGCTGCTGCTAGCTGCTGCTCACAGTTGGTTTGGATGATTTCCACTCTGCGAGATTTTGGGTTGTTCTTTCCTACCAGAGTTCCTTTGTTTTGCGACAGCACCAGTGCTATTAGTGTAGGGAAAAACCCATGTCTTCATTCAAAAACCAAACACATTGATGTGCGCTTTCACTTTTTGCGGGATCAATATGAGAAAGGTGTCATTGACCTTGTTCATGTTGATACCCATCATCAGTTGGCTGACATTTTCACCAAACCCCTAGATCAGTCTACTTTTGAGCGTTTACGAGGGGATTTGGGTGTTGTGTATCCTTTCTAGGATATTTTGCGTCAGTTTTTCTTTCTTCTTTACTCTTTTCTTGAGTCTTTTTGTGTGTGTTCATATCATACATATTCACATATCACACTTTTGAGCCTGCTTCTGTTATATGATTAAAACTGCTTTACTTATTCTAGCTGGTACATGCTTTTGATTACTCGTCGATGATCATGCTTTGTTTCAGTTCATTTGATATGTCTGATATCTGTCATATGCATGGCTTTTACGCTTTCAACTTGAAAAATGATCACCATTGCTTCTGGTAACTAGCATGTGTAGGCTGAGTGCTTTTGCTATCTATTACATGCCTTGTAGCTAGTTCATCACATAGATGCAGATATGCAACTTGGACATCTTTATGCTTTAACATGGAAAATATGCTATACAAATGATAAAAAAAAATCAAAAAATGAATGAAAATTCCATGCCTTTTTATGCTTGAGTTGAAAAGATCCAAGTGGGTTTGCTTTGTCGCATTGCATTGTTCTGGACTGCTTACCATAGCACTTTGGTATGAACTAGAACAGTGTAGTGTATGCCAAGACCAATGTCTTAAGCTTCCGATGGTCCAGTTTTGGCCTAGGCTTGACTTGGTCGGTTAGCATAAGGTTTGACATGCAAATAACCCTTGGCACAAATGAAAAAGGAAAAATGAAAAAGCCTGAACATTTAACAAGATAACCAGTTTGCTGAAGCACTTTGTTTTGAACAATGTTTATCTTGGTAGACATCAGTTAGCTTCTGCATCTCATGCTTTACCTTGCTTATTAACTAGGAAATATGGTGATGTTTTGTTTTGCAAAAACTGAAAAATGCGTGCTAATGACTTTCTTTAGATATCATCTATTGCACTGATCATGCCATGTGTCTTAAGACAGTATGTCTGTTGCTATACTTGTTAGATGTTGTAATTGCAGTCAATCATATCTGAGAAGCATGCTTTCTACACTCCACCTACACCCCAGTTGAATTCACTGCATATTTTGAGGGGGAGTTGCTTTTCAGGGGGAGTCTGTGTCTCTTTTGAGTGCTTGATGAGTTTACTTGTCAACAAGGGGGAGAAAATTTGGGATCAGAGTTTAAGGGGGAGTTAGTTCTTACTCTGTCGATATCCTTGTTGTTCTGAAATCACACTCATTTTGAGCTTTTACGTTTTGGTTAACCATAATGACCGTTTCTTGCTTTTGGTTGGCTTTTGGTCATTAGGGTTAAACTTTTACCTCATTTCTTCTTCTTCTTTGTTTTCTTGTGTTTTGTTTTCGTGTTTCCACATTTGTTCACAGGTGTTGAAGAGCTGAGAATTGAGGAGTGTTGACAATGCACTCATCAAGGGGGAGATTGAGGAGCCATGCTGAATAGCGTGGGCCTCATGGCTCTAGAAGTGATGAGTCATTGTCAACGATAGTCAAAGAGGACTGAAGAAGAGAGGAGATCTGCTGTTTTATGGGCCGCGTGTGACTCAGGTACACGGGCAGCGAGCGACTGTCGGGCAGAGGAGGCTGCGAAGTCGGGCTGGCCCAATCCGGGTGCATGGGCCAGAAGCAGTAGAAGACCCACTGGGCTGTTGACCAGGATTGACTCAGGTACACGGGCGGTGAGTGATTGCCGGGCTGAGAGAGCTGCGGAATCGGGCCGGCCCAATCCGGGTACCTGGTGCAAAGTCGGTGGAGGCTTTGTCAGTTTCGGCGCAAAACTGACGACCGTCGATCTTGTATCCGACTGTCCAGAAGAGAAGCCGTAGTCGCTACGAAAACTTAGCTTCCGGATAAGTCATCTGTAACTCTAGGCCCACAGTCAGTCTGTCGTGTCTGTAAAAATACCTAAGGGCAGTAGAGTCTTTTCCTTTATTTTTGAGTCTGTAAAAACCCTAAGGGGCAGGTAGAATATTCCTAGTGTTGGGCTGCCTATAAATAGGACCCCAACCCCTAGGGTTTGGACTACCCTTTTGCTGAAAATCAATACTACTCCTTTGGGTCATTTTGTTTCTTGCATTCTCTCTCCCCTGTTCATGCGTGGGTCACCAGGCAACAAGCCTTGTTCTTCCTGAAGTTTTTAAGTGACTTTTTGTTGTCTGGGAGAGCTTTTAATTTGGCTGTTTTTGCTTGTGCGAAGCATTTTTGTGCACTGCAGTTCATTCTCTGTGCGTGCGATCAATTTATTTGGAACAGAAGCTTCTCTGTTGTATGTGTTCTTCGTGAGAAGTAGTACTAGTTCTTGCTGTTGCAAGTAGTACTACTACTCTGTAGCAAGTAGTACTACTTTCCTGTAGCTACAGTATGCTAGTACTTTAGCCTTGCTTTTCCTGTGTTGCTTTTTGATCGAGTTGGCAGGGTCAAAGTCCCTTTTTCTTGTGTGAAGTCCAACTCTGTGTTGCAGACTTCGAATCAGCAGGCTTCGAATCAGCAGACTTCGAATCAGCAGACTTCGAATCAGCAAGCTTCGAATCTGCAGACTTCGAATCTACAAGCTTCGAACCTGCAGGCTTCGAACCTGCAGACTTCGAATCAGCAGACTTCGAATCAGCAGACTTCGAATCTGCAAGCTTCGAATCTGCATACTTCGAATCTGCATACTTCGAATCTGCAACCTTCGAATCTGCATACTTCGAATCTGCAACCTTCGAATCTGCATACTTCGAATCTGCATACTTCGAATCTGCATACTTCGAATCTGCATACTTCGAATCTGCAACCTTCAAATCTGCATACTTCAAATCTGCATACTTCGAATCTGCATACTTCGAATCTGCATACTTCGAATCTGCAACCTCCGAATCTGCAACCTCAGAATCTGCAACTTCAGAATCTGCAACCTCAGAATCTGCAACCTCAGAATCTGCAACCTCAGAATCAGCAAACTTCGAATCTGCAGACTTAGTCAATCTGTTCTCGCGTTGCTGTTTAGTTTTTTCTTTTTAAAATGCGTTGGGTTTTGGGAGCAGGCCATTGATTCGAAAGAATTTTTAGGCGCCCATTCACCCCCCCTCTGGTCGCTACTTTCGGTCCTACACGGGTTAGCAACCTCCGGTACACCCTCCGGTGTACCGCCCAAAGTACCGAAGCCTTCGGTACAAACCCAGTCATTGTGTACTGTCGGACCCCTCCGACAATCACACTCCGCTGCAACAGCTGCAACAACCAAACCACCTCCGAACCCCTTCGGAGGTACCCTCCTCCGAACACCTTCGGAGGTCCAACCTCCGAACCTCTTCGGAGGTCCAACCTCCGAACCCCTTCGGAGGTACCCCTTCGAACCAGAGGGTAAAAGCCTGTCAATCACTCATCACAACCACCGAAACCAACCCTTGGTTTCTCAAATTTCAGATTTTTCTTTAGGATTGTCCTTAAATAGACTTTTCCCTTTATTTGTCTTATACCCATGCCTGTTATTTTGAAACTTTGACTTTCCCTTAAAGTTTTTTTCTGTTTGTTGCCATGAAATTTAGTACGCTGAGAATTAAAATGTACTTCAGGAAGAAGAGCTGCACCTGTTGGGCGATTTTGATGATTTTTCATCAAAAGTTCATCATGCTTCTCCGCTTGAAGTAATGTGTATATTAACTCAGAATACTTTGTATATTTCTTTTGGCGATATTGTTGTTGCAATACTCAGAATGTTGGATGGAAAGTACATAAAGTTTTTTCGATCATTGCTTCTTCCAAAACAGGTTGATCACAAAATTTCAATTTAGAGCAGATTTTATGTACGACGGAATTATAATCTGCTACTGATTTGAAATCTTGAATGCGAATTAGTGACCACTCGCGTTGAGCTTCGGGTAATATGACATTTTTCTGCTGCTCATATCGATCTTTAAGGGATTTCCATATAGCAAGAGTGTCTTCTTCCATCACATATTCAGATTTCAAATCTGAGTGTAGATGATGGCGCAGAAAATGGAGTGTGGCATATTTGTTGTAGTCCGGGATCTCAGGTGCATTTGGTATTGGATCTATAATGATATTGATACATCGACGGGTTGTTAAATTTATTTTAACATCCTGTGCCCAAGTCAAATAATTGCTACCATCTAAAGCAAGTTAAGGGAATTCTTTCTTTGAAATGTCAGTCATGTCCTACATGTAGGAACATATTTTAATTTAATAAGAGAGTAAATATATATAAATGTTGTTAAAAATGCTAATTATGCATAACACATAGTGTAGATGACTTTTTAATGTATAGGTAATGATTTACCATTAATGTGTTGTGCAATATTCCTGATGGATTATTTAATGTATGAACAACATATAGTTGATTTTATTTCATAGAAACAAGTTGGTATGTTAATATTGAAGGTAATCATCAAATGGTGTAGACCTATCAATATTGGGCAAATGATTTTGCTGCTTGTGATACAAAAAATCGTTTAATCGAGGCGGATAATATTAATTGTTGTAGTCGTATCCAAGATTCTAATGTTGTATTTTTAATCCAACATTTGTTTGAGTAATAGTCATCAATATTTAGCATTTTTTTTGAAGCTGATGCTTAAAAGACATGTATATAAACACATGCATATATTCAGTAGACAAGTCATATAATATTTCTGCCTTATTACAATGAGGTTACAACACATATAGTAATAACACAAACAATGACAGAAATTTAAACAACATTTTAAGAACTAGTCATAGATATGTGGTGCTGATGGACCACTTGTGAGGAACGTCATGTAGTCCTCCATAGGAGCGTAGGAGTACACTCCGTGTTCATCTTTCTCTGTCCTTGTAGTAGGTGAGAGTCCTAGTATTGGCATATAGGGCAAAGGTGTTGGCTGTGGGGACTCCGTTGGAGTTGGAAGTGATGCTTGGAAACCAGACAATAGTATATTGTTCCAATCATACACATTGCAACCTCGCCTAGCAGCCATAGTAGGAGGTGGCGTTCCACGGAGGTGCATGGCCGGTGGCGTGGCGTGGAGCGCAGGCGGCGGCGTGCCATGGAGGGCGGGTGGCTGCATGTTACGAAGCACTGGCGGCGGGGCACCTAGCCCGTGCGATGGCGGGGCGCCGAGTTCATGCGACGACGACGCGGCACGAGGACCGGGCGACTGCGGCGACACGGTGTGGAAACAGCGCGGTGAAAGCGGCACGCTGGGCGGCAGCAGCGCGGCGTGAGGGCCGCGAGGCGGCGGCGCGGCGTGGAAACAGCGCGGCGACGCGCCGGGCGGCAGCAGCGCGGTGAAAGCGGCACGCTAGGCGGCAGCAGTGCGGCGCGAGGGCCGCGAGGCGGCGGCACGGCGTGGAAACGGCGCGGTGGCGACACGCCGCGGAAGCAGCGCGGCGGCAGCGGTGCGCCGGGCGGCAGCAGTGCGGCGCGAGGGCCGCGAGGCGGCGGCGCGGCGTGGAAACGGCGCGGTGGCGGCGCGCCGCGGAAGCAGCGCGGTGGCGGTGGCGGCGCGGCGCGAGGGCCGTGAGGCGGCGGCGCGGCGTGGACGCGGCGCGGCGGCGGGGCGCGAAAGCCGCGCGGTGGTGTGCCAAAGAGGCAGCGCGGGGGCGGTGGAGCGTCGGGACCGCGCGCCGGGGCGCCGGGGCCAAGCGGTCGTGCGCCGGTGAAGCGGCGCGGTGGGGGCGGAACGCCTTGGCGGCGAGTCGCAGCGCGGCGGCGCCTGTTTGAGACGGCGAGCGCGCACCAGCCCGGTGCGGAGCCACGGGCGCGCCAGTTCTGTGCGGCCGGCGCGGCGGAGGCGCGGGCGGTGCCGGCGTGGGTGCTTCATGCGGTTGAAGAAGATGCCATCTGCAAGGAAGAAAAGGAAAAACTGCAATTTTTGTTTGTTTCGTACCTTTTGGTCTAAGAACTGCTGGTTACAGCGCGTGCGTGATAACATGTTAAGAAAAGAGAATAGAATACTGTGAAAGGATATATTTATTGATCACATTTAGTAGAATTTACAGAGGTATTTATAGCAAACAGAAAATTACGTCGCTTCGTAATAATCGCGTCTTCTGGTTGCCGTCGCGTCGATTGACAGGAGTCGCGTCACTGCTGTGTCTGCATGCGCAACCGCGCACTGCGCTATGCGGCGCTGCTCGTTCATTCGCATGCGCGAAAAGCTGCAACCGCTGCATGCAGTCTGCTACTCAAAAGGAAAAGGTGGCACACCTTTTAAGGAGATTAATGCTACAACACATAGCATGCATGCTAGATTTCTCGTTTTTGTGAACAATATTTTTGTTTTTTTAGAATTTACTAACTCATGTTATTAGGGTGTGTTTGGATAGGGCTAAATTTTTTTAGCTCCGGTCACATCCAATATTTAATTATTATTTTGGAGTATTAAATATAGACTATTTATAAAACCCATTTATAATTGGAGGATTATTCACGAGATGAATCTAATAAATCTAATTACACTATGATTTGACAATGTTATGCTACAGTAAACATTTGCTAATTAAGGATTAATTAGGCTTAAAAAATTCTTCTCGTGATTTAATCTCCGATTCTATAATTATTTTTATAATTAGTTCACGTTTAGTCCTTTAAATTAATGTCGAAACATCCGATGTGAGACGAGTTAAAATTTAGCCTCTACATCCAAACACCCCCTTAGTAGATTAGCCTCCAGTTGATTCAAACTTATTAATTAATTTCTTTAAATTCTTGTTATTTTTTATAGGTAGAACACACGAAGTGCGTTAGGCTGTTCTAGTCTTAACTAATATAAAGCGTAAATATGATTCATTATTTCCGTCCGCACCTTTCCCCACTCGTCCCGGCGCCCATGCAGCAACGCTACCTCCTGCCGGAATGCAACTACACGTGTGAGAGAAAAAAGAAAAATAAAAAAAATAAAAATATACTTTTGTATTTCAGTCTTTTATTTTTTATTTTATGTATTTTGCATAAATGTACGAATTTTATGTAAAAACCTTTAGATTTCTAAAAAATTATATAGAAACATGAATTTTACGTAAAGATTCTGTTGCAAAATAAGATTCTAGATTAACTAATATAAAGCGTAAAGATGATTCGTTACAAATTGAAAGGTGCACTGGCCTTCTTGGTTTGGAGAAATCTTGCGGAAAATAATTCAGCTTCTGCTAAAATTTGTGTATTCAAAATGGGCCTGGATAAAGAAAAAAGAGTTATCACTTGGGCCCACATGTCAATCACCAACCCTCTCGTGGGCCCCGAATGTCTGGTGGAATATCCCGGGACCCACTCCTCCTCACATGTACGCTTCTCCAGTCTCCGGACCCCCTGGCCCGGAAGCAAAGGGGAAGAAGGCAAGGAGCAATGGAGAAGAAACCCCGGCTCGTCGCCGGCCACGGCGACGGCGGCGGCGGCGAGGCCTCCGGCAGAGCTGGATTCGGCCTTGTTGAGAGGCTCCCGGACGCACTCCTTGTGGAGGTGGTCGGCAGGCTCGAACTGGAAACCGCTTGCTCTGCCGCCGCATCCTGCCGCGCCCTCCGCGGCGCCACCGCCGCCGCCTTCTCTGCCGTCACCTCCCTCGACCTATCGGTGAGGCTTCTTTTCCTCCGCTCCTCGCCCTTCCCGCTCCCGCCTAAATCGTTTCCCCCTAAAGGCCTAAGAACTGGTGTCTGGTCGCTGTTGCAGGGGTTCGCGCCGACGAATGCTATCTTGAATAGGATTCTTGCGGGTAATGGCGCACTCCGAAGCCTCGCCGTCAATTGCAGCCTCGTCGATGACTCCGTGGTCGCGGCCATCACGAAGGGAAGCTTGCGCGAGCTCTCGCTGCTGAAATGCTCGTCCTTCTCTTCGTACCTTTTTGTGGCAATTGGTGAGAGATGCACCAATTTAAGGTATGGTTCTTCAGCATTGGTTTTATTTCTGTGTGCAAGACTGCACGAGAGTATATATCTTGAGGGGATCGAATTACAAATTGTTGAATGATGAATGGTATTGCACACTTTTTAGTTTATCCTTGTTCATGTGTGAGAAAACATTAGGTTAGAAAATTGATTTGTACATTCCATAGCTATTGGTTGTATATCATCCCACAACGCCAATCTGAGCATACTGAACACTCTATTTATACTCAGATCATTTGTTCTGGAGATGGCAACTTCAGATGATAGTGAACATTTAGTGATCTGCCATAAGTCCATATCACACATCCTCAAAAGATGTAGTTACTTGGAGGTATGAGATCTTTATCGTATATGGATATGGTACAGTTATTCATGTAGATGCATGGTCATTTCATATCAATGATGTATTTTTTAATATATTTTTGCTTGAGCATGTTCGAATACTAAAGCATAGATTGTTAGTAATTCCAGCTCGTTTCAAAGTAGAGTCTAGTTGCTTTCTTATTTTCAATAAGTTGGGCTCTTGTTCGAGTGCGTCCATAGGAGCGTTATGCAACTGCAGCAGCTCTGATGGGGGATTGGTCCCGATCTTCCGCTAGGTAAAGGATAAACTTGGGTTGGTGGAGAATCTCGACGTTGGCGATCCAAGGCTCCGGTTCGGCGGATCAAAACCTTGCAATCGTTACACCACTGTCTCCGTTGGTTATCAACCACGCAGAACGCGATTGATCTCGCCACGAATGCTAATTCCTGCAAGCGAACCCAAGAACACAAGCAAGAACAGGAAGGATACAAGTCGAATGCCAAAACACAGACAAACGATGATAAGGTGAGGTTTCACCAACGCCAATGCAGCAGCCAATCGGTCCGGTGCAAGAGGCGGGATCTAAACACAACAGTGTAGATGCAAACAAAGCAAAACCTAACCCTAAAGGCGGCTGGAAAGAATATATAGGGCGTGGGCAGCCTCAGCCTGTGGGAGGCGAACAGACTTGGGCTGTGGGCTAGAAGATGTACAGACTCGGATTATGGGCCAGCACGGTCCAGTTCTGTCACGCAGGACAGTTTCGGTCACACAGAACGACTCGAGACTCCAAATGATGTGAAACCAACGGCAAACGATCCGTCTTCTCCTCAGCTTTCCAAAAAGTCAAAGAACGCGCCAATCGGACTTCGTATGAGGAAGTTATGCCCATTTTGGTGCAGGGTGGTCGATGTAGTCCGAACCAGCGAATTCTTGACTTCAAGTCATCCGTGCGACTCCGTCTTCAACTCCAACTCTTCTATTCCATCTCCCATGTTCCTAAGCAACAAAATATCACTAGTATTCAGTAGCATCCCGTCCAAACAAATATTAACATAGTTGCTAAGGAAAGAATTAACCTCATGGTTCAAGCGACGGGCACGGGCGCGTGTGATTGGTACTTGTAATTGAATTGTAGGTGGAGGCTCCATATGTGTATCATGTGAAGTGATGTCCTCATCATCCTCCCCTTCTTGAATTGGAGTCGTCCTCGACTCAAGGTCATCGTCTTCTCCCAAATAGAGCTTTAAATCTGAAATGTTAAATGCGGGACTAACCCCAAAAACTGCAGGCAATTCAAGTTTATATGCATTGTCATTTATCTTCTCAAGCACACGAAAAGGACCATCAGCACGGGGCATCAATTTAGACTTTCTCAAATCAGGAAAACGATCCTTGCGCAAGTGCAACCAAACAAGATCACCCGGTTCAAATGTTATCTCTTTTCTACCCTTACTACCATAAGCACGATATTTCTCATTCATTTTCTCTATGTTTGCTTTTGTAGTTTCATGCATCTTCAGCAATAATTCAGCACGTGTAGTAGCATCAAAATTTAATTTTTCAGATGGTGGCAATGGTAGCAAATCAATAGGAGCACGTGGATTAAAGCCATAGACCACTTGAAACGGACTTACCTTAGTAGTGGAGTGTACTGACCTATTATATGCAAACTCAATATGAGGTAGACACTCTTCCCATAGCTTCAAGTTGGTCTTCAAAACAGCCCTCAACATGGTGGACAATGTGCGGTTGACGACCTCCGTTTGTCCATCCGTTTGGGGGTGACAAGTAGTAGAAAACAGCAGCTTCGTCCCCAACTTATGTCACAACGTCCTCCAAAAATGACTTAAGAATTTGGCATCACGATCTGAAACGATGGTATTGGGAACTCCATGCAACCGTACGACCTCTCTGAAAAACAAATCAGCAACATTTGTAGCGTCGTCGCTCTTGTGACAAGGTATAAAATGCGCCATTTTAGAGAACCGATCTACCACCACAAAAATACTATCCCTCCCCCTCCTAGTTCTAGGTAATCCTAACACAAAATCCATAGAAATATCCTCCCAAGGTACACTAGGAACGGGCAGAGGCATATAAAGACCATGTGGGTTTAGACGGGACTTAGCTTTATTGCAAGTAGTGCATCGTGCCACATAGCGCTCAACATCTCGTCTCATCCTAGGCCAATAGAAGTGTGTGGACAGCACATCTTCGGTTTTCTTTGATCCAAAATGACCCATCAAACCACCACCGTGTGCTTCCTGCAATAACAACAAGCGAAGAGAGCTAGCCGGCACGCATAACTTGTTAGCACGAAAAAGATATCCATTATTCAGCACATATTTGTTCCAAGCACGATCATTTGTACAATTTGCAAAAGCATCTTTGAAGTCCAAATCAGTAGCATACATGTCCTTCAATGTTTCTAAACCAAAGATCTTATAATCAAGTTGAGAAAGCAATGTATAACGTCTAGATAAAGCATCGGCAATAACATTATCTTTCCCTTTCTTATGCTTAATGATATATGGAAAAGTCTCAATAAATTCTACCCATTTAGCATGTCTTTTATTCAGATTTGCTTGACTACGTATATGCTTCAATGCTTCATGATCCGAATGAATAATAAACACCTTAGGCAAAAGGTAATGTTGCCAAGTTTCAAGCACACGCACTAAGGCATATAATTCCTTATCATAGGTAGAATAATTCAACTGTGGGCCATGCAATTTCTCACTAGAATAGGTCACGGGTTTACCTCCTTGTAGCAGCACACCTCCTATTCCAACACCACTAGCATCACATTCTAACTCAACAGGCTTACTGAAGTCGGGTAGCTGAAGTAGAGGTGCACGTGCAAGGCGATCCTTGAGTGTGGCCAAAGCTTGTTCTTGTGCTGGCTCCCAAGTAGAAGTAACTCTCTTCTTGGTCAACTCAGGTAAAGGGCCGGCTATGGTGCTGAAATCTTTCACAAAACGCCGGTAGAAACCTGCAAGACCAAGAAAACTACGTACTGCAAGGTTAGTTTTAGTTGCATGCATGACACATCCTTTTAGATTAATAACTTGTGATGAGGAAGGAGAAACAACTTTATCTTTTTGTTGCCTCGAAACCGTTTTAGTTACTTGCTGATTTTCAGAAAGTTGTTTGCTCTTTTGTGCGTCCCTAGCACGTTTTTCTTGTTCAAATTTCACAATTTCAGCAGGAGTCATAGGAAGCAATGTAACTTTCTTTCCTTTATACATAAATGTGTACTTATTGCTCCTACCATGGTGTGTAGCATCAGTATCATATACCCAAGGTCTACCAAGTAATAGAGAACATGCTTGCATTGGTACTACATCAAATTCAGCAACTCCGAAGTATGTACCAATGAAAAATTCGATGTGAGCAGTTTGTGTTACCATGACCTTACCGCTATTGTTGAACCATTGCACGTGGTAAGGGTGTGGATGTGCACGTGTGGGAAGTTGAAGCTTAGTTACCACGTCGAGGCTCACCAAATTGTTGCAACTACCGCTGTCGATGATGACACGCGCACGACGGTTATTGACGAGGAAGAAGGTCTGAAATATATTGTTCCGTTGTGCCTGGTCGTCCTGGTCCATGTGAGTGCTCAAGTCACGTTGTACAATAAGTGCTGCCATGTTAGTGAAAAGACAATACAACAAAGAATAATCCTTATGTAAAACAACTAGGTGGGGTGGTGGGTGTGTGGTGGAAGCAATCCGTCAAGCGCCTTACCCACGCTTGCAAGTGTTCTTACCACGCCGCAGTGAGGTCACCGGCCTACAGGTGATGAACCAAGTGGAGGGTGGTGTACAATTGCAAGAAATGAACCTGTCCTGACCAAGAGAAAGGTGTAGCTTGGAAGGCAAAGTGAGTAGCAAGGATTAGCGATAATAATAACAGTTAAACCAAGTTCAATAAGTATTCCCAAGTACTAGTCAAAGTTGCTGGCCTTAGTGCTCCCAAGGTGAAAATTCAAGCAATAGAGGGAAACTATGTGCCCAAAACTCAAATGGAAGCAACACAGGCCAAATTCAGCTCTCTGCAGATCGGACAAGAGATCGGACAAGGGATCGGACAAGGATCTGTGCACAATTTTTTTTTTCTACTACTGATCGGACAAGGGATCGGACAAAGGATCTGTTACCTCCGCTGATAATTCTGTTACTACCGCTGATTGGACAAGAGTTCGGACAAGAGATCGGACAAGCAGAATCTGTTACTGCCGCTGATAACTCTGTTACTACCACTTCTTCTCTTTTTTTGATTTTTTTTTTTCTCTCTTCTTTTTTTTTCACTCTATATTTTTTTTGAACAAGGATGACCAGAGAGGCAACCACAAAAATTGGCACCTACAACTGAGGTGGGATGTGGCTCACAAAAATTCAAACAAGTTCACTGTCCGGCGAGCAAAAACTTTGACCAATTTTTTTCTTTATCTTCCTGATTTTTTTTGGCGATTTTGGTGAGGGCTAACAGGGGAACCATGTTAGGGTACCCACCCAAATTGGGTCAGGAACACGCTCAAAAAATTTCAGATTTTTCTGCCAAACGAGCGAAAAGTTATGCCTGTTTTACTGAAGGGGGGTCACAAAGACTCGATGTGGAAAAACGAAATAGGGTTGCGGAAGGGGGGTTTTTCGGTGGGGAATTTTTGAGACACAAGAACAACTACTACTCAAACGACACAAAGGGATTACTAAACCAGCAACAAGACTCGACCAAGAACACGAACTCAACAAAGTTAAAACTGAAATTAAAATCGCAAGGCACAAAGGGGTTCTCGGTGGGGAATTTTTTTTTGGTGCGGTTTTCTGGACTCTAGGTAAAAACAAAAGCAGATCGAGATTACCTAACGGGAAAACTGAGCTCTGATACCAACTGATGGGGGATTGGTCCCGATCTTCCGCTAGGTAAAGGATAAACTTGGGTTGGTGGAGAATCTCGACGTTGGCGATCCAAGGCTCCGGTCCGGCGGATCAAAACCTTGCAATCGTTACACCACTGTCTCCGTTGGTTATCAACCACGCAGAACGCGATTGACCTCGCCACGAAGGCTAATTCCTGCAAGCGAACCCAAGAACACAAGCAAGAACAGGAAGGATACAAGTCGAATGCCAAAACACAGACAAACGATGATAAGGTGAGGTTTCACAAACGCCAATGCAGCAGCCAATCGGTCCGGTGCAAGAGGCGGGATCTAAACACAACAATGTAGATGCAAACAAAGCAAAACCTAACCCTAAAGGCGGCTGGAAAGAATATATAGGGCGTGGGCAGCCTGTGGGAGGCGAACAGACTTGGGCTGTGGGCTAGAAGATGTACAGACTCGGATTATGGGCCAACACGGTCTAGTTCTGTCACGCAGGACAGTTTCGGTCACACAGAACGACTCGAGACTCCAAATGATGTGAAACCAACGGCAAATGATCCGTCTTCTCCTCAGCTTTCCAAAAAGTCAAAGAACGCGCCAATCGGACTTCGTATGAGGAAGTTATGCCCATTTTGGTGCAGGGTGGTCGATGTAGTCCGAACCAGCGAATTCTTGACTTCAAGTCATCCGTGCGACTCCGTCTTCAACTCCAACTCTTCTATTTCATCTCCCATGTTCCTAAGCAACAAAATATCACTAGTATTCAGTAGCATCCCGTCCAAACAAATATTAACATAGTTGCTAAGGAAAGAATTAACCTCATGGTTCAAACGACGGGCACGGGCGCGTGTGATTGGTACTTGTAATTGAATTGTAGGTGGAGGCTCCATGTGTGTATCATGTGAAGTGATGTCCTCATCAAGCTCCGGTTGTTATTCTGTTATAGAGTCCGAGTCGCATGGCTTGCGATTTTGTCATGTGATGGCGCAAGAAGATCGGGAGCATGGTGTGTGTGCAGTTAGTGTTGGTAGCCACGTTCTTGAAGTTTGAGTTTATCATATATATATTTGCAATATAGAAAATGTTGCAGTTCTTTGCGCGACACAAAAGTATTGTGTTCACAATTCTGGGCAAGTTTTTGGTGAAGTGAAAACACAACAATTTGTATTAGAGGCAATTACAAGACTTGGGAGCGCAACCGTGCGATCGAGTGGGCTTTCATGGTGAGATCACGATCAGCCTCACCGTTGCGGAGGACGCCTGGGCACAGGAGCAGTGCTAGTGCGTCGGGGAGCCACGGTATCAACGGCTAGGGAAGGGGGGTCTATGAGTTGCGACCGCGAACACGGAGTTGTGATTCACAGGGTCACAAAGGAGCTCAGTAGCGGTTTAAATTATTCGGCGCTCACCAAGATGAACTACTACGACTGGGCGGTGCTCATGCATGTGATGTTGCAAGCACGCGGTCTCTAGATCGCAGTAAGCCTCTAGACGGAGGACTACGTCGAGGATTGCATGGAGCTCGAGGTCATCGCCAAGGCAGCAGTGATAGAAAAATCGGTGATCGGTAGCTGATTGGCCGACCACTGAGTAAGGATTAATCGGTTAATTGGGGGATTAACTGAATTAATCAGTCGATCAATTAATCGGTTGAATATTGAATATTAGAGTTATAGTTAACATATTATTCTAGTCAAAACATAGACTTAAACCATACACTTGAGCATATAAACCCCTCAAACCCTAGAGAATATAAATCCCTCAAACCCTTCTCCACTCCTCTTCTCCGAGCCTCCTGCCGCCAGCCTTTCACCTCCTCCCCAACCACCCGTTCAACAGCCATCTGCTTCTCTTCCTCCCTCCAGGGTTCTAATAGGTGCTAGGCGCTAGTCGTGCAGGGACCCGGTGCCTAGCGCCTAGAGCCGCCTAGGCGGCGGCTAGATCTGCACATTTTCTAGACGTCTGCTATTAATTTTCTGCAAGTTTCCAGGCGTCTGCTATTAATTTTTTGCAAGTCCCAAGCGTTTGCTATTAAGCCGCCTAGGCGGCGCCTAGGTTTGCATGTAAGAAAGTGATGGTGAAATGATTTTGTGTTTATTGATTAGAGAAGAGAACCAGGAGGTTACATTTATAGGAGGCACTTAGGCCATAACAGAATCATATGACCAGCTGTAATCTCTAACAGAAAACAGAAAAGATGACAGCTGAACACCTTCTACATTCATCTAGAAAGGTCTAGTCTTATCTAGAAGATAGTTGTCTAACACGACCCGCAGTCGAAACGAGGTGGGAACAAACGTTGAGACTGGACCGGAACTCGTTGAAGATGGATGTAGGTAACTCTTTGGTGAAGATGTCAGCAAACTGAGATGTAGTGGGAACATGAAGCACACGAACATCTCCAAGAGCAACACGCTCCCGAACAAAATGGAGATCTATCTCGACATGTTTGGTGCGTTGATGCTGAACAGGATTGGAGGACATGTAGATGGCACTGACATTGTTGCAATACACCAAGGTGGTTTTGGGCAATGGGGTGTGCAACTTAGACAAAAGTTGTCGGAGCCAAGTGGCTTCGGCGATAGCATTTGCAACAGCCCGATACTCAGCCTCAGCACTGGAACGGCAGACAGTGAGCTGACGCTTTGAAGACCATGAGACCAAGTTGTCGCCTAGGAAAACAGCATAGCTAGAAGTGGACCGGTGAGTATCCGGACAACCTGCCCAATCAGCATCAGAATAAACCACTAGATATGATTGAGCGCATGGTCGTAGAAATAAGCCCATATCCAGTGTCCCACGTACATAGCGCAGAATGCGCTTTAGTGCAGTAAGATGAGGATCTCTAGGATCATGCATATGAAGACAAACTTGTTGCACTGCATAAGAAATGTCCGGTCTGGTGAAGGTGAGATACTGAAGAGCCTCGACAATACCGCGAAAGTCAGTAGGATCAGGGACAAGAGCACCATCAAATGAGAGCTTTGGACTGAGATCAACAGGTGTCGAACAAGGCTTACAGTCTGACATACCAGCATGCTTGAGAATATCAAGCATGTATTGCTTCTGAGATAAGAAGAGACCACCCTCTTTGTGTTGAACAAGCATCCCCACAAAATTGTGAAGAATCCCAAGATCCTTCAGAGGGAATTCCTGCTGAAGGGCACAAATAGTGCGGCGAAGTAAGGCAGACTGCCAACATAATATCATCAACATATAGAAGCAGATAGACCATATCTGCACCATGGTGATAAATGAACAGAGAGGTATCTGTTTTGGCCGAAACAAACCCAAGCTGTTGAAGATGAGAGGCGAACCGACTGTGCCAAGCTCGAGGTGTCTACTTAAGACCATAAAGAGATCTATTAAGCCGACACACATAATCAGGATGAGAAGAGTCTTCAAATCCGGAAGGCTGAACACAGTAAACAGTCTCAGATAATGTTCCATGAAGAAATGCATTATCAACATCGAGCTGATGAATAGGCCAAGAGCGTGAAAGGGCCAGAGAGAGAACAGTCCGAACACTTGCTGGCTTGACAACAGGACTGAATGTCTCAGAGAAATCCACGTCAGGTCGCTGGGAAAAACCGCAAAGAACCCAACAAGCTTTATACCTCTCAAAAGACCCATCAGCCTTGAATTTATGCTTGAAGACCCATTTGCCAGTGACCACATTGGAGTGGGATGGCCGAAGAAGAAGATCCTAAGTGTGATTGGCGAGCAAGGCTGAATACTCAGCCTCCATAGCTGCACGCCAATTTGGGTCTATGAGAGCAGCTCGATAAGTCCATGGTACTAGAGAGAGTGGTGATGTGGTGAGCAAAACTGGTTGACGAAATCCATCCTTCCCTCGGGTAATCATAGCATGTTGATTGACCATAGGAGGAACAACAATAGCACCAGCAGGAATATCATGAACCATTGTAGAAACTGACTCTCCAGGAGGGCGAACTGCCACTATAATGGGTCATCGAGTGTAAACAGACCCAAAACGACAGTCAGCGGGAAAGGGCTCAGAAGCTGCTGATGGGGAAGTAGTAGACAGAACAGGCGGCGAAGAGGCCGATCCATCAGGAGCTGCACGTGGCAGTGCAGTCGATGTAGGTGAGCCGGCAGGAGCCGCACGTGGCAGTGCGGTCGGTGTGGACGATCCATCAAGAGCCGTATGTGGCAATGTGGTCGGCTGAACAGGATCGGATGCCATGGCCTAAGGTCTTGCAAAAAAATGTGATGGTGCAAACGGAACCATCACAAGGTCAGGTGTAGTATCCAAGAAATCAAAATCTGCCAGAATAGGAGGGGATGAATCCTCTGAGAAAGGAAATGAGGACTCATCAAAGACCACATGGCGAGAGATGATGATTTGATTGGAAGGACGAGCAAGACAAAGACATCCCTTATGATGAAGGGAATAGCCAAGAAAAACACACAAAGTAGAACAAGGAGCTAGTTTGTGTGTAGCAGTGGCAGAAAGATTTGGATAACACTTGCAACCAAACACACGAAGATGTGTATAGGAAGGCAGTGTTCTAAATAAGGAAAATGAGGAGTGGAAAAATTCAGAGTTTTGGTGGGAAGAATGTTGAGGAGATAGGTAGCAGTACCAAGAGCGGCAACCCAAAAGGTGGGTGGTATACTCGCCTGAAACAGCAGTGAGCGAACAACATTATTAATAGTGCGAATAATGTGTTCAACTTTACCGTTCTGAGGCGAAGTATAGGGGCATGACATACGAAGATACACACCATGTGACAGGAAGAATGATCGGGTAGTGGAGTTATCAAACTCACGACCATTGTCACATTGTATCCCCTGGATAGCGACCCCCATTGGGTGCAGACATGGGCAAAAAAGTGAGAAAGAGTGGAGAAAGTTTCCGACTTCTGACGAAGTGGAAATGTCCAAAGGTAGTGTGAGCAATCATCAAGAATAACCAAATAATACTTGTGTCCTAAGACACTGACAACAGGAGAAGTCCAAAGATCACAATATATTAATTGGAAATTATGACTTGCTCAGGATGAAGAGGAATGAAAAGGTAACCGAGTGTGACGACTCAGTTGACAAACATGACAAATAGTACTCGAATCTCTATGACAAGAAAAACCAATAGAGTGGGACAACTTGGAAAGAGCTTAGAGTGGGACAACTTGGAAAGAGCTTCAGATCCGGGATGACCAAGACGCTGGTGCCAAATGGAGGAGGAAGTAGCTGAATGGAAGGTGGAGGCGTAGAGCTGCAACGGGTAAAGAGGTCCGAAGCTATCACACCTGACGATCTCTCTCCGAGATGGAAGAGCCTTCACAGAGCGGCCAAAAGGGTCAAATTCCATAGAGCAATTATTGTCGGAAGTAAACTGACGCACTGAAATAAGGTTCTTAATAAGGTTTGGAGAAACAAGAACATTATTAAGACAAAGATTATGAGGCAAGTGAGTGGTGCCAGTAGAAGTGACGGGCAATAAATGTCCGTTTCCGACAACAATATGAGAAGGAAAAGGAGAGGAGGATGTGGAATGACGTATACCAGCATCAGAAGTCATGTTGTGAGTGGCACCGGTATCAAAATACCGTTCTGATTGTGAAGGCTAGTGAAGAGACATGGTCTGAAAATTTGATGCAAGAGCATGCTGATTCCAGCCAGAATGCAGCCCAGTAGCAGGAGATGGCCCAGAAACAGTACTGGGTGGAATGTTCCATGGTCCAGTCCACTGACCAGCCCAAGTACTGTTCGGTCCAGCAAGAAAGGCTTGAGGTGGCCCAGACGGCCCAACTGGAGAAGAACCCCGTGGCCCAGGCTACATCTGGATGGACTCTGTCCATGGGTTGATGATGCTAGGCCAGTGAGCTCCTGGTCACGGCCCGGTAGGAGGAGAAAAGGGCCCGACAAAGGAAAAAGAGCTAGGGCATCCCTGACTCCCTCCCCCGAAGTCAGCAGAAGCCCCTACGCCGCCAACAGATCCACCGCCGCCGCTAGGGTTGCCGCCGCCTCCACTTCCACCGTCGCCTCCACGCTTGCCACCGCGGCGCCCTCGTTTGCTGGATCCAGCAGGCAGCGGTTGTTGAGGCTTTGGTGGTGGAGCGGAAGGAGTGGACACCGGGCCTCCAGAAGCTGCGATGAGCGCCACAGCAGGAGTAGAAGTGTTGGCCATGGTCAATTCTTCGAGCTGTAGATCATCCCGAACTTGGAGAAAGCTGAGAAGGGGAGTGCTACGGCGAAGATGAAGACCGAGGGCAGTGAATCGTTTGTTGAGGCCATGGATGATGTTGAGGACGAGGGTGCGGTCGGAAATGGGCTCATCGAGGTCGCGGAGGTCCTTTGCCATCCGTTTGTAGCGCTGACAGTACTCAGAGATCGAGAGGTCACCCTAAGAGAAGGAGCGAAACTCCTGGTCGGCGAAGAGGGCACGAGTTGTGCGGTTGCCAAGGAACTGCGACTCTATGGTGAGTCAAGTGGCTCTGGCAGTAGCGTCGCGTTCGGCAATGGCATTTGCAAGGTCATCTGAAATGCTGCCAAGGAGCCAAGTCCTCACAACACAGTCCATGCGAACCCAATCCGGAGAGTGAGGCATGGCTGTATCGGAGAGGAGATGGTTCTACAGGGAGAACTTGCCGACAATGAGAAGGGACTCACACCAACGTGCGAAGAAGACGAGTTGATGTCGAGGACAAGTGGCATGAGGGTGCGAATGTTATGAACTGCAACTGCCTAGGCATGCAGATTGAGCAATGCAGCAGCCTCGCGATGAAGAAGAGCAGTGAGTAGAGGAGGATCTTCGGCGAAAGTGGTTATGGCAGCAGCAGCCAAAGAGGGCGCGATCGCCGAGCGTGCATGAGTAGCACGGGCGAGGGCAGCCTAGAGACGCGCTTCAACAGCATCTCGGTCCTGCTGAGCAAGAGCAACGTCATGCTCGGCTTGCTAGAGACGCGCTAGAGCAGCAGCAGGGGAGTTGGGGGCAGAAAGTCGACGACAGTAGCGCCAACGTCGGTGGTGGCGTCAGTCGCCATGAAGCAGCAGCACCAGGAAAGCGCGCGCTAGCAGCGGAAGGAGAAGAATCTAAACTACTGATACCATGTAAGAAAGAGAAAGTGATGGTGAAATGATTATGTGTTTATTGATTAGAGAAGAGAACCAGGAGGTTACATTTATAGGAGGCACTTAGGCCATAACAGAATCATATGACTAGCTGTAATCTCTTCTCTAACAGAAAACAGAAAAGCTGACAGCTGAACACCTTCTACATTCATCTAGAAAGGTCTAGTCTTATCTAGAAGATAGTTGTCTAACACTGCACATTTTACAGACATCTGCTATTAATTTTCTGCAAGTCCCAAGTGTTTGCTATTAATTTTTTGCAAGTCCCAAGTATTTCACAGTCTTCTAGGTGTCTTGTCCCCTTCTTACCACCTTTTCTCTCCTCTGAACTAGACAAAATCCCAGGCGAATCCCAGGCGGTAGACTCGCTTCCCCTCCAAGCTCACTGCGCTTGCCCCTCTATCTTCTCTTGCATTTCCTAGCCAGCCATCCCCTCCCCTCCGACCACACTTGTGGCCTGCCCCTCCTGCCACACCAGCAGCGACGGTGACACGACGGCCAGATTCGGGCCGCGTGTGCCTCCCGTCGTCGGATCTGGTCACGCACGCCAACCATCGTCAGAGCTGGCCAACTTCTGGCTCCCACCACACCACTGGCCTCCGTTTCTAGCCGCCAGCGGCCTCAGCGCTATTGCGCCGCGCCGCCCAAGCGTTGCCCGGCACCGTGGTCAACTGCCCAACGCCGTGGTTGATTGCCTAGGTGCCTAGGCCACCTAGCTCGCCACTTGTAGGCAAGTCGCGGCGGCAAGCCGGTGCCCAGTGCCTAATCGGCGCCTAGGTGGCGCTAGGTGTCGCCTTTTAGAACACTGCCTCCCTCTCTTCAGTTCTCTCCCTCACATAGCCCCTCTCTCCAGCCAACCTTCACACCGTCGCCATAGTTGTTACGGCGACGTGGCGATGCGCGGCGACCTAGCACCTTCACAACTTTACAGTGCTTATGGCGCGCGGCGTGGCGTCGCCATAGACACATCGGCGTGGCGACCAATATAGAAAAATAGCTTATATAATTTAAGGATTTTAAAAAATATATCAATATATAAGTACTAAATTGCAAATAAGAATAGTAATATAGTATTATAAAAATAGCAATTTCATATCAAGTTGCAATAATGTTAATTTATATATCTTATAAAATAAAAATATATAATTAAAATTGCAATAAAATATATAAAATAAAATATATCTCCAGCTGCCTCCCATTCCCTCCAGCCGCCGCCACACAATCCCCCCCTCTCCCTCTCTCACTTCCCTCTCAGCCACCGGCCGCCGCACTCCTCTCCCTCTTCTCTCTCTCACCTCCCTCTCAGCCGCCGGCCGTCGCACTCCTCTCCCTCCTCTCTGCCATCTTCCGCACCGGCGCTCCTGGCCGTCCGCTCGTCGCGCTTGGCCGTGCCACGCCTGGCCGCGCCGCGTCTAGCCTTGTTGCGCCTCGCTGTGCTGCTCGCTTTCTCCTCTCTCTCCCTTCTGTATGTCGGGCGCCACGGCCGTGGCGGGCACCACGCGACGCCATAGCGACGCCACGCTCCTGTGGCGCTCGCCATAGGCCTTCGGGCGATATGGCGTGGCGTGGCGTGGCGAATTGCAATTTTCCGCCACGGCGATATGGCGACGATATGGCGACGCCATAACAACTATGACCGTCGCTCCCCACACTGCACGAGTCAAACTTCCGGCAAACAAGAGGGCACGACGGCGGCCTAGATCCAGATGGTGGGGCGCAAATCCGACGGTGGCAGCATGAATCCAGCGTAGAGATCACGGATCTGACAACGGGGCGTATATCCAGCGGCGACAGCACGGATCCAGCGAAAGGGTCATGGATCCGATGACGGGGAGCAGATCCGGTGATGGGTAGTAGATCCAGTGACGAGTAGTCCAATAATCGGTGATTCGGCCATTAATCGGCGATTAATCGGTCAATAGATTAATGGACCAATTATGTTATAAATTAACTCATGTCTTGCCGAGTACAAGTTAATCGGTCGATTTATTCAACACTGCAAGGCGATACCAGCGGAAATGATGGACAACATCACAAGCAAGACGATGGCTAAGATTGCGTGGGACACGATCAAAACCATGTACATCGATGTCGAGCGCGTGCACAAGGCAAAGGCGAACACACTCTGATGTGAGTTTAACTCCCTCAAGTTCCGTGATGGATAGTCCGTGGACGACTTCGGCATCCGTATCAACAAGATTGTTCACCAGCTTGCAGTTCTCAACAACGCATGCAAGGAAGAGGACGTCGTGCGCAAGTTCCTACAGGCGCTACCAGACAAGTACAGCCAAATCATGATGTCGATTGAAACTCTTCTCGACCTCAGCGAAATCTCCATGGAAGAACTAATCGGATGGCTCAAGACGACGGAAGAGCATCGTGATGTTGGTGGCGGTGTTAGAAAAATCGGTGATTGGTAACTGATCGGTCGACCACCGAGTAAGGATTAATCGGTTAATCGGAGGATTAACTGAATTAATCGGTCAACCAATTAATCGGTCGATTAATAGTTAAATAATATATTCTTTAGGTTTAACTATACATAGATAAATATTGCAATCACTTAAGCTCTGTCTATAGCCATTATCTCCTATCTTTTTTTCTCCGGTTGATATTATTTAACTATACATATATTGTACTTGTGCATTGGAAGTGCAAAAGTCATGTGGCCCACGTGTCAGGAGAGATAAACAGGAAGAGCAAAGGTCATGTGGAGAGATTAGCGTGTCTCTGACTTCCCTTCCTCTTCTTCTCCCGATGCAGCCTTCTCACTTCTCAACCTCTCCTCCTCCGCTCTCTTCCAGTCTTCCTGACTTCTGAAGAAACGGTGAGATTCTAGTGTAGATCCAATAGTGGTAGCGGCATTGCGGTCCCAACGAGGCGGTGACGTGGTCCTAATGCGGTGGCGGCGCGGTCCTGATGCAGCGGCGGCGCAGATCCAGCGGCGACGTGGATCCAAGCGACGAGGCGGCGTGGATCCGTTGGCGGTGGCACAGATCTGACTCCGACAGTGTGGATCCGGCGGTGGCGACACAATCTGGCTCTGACAGCTCTGATCCAAACGGCGATGACACACGACGATTAATCGGTGGAGGGGCGATTAATCGGTTTGACCAGCCGATTAATCGGACCTCCGATTAATTGACCGATTATGTAGTAAATTAACTGCAGAGCTACCGAGCACCGATTAATCAGCTAATCGACTGATATTTTCATCACTGGTTGGTGGTGGATCCAGCTCCATTGCCAAGCTTAACCTCATGGAGGGTGAACTTGTCGCACGTGTTGCGGCAATGATGCAAATCTCTAGTAGGGGATCCTTGGGACAATCAAAAGGATTATCCTCGTATCAAAAGCGAGGGCGTGGTCACGGGCGTGGTGGCTCAAGCGGAGGTTCCAGACCACCCAAGGTCTAAGGCAACGACGGCGAGAAGATCGCCAACGACCAATGCAAGTTCTACAAGAAAATGGGCCACTATGCTCGTGATTGCCGCAAGAAGAAGCGTGATGCTATAGCCCATATAGCCCCGGTGGAGAAGATTGAGGCCACTCTAGTGGTGGCAGTGGCATCCGTTAACGTTGTGTCTCCCTCAACTCCACTTAGCACCATGACATCGGTGTCGGAAGATTTCCCCATTCATCTTGAAGAAGACAGGCTCTTCGTCCAGCTCGGTGGAGATGGCGAGGGGGACAACACCCACTGGATACTCGACACTGGTGCGACAAATCACATGATGTCGGTGCGGTCTGCCTTTGCCAACATCGACATTGGCGTCCGTGAGACTGTGTGCTTCGGCGATGGCTCTGTAGTTGGAATCAAGGGGCCTGGATCCATTCTTTACACTCGCAAGAACGGGGAACACCAGATGCAGATGCTTACATGAGTGTACCACATCCCCAAGCTAACAATAAACATTGTAAGTCTTGGGCAACTAGAGGAGGATGGATACAAGATACTTCTGGAGGGCGGCTTCCTCAGCACCTGGGATTAGTGACAACGGCTCTTGGCGAAGGTGTCTCGCTCTCCAAGTCGTCTCTACATCCTTCATCTCAACATTGGCAAGCCGGTGTGCCTGGTGGCAAGGAGCAACGAGACAACATGGCGGTGGCATGTGAGGTTTGGCCACCTTGGCTTCCAAGGGCTAAGGGAGCTGGCAAGGAAGGTGATGGTGCGCGGTTTGCCAAAGATCGAGCACACTGATCAAGTGTGCGATGCCTGTCTAACCAGGAAGCAGCATCGACATCCGTTTCCGACAACAAGCAAATTTTGCGTCGCTCACTATCTTGAGTTGGTTCATGCGGACTTCTGTGGCCCCATCACGCTGCAGACACCAAGAGTGAAATGCCTGTTCTTGCTCATCGTCGATGACAAGAGTCGTTTCATGTGGCTCACATTGCTAAGTTCGAAGGACGAGGCCAAAATAGCCATCATCCGTCTGCAAGCTCGGGCGGAGGTGGAGGCGGGGCACAAACTGGGCGTTTTGTGCACTTATTGCGGCGAGGAATTCACGACGAAGACATTCGGCGACTACGGCTCCGAGCAGGGAATTCAGTGCCATCTCACTGCACCCTATACGCCTCAGCAGAATGGAGTCGTTGAGCGATGGAACCAGACCGTGCTTGGCATGGCAAGGAGCATGCTCAAGGCGATGGGTGTTCCTGGCTACTTCTAGGGTGAGGCGGTCATCACGGTCGTGTTCATTCTCAACTGGTCACCGACGAGAAGCGTGGAGGGAATGACACTATTCGAAGCTTGGTATGGATATAAGCCACCTGTGCACTTCTTTCGAGTCTTCGGATGTGTGGCGCATGTCAAGAACACCAATGGATACCAGAGCAAGCTAGATGATTGCAGTACATCAATGGTGTTCATCAGATATGAGCCGGGGTCCAAGGCATACATGTTCTTCAATCCAAATACCGAGCGTGTCGTCGTATCACGTGATGTTGTATTTGATGAGGGTCGAGCATGGAACTGGAATGAAGGACAATAGGACTTTGACGTCATCGACATTGAACCGTTCCTCGTCAAGTACATGACGGTGCCTATGGGGTTTGGTGTCTCCGGGGGGCGTGAATCTAAGGAGAAGACGTCGGAGCCTTCATCACCGATCTCTCCGATGTCCCCAACGTCTGTGCCACCACAAACTCCTACGCCGACTACGGGTGGCCATGAGTCGCTCATCCCCATCAAGGCAGCACCACTTGGTTCACCAGGGGTGTCAATTGAATTTGTCTTGCACCCTGGTGGGGCACTGAACCTCGACGGGGAGCACGACAACGACACACCTCTACGCTTCCGCACCCTCGACAACGTCCTCGGCCCTTCATCACTTCCAGGATGGGCTAGGCACTCTCTGGATGTTGAGTTGTTGCTCGCGTTTGGGGACGAGCCCACCACGTTTGAGGAGGCACGCAGCGAGGAGATTTGGAGAAAGGCGATGGCCGAGGAAATGTATTCGATTGAGCAGAATGGTACATGGAACCTTGTCGACCTCCCGCCAGACCATCGTCCAATTGGCCTGAAATGGATCGACAAGATAAAGCGAAATGAAAAGGGCTCCATTGTCAAGTATAAGGCTCGACTAGTCGCGAAGGGATACATTCAGCAAGTCGGGATTGACTATGCAGAAGTATTTGCTCCAATAGCCAGAATGGAGTCCGTGAGGATGGTGCTTGCCATGGCGGCGCGGGGAGGCTGGTATGTACATCATATGGATGTCAAGTTGGCATTTCTAAACGGTGATCTGCAGGAGGAAGTATACGTACAACAGCCTCCTGGTTTTGTGGCTGCTGGACATGAAGGCAAGGTGCTGAGATTGAAGAAGGCCCTATACAAGCTCAAGCAGGTCTCGCATGCATGGAATCAGAAGCTGGACAGCAGCCAACGTGATCTTGGTTTCATCAGATGTGCTAGTGAACATGGGTTGTACACTCGAGGCGTGGCGATGTCGCGGGTGATTGTCGGTGTTTACATCGATGACCTTATTATCACGGGATCCTGCACAAAAGAGGTCAAGGCATTCAAGGATGAAATGAAGTGCCTGTTTCGTATGAGTGATTTGGGGCTATTGTCATATTATCTTGGAATCGAGGTGAAGCAAAACAGGGGGGCATCTCTCTAAGCCAGGCAGCATATGCTCGCAAATTGCTTGAAAAGGCCGGACCGAAGGATTGCAATCCCAGCTATACTCCTATGGAGGTGTGCTTGAAACTCAGGAAAGACAGTGCTACAACAGAAGTTGATGTCACAATGTACCGGAGTTTGATCGGGAGCCTACGATATCTGGTACACACTCGGCCTGACATCACGTTTGCCGTTGGTTTTGTAAGCAGGTTCATGGAGAATCCCAAGCAAGATCATCTGGTGGCTGTGAAACATCTTCTGCGCTACATATCAGGCACCATCGACTATGGTATCGTCCAATGTTTACAAATCGCCTAGTCGAACCTAGTCGCCATGGTACCGACTAGAAAACTAATCGCGATTAATCGCGATTATTCGATTCTGGTCGGTTCTAGTCGTTTGTCTAATCGTCCCATATATTTTAGGACATATATATAGTTACATACTATATAGTATGTGATAACTTATAGGTGGCCTCTTAAAAGCAAGCCGAATCAAGATTCAAGAGTACATGGATAGGTAGTTGGAGGCATACCTGGAGTAAGGGCAAGACCATTATACTCTTTATGTTTTTATCCGGCAACTCATCCCAGTACATAAAATGGAGTAATACTTGCCAAAAACATAATAGCCAACAAATCAAACTCAGATTATCAGAAACAATCAAACAAGAATATCTTGACAGCCAATTGCCAAACAGCCAACAAATCATCATAACAGTAGCAATTAGCAAATCATCAACCATCATAACAGTAGCAAATCATCAAAAACAGAAACTTAGGTTCAAATCAAGCAGTAGCAACTAGCAAACAGCCACATAACAGTTTTAATTCAGCAGCAAACACCCACAAGCAGCCAATTAACAATCTAATTATTTAAATGAGCAAATCATCATTCAATTTGAAGCCTCCAGATCCATCTCCAGCTGGTGGAAGTCCATCTCCATAATCATCATTCAATTTGAAGCCTCCAGATCCATCTCCAGCTGGTGGAAGTCCATCTCCATCATCATTATAAAGTGACTCTTCATCCTCTTCCATTGCTCTAGCTTAATCAAATTCTACTTGTCCCAACTGATCTTCAATGTCATCTTCAAAAATATCCTGAGCCATTGTATTCCTTGAACGCTTCTTGTTCCTAATGTAGATATGCTTGACATAGGTAGCAGCCCTAGGTAGACGCATGCTACGTCCTTGCAAACCCTCGGTTGCACCAATTGACTCAAGCATAATCTCCCAACTTCTTGAGTTAATGACATTCAATGGTATGCCATTCTCATAAAAGAAATCAGCAACATGGTCATCAACAATCTGTTTGGCCTCCTTATCTTTCTTTGTGCAGTGCTCAAGAGTTGATTGAGAAGTTTTGGATTTATGTCTCTCTACAATTACTTCTTCTGGTGACTTGCAAAGCATGGAACTCACTGACTTAGACAATTTTTGAGTTTGTGGTTTTGGTGGAGCTAAAACAACAAAAGAAGTAATGGTAGCCTGAGCAATCCTTTTCTTTGTTTGCTTAACTTTTGTCCCAAAACTTGGTATTGGTCCTCTTCTAGGTTCATCTTGAGCAGCTTGTTCCTCTTCCTCTTCATTTGCATCTCCTTGACCTTCTTCAGACATATCCAACACAGTCCTTGAATTCTTTATTAGATAGGCATGCATCTCTTTCCTAACTAATTCAGGTGCTTTTGGACATTTCATTGTATCACCAAACCCCCCTGCAATGTGCTGCTTGAACCTTTTTATTCTAGAAGGGACCACCTTCATGCAAAAGATGCACTGCACAAAGTCTTTCTTGGTAGGATCTGGCCACCACCCATACTTCCATCCTGGGTCTTGAGATCGATCTTTATTCTTCGAGTCAATAGCTTTCATAGTAAGATCAGGCGAGAGTTCTACTATAGCCTTCTCAGCTAGGGCCAAAGTATTGGGAGTACCCGAAGAAGCTGTTGCGGCACCTCCTGATGCAGCCGATGAATTTCCAGCACTTCTTTTAGGGTCAGCCTCAGACATGATAACTTGCACCGCAGCACGTCGACGGTCATTTTCTACACATATACACATACAACACAAGCAACTTCAACAATCTATGCTAAACTGCAACTTCTAGATAAACACAAGTACACAACAATCTACAATTCTACAATCCGTTGATAAATTTTCAGTACTGCATGGCAATTGATAAATTGAAAATATATGTTGTGCTACACTGTTGCTACTCACTTGAGGAAGAGGAACTCATGATGGCAGTAGGCAGCAGCAAGCCAGCAACCAGTACTGATTAGTGAAGCAACAGCGGAACAGCCAACAAGCAATTGCAAACAACATTCAATCATTTATCAACAGAATGAACAGATGCACCTAGCAAGAATGAACAGATGCATAAGTTGAGTCATTCATCAACCTGTAGAGTGTAGACTGTAGAGTGGGCACGGGCGTCGGCTGGAGCAGGCGTGGGCGCGACGTGGCTGGACAAGGCACAGATGCGCGTCGGCAAGACCTCCGCCTGGCGTGCGCGTGACGTCGTCTAGAAGTCACAGACGTGCGCGCGACATCGGCTGGAGTGCTGGAGGCGTGCGCGCAGCGTCGATGTCGACGCGGCGTGAGCCCTAGGCGTGCGCGCAGCGTCGATGTCGGCGCGGCGTTAGCTGGAGGCGTGCGTGTCGGCGCTGGCATTGGCTGGAGGCGTGCGCGTCAGCGCCGATGTTGGTTGGAGGCGTGCGTGCAGTGTGAACCCCAGGCGGTGCACAGAACAGACTGGGCAGGAGGCGCAAGGAACAACATGATAGCCCTAACCCTAACAGGCTAGGTAAAAGCCCACCAGAACAAGAACAGGCCCACTGAAATCACAAAATTTAACCTAGTCGCCTGGTCGCCATTTTCTCCCTAATCATCCCTAATCGTCGACTAATCAGACGACCAGAATTATGGTCGCTCTGATCAGGTCGACGCGCCTGGTCGTGCCCACAAAATCGACCAGGCCGATTAGTCGCGATTAATCGCGACTAATCGGACGATTTGTAAACACTGGTATCGTCTACTCCGAACAAGAAAGTGAGAACCCTTCCCTAGTGGGTTTCAGTGATAGCGACTTGGGGGGAAATATCGACGACAGGAATAGCACCATCGGCCTAATCTTCTTCATCGACGACATGCCAATTTCGTGGCAATCCCAGAAGTAGAAAGTGGTGGCACTCTCCTCTTGAAGCTGAATACATCACAGGAGCAGCGGCGGCGTATCAAGCTGTGTGGCTCTCACGTCTAATGAAAGAGATGACAGGAACAGTCTTTGCCGCCTACCCTAAAGATAGACAATATGTCTGTGATTGCTCTCAGCAGGAACCCTGTTCTTCACAACAGAAGTAAGCACATTGATACGAAGTTTCATTATATCCGTGAATGTGTGGAGAGCGGGAAGATCAAACTGGACTATGCAAGCACCAATAATCAACTTGCAGATCTCTTGACAAAGGCATTGGGGCGCATAAAAGTTTCAAGAGCTGCGTGAACGAATTGGCATCGTTCCACTGAAGTGAATGAGACTGGATTTAAGGGGAGAAATGTTAGTAATTCCAGCTCGTTTCAAAGTAGAGTCTAGTTGCTTTCTTCATTTCAATAAGTTGGGCTCTTGTTCGAGCATGTCCATAGGAGCGTTATGCAATTGCAGCAGCTCCAGTTGTTATTCTGCTATAGAGTCCGGGTCGCGTGGCTTGTGATTTTGTCGTGTGATGGCGCAAGAAGATCATGAGCATGGCATGTGTTCGGTTAGTGTTGGTAGCCACATTCTTGAAGTTTGAGTTTATCATATATATATATTTGCAATACAGAACATGCTGCAGTTCTTTGTGCGGCACAAAAGTCTTGTGTTCACAATTCTGGGCAAGTTTTTGGTAAAGTGAAAATGCAACATAGATTACATAGCATTATCCATATTCTTTGAATAATGACATGGAGCTCTTTGAAAAGTTAAACCAGTTTCATAGTCTAATCTGCCATTCTTCTCTCTTCACGCAGAATCTTTCGCTGAAGTTTCCTCTGCTAGCTCCAGGCTCTGTTGATTTTGAATCTTTGGTACACATTCCTAACACCATCAAGGTATTGTTGCTACAGGCTGTGTCAAATTGGCAAGCAAAGAGGCTATTCCCCGTAAGCACGGCTCTGAAGACACCCTTCCGTGACACTCTAGAATCACTCTCTTTAGTTCTAGACATAATAACAGATGAACTTGTTGCCTTCATCACTGGAAGCCTCCATAATTTAGTTGAGCTGTGCCTAGAAGATAACCCGTTGAAAGAACCAGATCTGCACAATGACTTGACTAATGTCGGGCTCCAAGCACTTGGGTTATGCCACGACTTGACACATTTATCTCTGACACGTGGTAAGCAGAATTTTTCCTCCACCTTCAGAAGGGTAAACGACTTTGGGATACTGATGCTCGCTGAAGGATGCAAGCAACTCAAAACCATTAGACTTGGTGGGTTTTCAAAAGTGAGAGATGCTGGGTATGCAGCCCTTCTTCAATCTTGCAAGGACCTGAAGAAATTTGAGGTCAGTAGTGGCTCATGTTTGTCAGACCTGACATGCCTTGATCTTGATGAGGCAGCTCCAAAGATTACGGAAGTGAGGCTGCTGTGCTGTGGTCTATTAACCAGTGAAACAGCCATCTCACTATCATCCTGCACGAACTTGCAACTCCTAGATCTATCAGGTTGCAGGAGCATCGCAGACTCTGGCTTGGTTTCTATCTCGCAACTTTCCAAGCTAACACTACTAGATCTGGCTGGAGCTGACATTACTGATGCAGGTTTGTCCGCACTCGGTAATGGGAGGTGTCCAATGTCGTCTTTATGCTTAAGAGGTTGCAGAAGGATCAGCAACAACGGCATAGCAACATTGTTGTGCGGGAGTGGCACCATCAACAAAACTTTACTCTCGTTGGACATCGGGAATGTACCAAGAATATCAGGCAGAGCTGTCACGTTGATCGCCAAGTACTGCGAGCAGATAAGCTGCCTTTGTCTCCGGAACTGCCTCCTCATCACTGATTCCTCTCTTGAAGCTCTAGGTTCTATGCGTCATAACTCTGGTAAGAATTCCCTAAGAATGCTCGATCTCTCCTACTGTTCTAGGCTTTCTCGGAATTTCCTGGGGCTATTTGATCCGCCATTGTTTCGGGGCCTACGGTGGCTTGGTGTTGGGAAGAACATGTTGGAACGCCGTGGATGCATTCCAACTGTCGGAGAGCTCTTGGAGCGAAAGCCTGGATTAACAATCTGCAGCAACGCCTGTGAGATGGGCTGCAGGAACCAGTGTCATCCTCACATTCGCATTCATTAAAATATTGTGTTAACCGAATGACTACTATTCGAGTTTGGTGTTGTAATTCCCTTATTTTGTTGAATTGATGATTTGACGCTCAAAACTTTTATCTATTTGATAATTTGTTACTCATGTGAATGACATTTGAAACTATTTGAGTGTATAATTATAGATCAAAATGGTAATAAACAAAGCTACTTCTTTTAAGTGATAACAAAACTAAAGCAAACAACTCTTGCCTTCTTGCCTTCGTAGGTTGCAACTAGGAACTGTTTTTAGAGTATTTGTACTTACTATTACATTTGTTATCTTCTAAAATAGTAAGTATAATTCAAAAAAATATTTTATTGTATTTGCTATTTAACTTGTTATTTTAGGGGGTTTGCTATTCTTCTCTTCACACTTGCTATATTTAGCAAGCTAACTAAACTTATTATTTCATTGAATGTTGAGCTTGTTTAATTATTTTTATTTTTTTGTATGTATATAAATTGATAAAATATAGTTACATTTAAATAGATAATCATATTTAGCAAGTACATTATAGTGAATAGCAAAATAGTAAGTCAATTTGAATAAAAAAGCTTGCTATTGCTATGAATAACAAGTCAAAAATAACAAATATAATGAAGATGCGCTAACAAGCTAATTAAACTTGCTATTCCATTGAATATTAAGATTGTTTAATTGTTTTCACTTTCTTTACATATATATAAATTGATTAAATATAGCTCCATTTGAATAGCAATTTACATTTAGCAATTACATTAAAATGGATAGCAAAATAGCAAGCTAATTAGAATAGAAAGACTTACTATTGCTATTAGCAAAATAAAAGTCAAAAATAGCAAGTATATTGTGCGAGCTAATGATTTCGCATTGGAAACTCATGGGTTTCCATCGTATGCCTGTTTTAGTAGTAGTTTGAGACTAGTAGCAACTGAAAATTCAGTCTCAGCTTCATGGTCTACATTAGCTTGAAAATCATTGATTAATTCATCATTTCTCCACGGTACTTTCAATTTTGCCATGGCCATCACTCATCACATCACCTCAAGCTTCGTTGACACCAACAACGATACATACTGACTCAAGAATTTTACAAGCATAACGAAGCTCATGAAGCCGGCACCCATGTCAGGAAGTCAAATAGTGCAACTACCATGGGGTGAACTTTACATGTCGACTTTGGCGCAAGAGGAATAAGCAACAACCTAGGCACAGAATCAAGAATATCAACATGTTTGTCATGTCAATCCTGAACCAGGGGGGAGTATACGAGTTTCATAGAAACTTCATGGCTGCCAGATATGGTTCCTTACAGATTATAAGCAAATACTTCCTGGCCATATTCCAAAAACTCAGCAGACGACCAGCTGCAGATGCAGGTGGGAAAAAAGTCTACATGAAAGCGCCTCGACCTCCTCTCCTGGCAGTGGACCTCTCATATGTTGTGTTGAACTTCTCGACCAACTCATTCATTGTGCTGCAAGTTACAAGAGTATTATCACCATTGATATCAACGTGGGTGCAATCTCAACGGACTAAACCATTATGGTTCAGCTTCACTTGGCAGAAAACTTCTTTTGCAAATGCGGTGTACAAATGTAAAAAAATCGCAAATTGGTGCATATGCACACTTCTGCTGGTTTTAGTTCCCCGTGGAGTTAGATTTTGTCCTAGCTCGTGGATTTTGTGGTATTATTTCATATCAAAAGGTTTTGTATAATAAGTGGGGGCATACCTTGAACAGTTGGTGAACATTGCAAGGTAAGTCATGAGGAGGGTGTCATTGTATTCCTGAAAAATTCAGAGAACATCATCATGCATAAAGTACAAGGTTAGATAAACAACAAAAAAGATAATTTATATTATCAACTTAGCACTATAGCAGACCATTAAGAAGTCATCTTGAAATTTCTCTGATTCCATAGCTGGTAGTCTTCTTACTAGGCTTGAGACTTGCCTAAGCAGTGAATTGTCCAGTGGCATATCACCTGCAGTGAGGGAAAATGACTTACAGCTCATAACTATTTGAAGTAACAAGTGGGCTTTAAGCACATTGAACAGCATATTTTTGAGACATCACATCAGTGACAAAAAAATAACACCTTTCTGCATGGAAACAAGATACTGATGGATAACACGGACCCTGCTATTGAGCATCTTGATGGCACTATGTATTCCTGTAAGATGAGCAGCCACTGCTCAACTATATCTGTTAGTATTATTTGTCCAAAAATAATATCTTGGGTAGTATAACTATATCTGTAGGAGGTTAAACTTAAACAAATAACTCTTACATTGTGTTGCTGCAGAGCCACCATCAGATGGTTTGAGGTGGGCAACATGATCAACAGATATCCTCTCTGCCTCTACAGTCTTTTAATCAAACATACTAGTGTTAACCTTAACAAAAATTATTCACGGCAATGGCAACCGGCAAGAACAACAAACAGAAGGAAAAAAACTAACCTCAATCGTGTAATTAGCTCTGACAAATATGAGCTGAGGACTCCCATCGATAACATGCAACTCTTCAAATTACAGAAGATGGTAAAGAAGGAATTAAAGTACAAACAGATGGAAAAAGGGAATGAGAAAAGAACAGTAGCATAATGAACAAAGACCAAAAATAGTTTAAATTAGTTATCTGTGACACCATCACACCAGTGATGCTAAAAAGTAGCATTTCAAAAAGGACCTCTGGGACTGCTCAGTAACATAAGAAATGCATGTTTTTATATATAAAATATGCAGTATATCTAAGTAACATGCATAATTGATGTGCACTAAGTGTTGAAGTTCAACACAACACACATAAAAACCTTGAAGTCACAAAAATCAATTCATGATAAAACCAAGAAATAAGACAAGTCAATTTAAATATATTTAGGGCCCGTTTGGTAGGGATTCTACCCTTCTATGGGGCGATTATAAAGAGAATCCCTACAAACGGGTAGAAATAGAAGTGATTCATGCTAGAATTTAGGAGAATTTATTCTTCTTTTTGTACCGTAGGAGAGAATTAGGTAAAACCTTGCTTCTCACGAGAATCAGGCTAACAAAATTTGAAACTACCCATTGAATATTTATACATGATTGAGATATACTAGCACATCATACAATAAAAGTAATATGATTCATAGTTTATATTATTTGTTCATTTATGTTCATATAGTTTCAAACAGTGTTCTAAAATGCGGATCTAGGCACCCACCTAGGCGGGAAAAGGCGCTGGGCACCACCCCAGCGCCGCGCGGAGGGCCTGGGCAGCTGGTTTGGCAGGCAGGGCGCCTAGGCGGTTGACTGCGGCGCTAGGCGCCCTCAGTGGCGGCTGCCCGAAGCCAGAATTGTGGCTTGAAGCCTGCTCGAAGCTAGAATCGCTACGCCGCCGTCCACCGACCGCCACTGGCCGCCATATCCGTCATCCGCCGACAGCCGCTAGCTGCTAGATCGACCGTCCGCCAACCACTGCTGGCCACCAGATTCGCTTTCCGGTCATCGGGTGCGGCTGGATGTGCCGCTGTGCTGGGTGGAGCGGCTAGCTCGTGGCCAGAGAGGAAGAGAGCGCAAAGAGAGGGGAGGGGAAAGGGAACGTTGTGGAGGGGAAAGGGAATGCCTGGGAACTAGCAACACTTAAATGCCTGTTCTAGTGGGATTCCTAGGAACTAGGAACACTTAAATGCTTAGGAAGAACCAGTAGCACTTCGGCTGGGATGCTTGGGGAAAGGAAAAGGAAAGTAGAGTAATAAATGCCTAGAAACAATCAGCAAATACTATGAAAAATGAACCATTGGAACAGCTAGAAGGAGGAAAAGGGACTGACCTAGGCGCCGCCTAGGCACCGCCTAGGCGGCTCTAGGCGCTAGGCGCCAGGTCGCCGCCCGACTAGCACCTGGCGCCTTCTTGAACACTGGTTTCAAATCATATAGCATAGGCCATCACATATATAATGGAACCCCAAAAGACGAGGGTATAATGGTCATTTTAGGCCAGTATCCTCCTACGAGAATCAGAATCTATAATTATCCAGCCAAACAATTTCACAATTGAATCTAATTCACCAGGGAGAATCAGAAATCAAAATCTAGAGCCATGCCAAACAGGCCCTTAATAATGATCCAAAGTGAAGATCATATTCACTTACCACTCTCATGTATAGTTACAGGGAGATCCTTCTGGGAGAGGTTGATTGCAGGATTCAAGAGAAGATAAACAGGGCTTTCATTAACGTCCATCAGCTAGATAATAAAAAACAAGTGAGATGGAGAGGAGCATAAACAATATACAGAGCAGATCTCAAAAGAATATCCATGCTGATAAGCAATGAAGTTAAAACAAAAGTCCCAGTCATGCCATCTATTTCATTTGTCAACATAAACTGAAAGTAAGAGCACAACATAGATTTTGAGAATAGCTGCACACAACCTCAACATAAGAAATATCTTCTATTGCTGGCAAGTGCCAATGACATAAGGCCTACAGCATGACTAGAGAGGATATTTTAGAAAACTGTAGCCTCAATTTATATGACATCCAGAATAGGTGCATTACATGATTTGAACAAAAGAGAGAGAAAAACAAATACATGGAAACAAATATCTCAAGGCCAAACCAGACCTTATTAGAAGCATAATGGGGGTAACATCCATTGTTTCATACATAATAGTAAGTACCATAGTTATTAAGGCGGTAAGGCGAGGTGTCTGAGTTAAGCGGTAAGGCGGTAGGATGCCTTAGCCACCACCTTGTTGCCATGGTGACCCTCGACAACTATGGTAAGTACCTACCATATGCTACACAACCCATTATAATGCTGCAGAATGGCAATATCCAACTTTCTATAGGCACTAAGCAGCTTTCTTCTCTCATTTTGCAAGCAAATTCGTGTAATTTAATGGCATACAATAAAACTACCGCTGAACACATTCAAATGGGTAAAAAAATATAATTTGGTGTAGTGACAAAACTAGGGAAATCATATCCTCTTCTACCTCCCCATTCGGCATTCAACCAGAAACTCCACGTGTAACACTTCAACTTATTGTTAGCACTCTCAACCATACCAACAGAACATTGCACCAAACACACATTTTATTTCCGTAAAAGGATCAAACAAGCAAGCACATTGTCATAGTCGGACAGATTAGGCACTTGAACAAGAATGCCATAGAACTCACAGCCTTGTGGATTTGCATGTCGGCGTCCTGCACATCACTACCAGTGGAGTACCACCCCAGAACGTAGAAGTCGGGGAACACTTTCTTATCTGCACGGTCACAACCACAATCGCTAATCAAAACCACAAACCACTAGATTTCCCCGTACTCAACAAAAAAAAGCAGTCGATTTGTCAGAATTAGCTTACAGAGCTCCTGCTTTTTCTCGAGGAAGGCGCGGTCTAGGGTACCGGAGACCGGGTCGAGGACGAGCTCGAAGCTGTTGAAGATCTCCACCGTCCGACCGCGCTGCACCCCGATCACGCACCCGAACACCCTCGGCGGCTGCCCCGGCGCCGCCGAGGTCCCATCTCCGGAACACGCGGCCTGGGCCTTGACTCGCGTGTGGTGGTCGGAGACGTTCACGATGACGAGGGGGTGGAGCTTGAAAGTGAGGCCGCTGCTGGAGGAGGCCGCGGCGGCGGCGGCACCCGAGGGCGGGTGGGACGCCACGGCGAGGTCGGATGGCGCCGACATCGTCGGAGGCGGGGGAGTATTCTCCTAGCGGCGGCGGCGGCGACGACGACGGCGGTGGGAAGGGTGGGTTTTCGGTTGTGTCCTTCGCTATGCTTAGGTTTCCGTCGGGCAGTCGGGCTATGTGTGCGTCCGTGCGTGTTGGGCCCGGTGGGCCCACATGGACTCGAATGTGCTTAATATTAATTTATTCTCCCTCAGAAATTTCATCGATTATTTACTCTCATCGCTTAAAAATCACCGAATTATTAAATATCTCCTAAATTCCCCCGAGATTTCACCGAATATAAGAAATAATAAAATCCATCGAACGTATCCAGCATTCTCACGCCGTATTGAGAAAATTACAGTATTGTTGCGTAAAATTTACGTTAATGGGTTTGTTTAGTCTTAAAATACTATTGATTGATTGTAAAGTAGATTTATATTGTTTCAGGGTTTTGAATGTCAGATAATAATCATGCGTCCAGTGTATTGTATGAATTATAGATAACTAAAATCAATTTTCATATGAGGCCTTCAGAAGGCTTTACATAACTAAAGTATATGTCTGAGATATTTGGAGTGCTATACTCAGTCGAAGTCTATCTAAGACCTGGTCTCATTAAGCCGTTGACCTTCGTCTTCTATGCGTGTGTCCGCACTTGTATATGCGTAATCCCCCACTTTTTGCTAAGAGGAGGGTATTTATAGATAAAATACAATAGAGAAATACTATTTACTCTCTAGCTACAACCGTCGTTACTGACTCGGTATACAAGACTTTATAGAGGTAAAATAGTAAACTCTCACTTAAGTGTTGTAAAGCACATGCCTTGTCAAAGAGGATTGAAGCCCTCATTTTAGTCTTTGCTTTGAAATGGTTTTAGGTCTCCACTGCTATATGGATGAGCATGGTTCGGAGAAACTTGAGCTCAAAGGGGCTTTGAAGAAATCTTCTAGCCGAAGTCTAGAGCACCAAAGGGAGGTTTTGAAAAACATTGTTTCTTGATACTTTCTTATCCAACTTTAAGTACAGTGGAATTTATTTTCTCCAACAATAGCCTCTTGCATACGACCCTTCTGATGTAGGGATGAGATGTGCTCTAAGTTTTAAGTTCAGCTGTACACCGATCCTAAGAACTTGATCTGAAGCTTGGATGAGATCAAAGAGGCTTCGAAGCTTTTGCATTGAGCGGAGCATCTGACTTGAAGGCTAGAGTGACTTGACGTTGTCATGTGTATCACACTACGGTTGTCAAAGAGGCACAGTCATGTTCGCGAAGGTGTAAGCTTCTGACTTTTTAATTTTTGAATTTGGCTTTGGCCTTGATATATGTGTTGGGGCCTTTGTTTTTTTAGCCATCTACCTTTATCTATCTGCAATTTATGCATTATCAAATCTGCAAAAGAGTCAAGGGTACATGTAGGACCAAAACGAGTGACTAGAGGGGATGAATAGGCACCTCAACAAATTATTTCGAATTGATGGTCTTTTCTAGACACCCAACGCTTCTCTAAATGAACAAACAAAAGCAAAATAGTTAACACAACATAATCCCAAAAAAGGCTAGTGATATCATTCTCCTGTCAGATATGAAATGATGTGATAGTCTGAGAGATCACAAGCACTGAAAATAATTTAGCCTTCAAAAACCAATCGATGTCCAAATTAAAAAGACACTAGTACAAAGCACATAGGCGGATTAATAATTACTCGCAGATCAGATGGACTGAAACAATAACATTTCACCAAGTCACAGATAGTTTATCAGGCACAAGATACACATCCACAAATATGTCATATAAAATAACCGGTGAAACTAAACCACATGACAAAAAGGCACAATACTCAAATCATTTAATTAGGCAAAATAAATGTAGAAAAATAAATTGTGCATACATGTATCTACCTATCTAGGGAAACGTGTGCTCTGGTGGAAACAGTGGTGGCGACTAATAGTCTATTTATGAGCATTGTTCATCCCTATGCGTGTTCCTGCGGCAAAAGCCTCAAACAATCTGGTGACCAGCGTTCCTCACGAAATCACGCGACAACATCTAATTTGCTACAACACATAGAAGTTGGCGATCGAGCAGGAGCCGTACTCATGGAAAAACTCGCCTCCGCGCCAAGTGCTAAGCGCACCTCCTTGTGCCACCACGAGCAGAACACGACAATAGCGTCTTGCGCGCCTGAAGATCTGCAATGCCACGCGCCGAAGAAAACACCTTCCAGCCAGAAACAACCCTACATGATCTGCACTAAGAGCACCCACACGTCTCCGCCAGAAACAACCCTGAATAGGGACTCCTTATGAAAACCGTTCCCCGATTTTTTGGAGGAGTACTGTGTATGCGTTGAATCAAAGGAGAAAGACTACAATGCTGTGGGGAAAATTTTAGGAAGAAGATGAAGGGAAAATAAAATGAACTCAGATTTTTTTCCATTGGATAAGTTAGTAGAAACCCTAGGACTAGGGGACCTTTTATAGACAATTCAAAAATAGAAAAAGATACAAATACCCCTAAGGTTTTTACAGACTCGAAAGCCCACAAGGCTAAAAGCGCAAAATCCTATCTAAAGGTAGTTTGTCCCGATTCGAAGCTTTCATAGCCACTACGACTTCTCTTTAGGACGCTTCGATCTTGATCTGACAGTTTTGAGCTGAAATCGACAAAGCCCTCATATCATCGACACATGTCACCAATCCGCGAACTCAACCACCAACAAGTTTCTCCCGCTTTCGATCTCTCGAGTCGCCTTATCACTTGCACTGGCCTCCCTTTCATTGACTTGGTAAACACACTATCTCGATCATCCGTTCGTCCATGCCTTGCTCTATCTCCATGTGTATGCCTGAGATATTGAAAAACCAAGTTGAGATGTGCCTTGGTTTCAGTCTATGATGAGTGATTGATAAGTACTCTTCTAGACGAAGGGGTCCTCTCCAAAAAGGTTCGGAGGTCATCCCTTAAGGGGTTCGGTAGATGCTGGCTGCACAAGTATGCAACAGGGTATGTCTGTCGAAGGGATTCGACAGAATACAAGTCAGAGGTTGTATCGTAGGGTCCGTTACTTTGGTTGTGCATCAGAGTGTACACTAGATGGTGTTTTACTCGGAGAGGCCTTTGGGGTATCGGAAACACTTAGTTGCTTGTTGATGGTGTGCAGATGACTTCGAAGGCGATGAGACGGTCAGCACATCATGTGACTTAAAGTCAAGCGGGGAGCTCGATGCCGGGCAAGCGGGAAGCTTGGTGCTGGAGGGTCATGGAGTCTGTGTGAAGACGAGGTCGGTCCTCAGGTCAAAGGTGTGCTAGTTGAAGGTAGGAAGTGCGGAGGGGGACTCTGTATGAAGATACCTCAAGGCAAAGTCCTTGGTGGCGAGGCATTTTCAAACGAGTGCATTGGAAGGAGGCTCTTCGAAGATTGACAGACAAAGTACTTAGGAGTGAGGCAAGGATGACAAGTGTGATCCAAACGAAGGCATTTGGAAGGACACCTGACGAAGGTCTCAAAAGTAAAGGTGCATCGAAGGCATGATCCAGAGAAGACACTTTGGGAATGTGCTCCAGGTGAAGACATTACGAATGTGTGCTTATGGAGATGCTTCATGCGAAGGCCTTGGATGAAGGAGGGAAATCACTTTTAACATCCATTTGATAAAGCTTGAAACCGCGAGAAGATGCAAAAGCAAGCAAAATCCTAATAGCTTCAAGTCGATCTACTGGAGTAAAGGTCTCTCAAAAATCAACCCCTCGACTTGAGAATAACCCTGAGCAACAAACCTAGCCTTGTTTCTCACAACAGACCCATCCTCCCCCTATTTGTTTTTGAAAATCCATTTTGTGCCAATGATATGAATGTTAGGAGGTGGATCTACAAGAACCCAGACTTGGTTTCTATCAAAAGTTTCTAACTCCTCATGCATGGCATTGATCCAACTTGAATCAGATAAAACATGACTAACATCAAGAGGCTCAAAAGAAACGACAAATGCAGAATCAACAAAGTGAGCATGAGATCGAGTTACCCTTTCATCTAGCTCACCGATGATTTGCTCAGGAGGATGATGTCGCTGAATCCGAAGAGGAGCTTCTCATTGAGAGAGAATCTCCCCCTCAACACTTGTCGGAGTGAGCTCGACGATTGCTGAAGTCGATGCTTTAGGCCCTCTTGCTGATGTAGAAGATGTAGGATCCGCTTTAGGGGTTGCTGTAGTAGGAGGTAGGGGATCATCCTCAAACTCTTCGAATTCTGATGGATCTTCTTCTTCAAAGATGGTCTCGTCCATATCCTACTTACTGGCAAGCTCAAAAGAAGTACTAACATAGGGGAAGACTCATCAAAAGTCACAACACATGACTCGATGACTGTGTTAGTATTAAGGTTAAAAACACGATATGAATGACCATGAAGTGAATAACCCAAAAAGATATCATCAAAAGAACAAAACTCAAATTTATCAAGATTACCATGTTTTAGAATGAAGCACCGACATCCAAACACTCTCAAATGAGTAACTTTGGGCTTCCTTCCAAAACACAGCTCATAATAAGTCAAATTCAAAAGTGAGCGCAGAAAGATCTGATTGGAGATGTAACATGCAGTGTGTAACACCCCAAATTTTCAGATAAATAAAAATGCCATTTAATATATTTTTCTGGAAATAATTTATTTTGAAATAACTTTAATACCCTTATAGGCTTAAATGAACTAGAACCTTGATGGAATAACCAAACCAGAGGCTAGAAAATTTTGTATATGATCCCAAGGCCAAGATACATTTTTGAGAATTTTTATAGATTTTTATCACCCTTGGAGCTAGCCCTAATATTTTAAACCAATTTCAACAATTATTTTTATTCAGAAAGGAATTCAAACAGTAACGGGCCCCTTTTCCCCATTCTCCCTCAATCGACCGGCCCGGCCCACTCCCTCCCCACGCCCTGGACTGACAGACAGGCCCCACCCATCAGAGGCCCTCTCCCTCTCCGCGCGCGTGCCCGACCACCCGACCCCACCCGTCAGCCACCACGCCCGTACGCTCGCGCCCGCTGACCGCCTTGGTCCACCTGTCGGACCCGTCGTCCACCTCGCGCCATCCCCCCTAACTCCACCGGCCACTGATCCCGCCTCGGATCCGCCCCCGCTGGCCCTCTCGCTTTAATTCATCGCCGGCATTAACACGCTCACGACACGCCGACCGTTTCCCCCCATTACTCCACGCGTAATCGCCCGCTGTCACTCGCATGAATGGAAGGCTCGTCGGCGTTACTCTCGGCCTCCCTCAATTGCGCCCTCCCTGCCCCCACCGATGCCTCTATTTAAACCCTACGCCTCCGTCGCGCTGAACCCCTACGTCCACCCACTGTGAGAACAAATAGAACGCCCGAGACGCTCCCTTTAACGCCACACCGCTGCCCTCGCTCCAGCCGTCGCTCGTCATCGCCAGAGTCCTCCTTCACCCTCGGCGACCGCACCAACTTGACCGTCGACGCCTCCTCAACCTCGTCCACCACTCCATCGACGACGAACCCCACCAGAACGCCATCGCCGATGAGGACCCGAACGCCTTCGCCGCCCCCGCTCGTCGCCGGCCACGCTCCGACGACCATTCATCCCACTAACGGTACCCTCGTGATCCCCGTAGTGTCCCCTTTCCATTTTAGCCCTTAGATCCGGCCGCCATCGCTCACCGTGGCCTCTGGCCCGCTCGCTGTCGCCGGAGAAGATGACCGGCACTGGTAAAGTACCCGTGCCGTGTCGGATTCAATCGCAGCCGTGCGATCGTGATCGGACGACGCAGGTTATATCGCATGTGTGGTTTAATCCACGCCGTCAGATCTGAGCTAAACGGTACGGTGTAATCTCGTGCGTTCGTTAGTATTTAAAACCCACAATGAATCTGGGCCATCCATCGCGTACCGGTTCGGCCTTTTAATCTCGCGCGTCCATTTTCATTTAAACCACCTGCCTCGCTCGTGGCCGCCCGATCGCGATCCAACGATGAATCTGGATCTAGCGCACGCGCATAGTGCGCGCGTTCACGGTGAATCCGGTTCACCGTGGACCGACGCCTGTTTTTGGATTTAATTTAAATTCAGCAATAGTTTTAAACTTCTAAAATTCATATCTTGCGCATTTTAACTCCAAAAATTACCATTTCAATTCCACAAAATTTATAATTTTATTCTCTACATGTTAATGCAATAAAAACGGTAGGTTTATTTTGAGTATTTTACTTTTATTTAATAAAGTATTCAAATGCACTTTAGGATAAACTCAAAATTTGTCCATTTCAACTTTAGAAAAATTTATCTTTTATCCTCTTCATATTGGTGTAATAGAAACAATAGGTTTATTCTGAACTTTCTATTTTAAATTAATTGGAAGTTTATAATACATTAGTTTACATTACTAATCCTTTTTAGAGAGGCCATAACTCCATTAAAGTTCATTTTTAAAATGTTTATAAAATAAACTCCAGAAAGTTAACCACTTTATTTTCCTTGGTTCAAACCAAACAAAACCTATGTGCCTATTGCATGATTTTTGGATTGTTTAATTGAATGTTACGTTTAATTTATTTATAACGGGAATACTACGACGCCACTGAGGAGCTGGAGTACTACCCCGAAGTCCCTCCCTCACCTTTCGCTAAACAAAGCAAGTCACCAAACCAATTTTTTGAGCATATTGAACCCATGTTTTATTAAACTATCGTTAAAACACATAGGATATAGATGCATTAGTCAAATATTAGCCTTACAATATATTTATTTAGATCCCCCGACCTTGATGTGCAACCCAAGCCATGCTATCTAGCCTAAACTCCTTGTCACCATATTATTATTACTATTAGCTAGTGTCCAATGTATCGACACGATTGCTATAGGATTAAAAATGAGTCGTAGCGATTGGAATCTACTATATTATCCCTGTTTATTCTTATCCCTGGAAATCTATTGGTGATAGAGTGATGGTTAAGTGTATGCATGGTGGGTTTCGGGTGCAAGCTAGGTTATTGATCGGTAGCACCCGGGGCACTATAAGGACCAGTCTGCGAGATCCGTTGCAATACACTTCCGTACTAACCACAAGTCTAGTGGGTAAGTCCTAACTAAGGTATGGAGTGTTCCAAACCAAGGCCACCACTTGGAGATGGGTCAAGCAGCACCTGCGGGTGGCTTGTACCGATGTGGCGCAAAAGGGGGTGCGACGTTAGCCGGGATGCGGCCCGGCGCGCCGGCGAAACCTAGAGCGGGTGGTTATCGCTTGGAGCATTTCATGTTGAGGTTTTGGCACGAGTTCCCGTGGTATGAGTAATCTCGTTACACTTTGGTGTTTGGGATGAGTGCGTGCCTTGTGGGTACTGTAGTACACCTCTGATCAGAGTCATAAATCTTTTTGAAAAGCCGAGCCCACGGTCAAGGGCGGGTTGCGTGACATCCCACAGTTAGTTTACTTATAATGAATGTGCATGATTATTTGACATGTAAGGACCGTTGAGCGAGGAGGGAAAACGTACTCCTCGAGTTAGATGTTGTTATGATGTTCATGTTTATTATTCCGCATGATTAAATTTGACTACACTAAATGCAATAACTGAAAAATGTGCTTTTCCGCACTATTAGCCATTGTCCTTCCTTTGTTATTACCTTGCATTACTATTTGCATTTGCGGTGGCTTGTTGAGTACTTTTTGTACTCATACCCGTTGGACACACAATTCAGAGGATGCTTACTACGAAGATGGTCTGGAGTAGCGACCTAGTCAAGAAGAAAGATCCTGAAGAGGGCGTTCGTCATGCAGTTTATTTTTATTTTTATTTTAGTTTTTCTCTTATGTAATAATGTGGTCTGCGTACCACAAATGATTGCTTGTATGTACGTGTCGCATGATGAACCTCTTGTATTATTGTTTTTATTTGGAAATTCAATAATGTTCCGATTTCGGTAAATCGGGGCGTCACACAGTGCTCATGGCCTCAGCCCAAAACCTTATAGGAGTCCTATGCTCATTGAGCATCGTCCTAGCCATCTCCACCAGAGTTTAGTTCTTTGTCTCAATAACACCATTTTGTTGAGGAACCCTTGGAGTAGAAAATTGATGTTCAATGCCATGCTCAAGGCAATAGTCAACAAAGAAACTATTCTTGAACTCGGTGCCATTATCACTTCTGATTGCTTTCAATGCACTAGGGAGTTTAGTGAATAGTCTCAAAGCTAAGCTCTGAAAGTGTGAAAACACTTCATCCTTACTTGTAAGAAAGAAGACCCAAGAATACCGGGAGTAGTCATCCACCACGACACGGACATACCATTTGCCACCTAAAGAATTAATCCAAGAAGGACCTACAATGCCTATATGGAGAAGTTCTCCAGGTTGTTCTGTTATCACCACATTGATTGGTGAATGAGAGGCGTCCACCATCTTTCCATGTCGACAAGGAGCACAAACAAGATTTTTCTCAAACTTGAGCTTGTGCAATCCTCGAATCAAACCTAGGGTACTCAATCGAGCGAGCAAATCAAAACTCATATGCCCTAGTCTCTTATGCCATATCTAGAGCTCAAAAGAAGGTTTAGCAATAAGGCAATGAGAAGAACCAAAAGACTCAGAAAAGTCAGCTCCAACGACCCTCCCTATTCTTAAAATCTTACAAACCAAAACACCAGAAGAATCGAGAACTTGTGAAGTATCGCGTCTGAAACACACTTCCAAGCCCTCATCAAGCAACTGAGATACCGAAAGCAAATTGTATCCCAAATCCTCAACCAAAGAGACATTTTTGAGAATGAAATTTTCATTAATCTTCACCATACCTTTGCCTTTCACTCTACTCCTTCGATTGTTACCGAAGGTTATGTACTCACGTCGCTAGGTCGAGGTGAGGCTAGAGAACCATGATGTTCTTCCCGGTCATGTGGCGCGAACAACCGAAATCCATGATCTACTTGTTCTCTAGGCCTCCGTCCGCTGCCTACACAAAATTAGAAAATCTCGAGTGCTCAGTGCCGGGGTGAGTTAAAAACTGACGTGGTATCTAGCACTGAGAGACTCGAGCTGTAGGCAAAGCAGTAGTAGACTGTCTATGCACAAGATATGAATCATGATAGAAGGTGCGAGGTCTACCTAAATGGCGAGAGCCATAAAAACGATGAGGTCTCCCAACCTATCGAGGACCAAAACCACTAACACGTGGTCTAGCACCATATGAGTCATGGTGTATCCCACGATGGGCAAATCCTCTCAAGTGAGCATGGGGAGCCTCAACAAATGCAGGACGAGAGTGAGAAACAGACTCATGTATACCTAAAGATGGGTAATACATGTCCCGAAAGCTCTTCTCCTAAGAACGTCGCTCACCCTTAATGCGACGAAAATAGAAACTAACCAAATGACTAACCCGCTGACAATATGAGCAATAAAACACTTTCTTGGGAGCGAGATTATGTGTTTTGGGAGCAATCCTCACATGCCGTGGCGCCCCGATTTATCGAAATCGGAACATTATTGAATTTCCAATGAAAAACAATAATACAAGAGGTTCATCATGCGACAATCGTACATACGACAAGTATTCATGGTACACAGACCATATTATTACATCAGAGTTAAATAAAAACAATAATAAAGTAAATTGCATGACGAACACCTTCTTCAAGATCTTTTCACTTGACTGGGTCGCTACTCCAGACCATCCTCGTAGTAAGCATCCTCTGAATTGTGTGTCCAACGGGTATGAGTACAAAGAGTACTCAACAAGCCACCGCAAATGCAAATAATAATGCAAGATAATAACAAAGGAAGGATAATGGCTAAAAGTGCGGAAAAGTATATGTTTCAGCTATTGCATTTAGTGTAGTCAAATTTACTCATGCAGAATAATAAACATGAACATCAATTATACCATCTAACTCGAGGAGTACGTTTTCCCTCCTCGCACAACAGTCCTTACATGTCAAATCATCATGCACATTCATTTCAATAGTAAACTAACTGTGGGATGTCACGCAACCCACGCTTGACCGTGGGCTCAGCTTTCAAAAAGATTTATGACTCTGATCAGAGATGTACTACTGTACCCACAAGGCACACACTCATCCCAAACACCAAAGTGTAACGAGATGACCCATACCATGGGAACTCGTGCCAAAACCTCAGCATGAAATGCTCCAAGCGATAACCACCCGCTCTAGGTTTCACCGACGCACCGGGCCGCATCCCGGCTAACGTCGCACCCCCTTTTGCGCCACGTCGGTACAAGCCACCCGCAGGTGCTGCTTGACCCATCTCCAAGTGGTGGCCTCGGTTTGGAACACTCCATACCTTAGTTAGGACTTACCCATTAGACTTGTGGTTAGTACGGAAGTGTATTGCAACGGATCCCACAGACCGGTCCTTATAGTGCCCCGGGTGCTACCGACCAATGCCCTAGCTTGCACCCGGAACCCACCATGCATTCACTCATAACCACAACTCCATCACCGACAGAATTCCAAGGATAAGAATAACGGGGATCATATAGTAGAACCAAGTTGCTACGACTCGTTTTTAATCCTATAGCAATCGTGTCAATACATTGGACACTAGCTAATAATACTAATCATATAGCAACAAGGAGTTTAGGCTAGATAGCATGGCTTGGGTTGCACATCAAGGTCGGGGGATCCTAAATAAATATATTGTAAGGGTTCCATTTGACTAATGCATGTATATCCTATGTGTTTTAGCGATAGTTTAACAAAACATGGGTTCAATATGCTCAAAAGATTGGTTTGGTGACTTGCCTTGTTCAGCGAATGGGGAGGGAGGAACTTCCGGGTAATATTCCGGCTCCTCGGTGGCGTCGTAGTCTTCCCAATATAAATAAAATAAAATAAACACAACATTCAATTAAACAATCTAAAACCACACAACAAGCACATAGGTTTTGATTAGTTCAATTTAAAGAAAACCAAGTTGTTAAGTTTCTGAAATTTATTTTATAAATAATTTAAAATGAACTATATTGAGATATTGTCGTTCATAAAAGGGGTTTTAATTGTGAATAATCTCATTTTAAGTTTTCTAATTAACTTAAAATAATAGCTTCAGAGAAAGTGTTGGGGTTTTATTAAATTAACAGGAAATGAATAAATATAAATTTTGCTGAAACTTAAATAATTTAATTTTGTAATTTACTCTAAGGGCATTTGAATACTTTATTAAATAAGGATGAAATATTCAAAGTAAGTATACTGTTTTTATTGCATTAACATGTAGAGAATAATATTACAAATTTTCTGGAATTGAAATGATAATTTTTGGAGTTAAAATGCGCCAGATATGAATTTTAGAAGTTTTAAACCATTTTTGGAATTTAAATTAAATCCCAAAACAGTCTCGGGTCCACGGTGAGCCAGGCTCACGGTGAACCCACGCACTGTGCGCGTGGTCCGGCCCAATCTGGACCGTTGGATCCAGATCCAATGCGCGAGGGTGAGGCGGGGGAGTTAAAATGACGTGGACGGTTGAGATTAAAACGTTGAACCGGTACGCATCGTGTGGCTCAAATCGAATGCGGGTTTTAAATACCGATGGATGCACGAGATTAAAACGTACCGATTCGCTACGATCCAACGCATCAGATTAAATCGCGAAACGACCTAACTTCCACCGTTGGATCAGGATCACATGACCAGGATTAAATCCGACACGGCACGGGTACTCGACCCGTGTCGGTCGTCTTCTCTGACGACGGCGAGCGGGCCAGGGCCACGGCGAGCGACAGCGGCCCTAGCTATGCCTAGAAACAGAAAGAGGGCGACTAGGGGAACAAGAAGGTACCGTTGGCGAGGCAAATGGTCGATGGAGCGTGGCCGGCGATGAGCGTAGACAAAGGAGGCGTTCGGGTACTCGTCGGCGGTGGCGTTCCGGCGGGGTTCGTCGATGACGGAGCGGTGGCTGAGGTTTGGGTGGTCCTTACGGTCACAAAGGTGCGGTCGGCGAGGACGGAGGAGGTCACCAGCGATGGTGAGCGGTGACCGGAGTGCGAGCGGCGGGGAGGTGTTAAAAAGTGAAATGTGGCGCTCTGGTTCGTTCTCAGTGCGTTCGGACGTGCGGGCTGGATGAGACGGAGGCAAATGGCTTAAATAGAGGTGCCCGTGGGGGATAACGGGCGACATATACAAGGAAAGCATAGAGGGGGTCTTCAATGGCGCCGGCGAGGTCTGCCATGCACGCGAGCGCTGATCCCATGGCTTAAATGCGTGGGTTAACGAGGGGAAACGGCCAGCGTGGCACGGGGAACCGATTGATGGCGCCGATTTAATGTGGGAGGGGCCGGCGGGGCGGATCCGAGGGCGAGGTCATCGGCCGGCGAGATTTGGGGGCGATGGCGCGAGGTGGACGATGGTCCTGACAGGCGGGGGCCACAGGCCAGCGAGCGCGAGCTCACGAGCGAGGATACTGACGTGTGGGGTCGGGCTCGGCCGAGGGGGTGAGTCGGTTGGCGCCGACAGGTGGGGCTGGGCTGTAGGGTGCGCGCGCGAAGGGAGAGGGAGTCACTGACTGGTGGGGTCCACTGGTCAGATGGGGCGCACGGGGATAACGGGCTAGGTCGACCGGGAGAGAGAGAAAGGGAGGGGGAGGCCCGTTACTGTTTAAATGATTTTCTGAATAAAAATAATTACAGAAAATGGTTTAAAATATTTGGGCTACTTCCAAGGTTGATAAAATTTTGTAAAAATTCTCAATAATATATCTTGGCTTTGGGTGTAGGACCGAAAGTAGCGACTAGAGGGGGGTGAATGGGCGCCTAAAAAATTCTTTCGAATCAATGACCTGCTCCCAAAACCCAACGCATTTTAAAAAAACTAAACAACAAAGCGAGAACAGATTGACTAAGTCTGCAGATTCGAAGTCTGCTGATTCAGAGGTTGCAGATTCGGAGGTTGCAGATTCGAAGGTTGCAGATTCGGAGGTTGCAGATTCGAAGGTTGTAGATTCAGAGGTTGCAGATTCGAAGTCTGCTGATTTCGAAGTCTGCTGATTCGAAGTCTGTGGATTCGAAAGTTGTAGATTCGAAGGTTGCAGATTCGAAGCCTGCAGATTCGAAGTATGCAGATTCGAAGCCTGCAGATTCGAAGTATGCAGATTCGAAGCTTGTAGATTCGAAGTCTGCTGATTCGAAGTCTGCAGATTCGAAGCTTGCAGATTCGAAGTCTGCTGATTCGAAGTCTGCTGATTCAATGCCTGCAGATTCGAAGCTTGCAGATTCGAAGTCTGCTTCACAGAGTTGGACTTCACACAAGAAAAGAGACTTTGGCCCTGTCAACTCGATCAAAAAGCTATGCAGGAAAAAGCAAGCCTAGAGTACTAGTGTACTGTTGCTACAGAGTTAGTACTACTTGCAAACAGCAAGAACTAGTACTACTCAGTGAAGAACCGAAGCAACAGAGACTCAGTTCTCAGGAATAGAAGTTGCTGCGCATCAATAAAGACCATAAAAACACTGCAAACCGAATGACAAGAGGAGGGAAGAGAATCTCACAGATTCAAGAAGAACAAATGGAATGCAGGAATTAAATCGCAGGGAACAAGAACCTGGCGGCGCACAACAGGAGAGAGAACGCAGGAGACAAAATGACCCAATAGATTAAAAAGTGAATTCTGGAAGGGGTTGTCCAAACCCTAGGGATTGGGGCCCTATTTATAGGCTGCCCAACACTAGGAATATTCTACCAGCCCCTTAGAGTTTTTACAGACGCAAGAATAAAGGAAAAGACTCTACTGCCTTTAGGTATTTTTACAGACATGACTGACTGACTGTGGGCCTAGAGATACATATGACTTATCCGGAAGCTAAGTTTTCGTAGCGACTACGGCTTCTCTTCTGGACAGTCGGATACAAGATCAACGGTTGTCAGTTTTGCGCCGAAACTGACAAAGCCTCCATCGACTTTGCACCAGGTACCCGGATTGGGCCTGCCCGATTCCGCAGCTCTCTCAGCCCGGCAATCACTCACCGCCCGTGTACCTGAGTCAACCCTGGTCAACAGCCCAGTGGATCTTCTACTGCTTCTGGCCCATGTACCCGGATTGGGCCAGCCCGACTTCGCAGCCTCCTCTGCCCGACAGTCGCTTGCTGCCCGTGTACCTGAGTCACACGCGGCCCATGAAACAGCAGATCTCCTCTCTTCTTCTGTCCTCTTTGACTATCGTTGACAATGACTCATCACTTCTAGAGCCATGAGGCCCACGCTATTCAGCATGGCTCCTCAATCTCCCCCTTGATGAGTGCATTGTCAACACTCCTTTTTTTTCAGCTCTTCAGTACCTGCGAACAACTGTGGAAACACGAAAACAAAACACAAGAAAACAAAGAAGAAGAAAAATAAGGTAAAAAGTTTAACCCTAATGACCAAAAGCCGAACAAAAGCAAGAAGCGGTCATTATGGTTAACCAAAACGTAAAAGCTCAAAAATGAGTGCGATTTCAGAACAACAAGGATATCAACAGAGTAAAAACTCCCCTTTAAACTCTGATCCCAAATTTTCTCCCCCTTGTTGACAAGTGAACTCATCAAGCACTCAATAGAGACACAAACTCCCCCTGAAATGCAACTCCCCCTCAAAATATGCAGTGAATTCAACTGGAGTGCATAAGGAGTGTAGAAAGCATGCTTCTCAGATATGATTGACTACAATTACAACATCTAACAGATACAACAAAAGACATACTATAACGATACATGGCATGATCTGTGCAACAGATGATATCTAAAGAAAGTCATTTGCATGCATTTTTCAGTTTTTGCAAACAAAAACATCACCACATGTTCCAATAAACAAGCAAGGTAAAGCATGAGATGCAAAAACTAACTGATATCTACCAAGATAAGCATTGTCCAAAACAAAGTGCTTCAGCAAACTTGTTATTATTTCAATTTTCAAGCTTTTTCTTTTTCCTTTTTCATTTTTTCCAGGGGTTATTTGCATGTCAAACCTTATGCTGACCGACCAAGTCAAGCCTAGGCCAGAACTGGACCATCAGAAGCTTAAGACATTGGTCTTGGCATACACTACAGTGTCCTAGTTCATACCAAAGTGCTATGGTACGCAGTCCAAAACAATGCAATGCGACAAGACAAACCCACGTGGATCTTTTCAATTTTAAGCATAAAAAGGCATGGAATTTCATTTTTCTGGTTTTTCATTATTTTATAGCACATTTCTATGATTAAAGCATACAGATGTCCAAGTTGCATATTTGCATCCAAGTCAGGAACTAGCTACGAGGCATGTAACAGATAGCAAGAACATTCAGCCTACGCATGCTAGTTATCAGAAGCAATGGTGATCATTTTTCAATTTTAATGCATAAAAATCCATGCATATGACAGATATAAGACTTATCAAGCAAACTGAGACAAGACATGATCATTGACAAGTAATCAAAAGCATGTACCAGCTAGAATAAGTAAAGCAGTTCAATCATATAACAGAAGCAAGCTCAAAAGTGTGATATGTGAATATGCAAGATATGAACACACACAAAAAAAGACTCAAGAAAAGAGTAAAGAAGAAAGAAAACTGACGCAAAGTATCCTAAAAAGGATACACAACACCCAAATCCCCTCATAAACGCTCGAATGTAGACTGATCTAGGGGTTTGGTGAAAATATCAGCCAACTGATGATGGGTATCAACATGAACAAGGTCAATGACACCTTTCTCATATTGATCCCACAAGAAGTGAAAGCGCACATCAATGTGTTTGGGTTTTGAATGGAGACATGGGTTTTTCCCTACACTAATTGCACTGGTGCTGTCGCAAAACAAAGGAACTCTGGTAGGAAAGAACAACCCAAAATCTCGTAGAGTAGAAATCATCCAAACCAACTGTGAGCTGCAGCTAGCAGCAGCTACGTACTCAGCCTCTGTGGTCGAAAGAGCAACTCCAGATTGCTTTCGAGAAGACCAAGAGACAAGAGAAGAACCAAGAAACTGGCAAGTACCGGAAGTCGACTTGCGATCCAACCGGCACCCACCAAAATCGGCATCCGAAAATCCAGATAAATCGAGAGAAGATGATGCTGAATAGAAAAGACCAAGATCAGGCGCATAAGTGAGATACCTGAAGATGCGCTTGACAGCCTGCCGATGAGACGCGCGTGGTGAAGACTGGAAACGCGCGCAAAGTCCCACAGCGAACTATTTGTCCGATCTTGTTGCCGTCAAGTACAACAGCGAACCGATCATCCCTCGAAACTCCCTTTCATTGACCTTGACGCCGCTCTCATCCTTGTCCAGACCCCCAGAAGTGCCCATCGGGGTCATCTGCGGCTTCAATTCACCACCAAAGTCAAATTTCTTTAACATATCACGAGTGTAATTACCTTGGTGGATGAAAGTGCCGTCCTTGGTCTGCTTGATCTGGAGCCCTAAGAAGTACTTGAGCTCACCCATGAGGCTCATCTCAAACTCACTGTGCATCTGCTCAGAAAACTTGGACACAAGATCATTAGTAGTACCGCCAAAAATAATATCGTCCACGTAAATCTGAGCAACTAAAAAATCTGAAGCATATTTGAGCAAGAAAAGAGTTTTGTCCACAGAACCCATCACAAAGCCCTTCCCCAACAAAAATTGCTTCAACCGGTCATACCAAGCCCTGGGGGCTTGCTTCAACCTGTATAAAGCTTTGTGCAACTTAAAAACATGTCGAGGAAACTTAGGGTTCTCAAAACCAGGGGGTTGCCTAACAAAAACCTCCTCTTCTATGTACCCATTCAGAAAAACACTCTTAACATCCATTTGAAAAAGCTTAAAACCCTTTTTAACGGCAAAAGCTAGAAGAATACGAATGGACTCAAGACGGGCAACAGGAGCGAAGGTTTCTTCAAAGTCAATACCTTCCTTCTGGCAATAACCCTGGGCAACTAGTCGAGCCTTGTTGCGCACCACAACCCCATCTTCACCTTGTTTGTTCTTGAATACCCACTTGGTGCCTATGGGGTTGCATCCTGGTGGCGGCTCAACTAATGTCCAAACCCGATTGCGGACAAAGTTCTCTAGCTCTTCTTGCATAGCATTAATCCAATTAGAATCAGAAAGAGCATGAGAAACGTCTCTGGGCTCAAAAGATGCAACAAACGCAGATTCAGCAAACACAGCAAGAGAGGTAGAAGAACGCAAAGTTCTCTCAGTCAAATCACCTATGATGAGCTCTAAGGGATGGTCACGCTGAACTGCTCGGGTTCCCTGGTGATCTGAAGTCACCTCACCAGAGTCAGCAGCAAGCACCTCTGGACTCGACTGAGGGGGCTCGATCGTAGTGGAAGAAGTGATCAGAGGTCCGCCCTCATCCTCAGTCGAAGTCTCAGAAGGTGTGGGCTCTGCGGGGGATGCAGAAGGCCCACCCTCATTAGCGGCTGGAGTGTCATCATCTTCCTCGAAGATGGACTCTCCGAGCTCACCATCAGAGGGCTCAAAAGAAGGAGTCAAAGAAGGCAAGGACTCATCGAATGAAACCTCACAAGTCTCGACAAGCAGCTGAGATTCGAGGTTCCAAACACGGAAGCCTCGAGAATGCAAAGCGTATCCAAGAAAAACACCGTCCCAGCAACGAGACTCAAACTTGTCCAAATGCCCTCCCTTCTTGAGCACAAAGCACTTGCAACCAAACGCTCGCAAGTGGCTCACCTTGGGCTGTCTGCCAAACCGCAGTTCATATGATGTCTTACCAAGGTAAGCTCTAAGAAAGATGCGGTTGGCCAGATAGCAAGCCGTGTTCATGGCTTCAGCCCAAAAACGCCTAGGAGTCCTGTGCTCATCGAGCATCGTCCTGGCCATCTCGACTAGCGTGCGGTTCTTTCGTTCCACAACGCCGTTCTGTGGGGGAGTATAAGGAGAAGAAAACTGATGGTCCAGACCCTGATCACTACAGAAGCTGACGAACAGAGAGTTCTTGAACTCAGAGCCATTGTCGAAGCGAATTGCTCTCATCCGACCATTGTTCTCATTCTTCAGCTTCAAAATCAGGTCATGAACAAATTGAAAAGTTTTGTCCTTAGACTCCAAAAAGAAAACCCACGAGAATCGAGAGAAGTCGTCAACAATCACAAGTGCGTACCACTTCCCACCGACTGAACGTACCCGAGCTGGACCTACAGTGTCCAAGTGTAAAAGCTCGCCTGGATACGAAGTCATTACCTGAGTCACAGGTGAGTGAGAAGCAGCAACCATTTTCCCATGACGACAGGGATGACAAACTAGATCCTTCTCCATCTTAAGTTTGGGCAATCCTCGGATGAGGTCCATAGAGCTCAACCTAACTAGCAGATCAAAACTCAAATGACATAACCTCCTATGCCACTTCCAGAGCTCAGAGGAGGATCCAGCAATCAAATAGCGAGAAGGGCCAAAAGAACTAGAGAAGTCAATTCGAAAAACTTTACCGAATGGTAAAATCTGGCAAATCAAAGACCCTCTAGAATCAACCACAGAAGAATTGTCCTTCTTAAAACGCACTTCCAAACAATCCTCAATAAGTTGCGAAACAGAAATCAAGTTGAAGTTCAAATTTTTAACCAAAGCAACATTCTTCAAAGAGAAATGATCTGAAATGCGAATTGAGCCTATGCCACTTACTTTCCCTTGACCGCTGTTCCCGAACGTGATGTATTATTTGGAGCTCGGGGAAGTGAGACTGGAGAACCATCTGCGATGTCCCATCATGTGGCGAGAGCATCCTGAGTCCATGATCCAAACATCCTCCAGTCCCCGGTCCTGCACAATTAGTGGCTGTAAGTGGGAGCAAATGGTCCGGCAGCAGGTTTAGCAAAAGAGCTAAACCAGTGTCGAGCCATCTGCTCAAAAGATGGAAAGCGAAAACCATCAAAAGAGTTTGGACCAAAACGCGGCTCAAAGCGCGGTCCTCGGTTCTGCCTAACCCTGCGTCCACGAGGTCCAGAACCGTAGCCAACACGGTCTGGAACTTTGCCGGAACGGACCCCACCAACTGGAGCACGGGCAAGAAAGCCGTCTCCTCTACCACCACCTACACGACACGGCCTAGCCTCCAGCCTCTCTCCGCGCTGAGGAACACGCAGTCTACCACCCTGCTGGTAGAACTGCTCCTGTTCACCACGAGCTCTCTCTGCTCTCTCAACCCGCTTCCTTTTGAAGCAGAACTCCGCAAGATGCCCATCTCTCTGACAGTACTCACAATGATAGGTGGGCTTCTTGGGATGTAGTTGAGGCTTGGGATGTTTGAGCTTGGTAGTGTTTGGTGTGGTCTTCTTGGGTTGAGAGGGTCCAGGAAGAGAGTCCAGAGCAGAGTGGAGGTGTTTGGGCTTTGGAACCCAGATAGGCTTCTTGGGTGGAGCTTTTGGTGGTTCATGGATTACTCCATCCTTGGGATGACAAGCCTGGGAAGATTCAGTGGAGTGAGTCTTAGGGTATCTCTGCTCAGGAGTCATTTTACTCCACTCCACAGCCCGGCTAATGGCACTCTCGAAGTCAGCCTTGGTGTAGGTGTAACCTACCCCAAACCCATCCTGCCTCTTGAACTGCTGGATCATCATGCCAAGCTGTGGCTCTCTGGCACTGATCCAACTCAGGATAGAACGGAGGTAAAAGTTCTCATTCTGAGAATCTGCTAGCTCCTCTCTCAAGGAAGCTAGAACCTCCACCTGAGACAAGCAGGTCTCACACTCACTCTCTACTTGGACAGACTTTTCGGCTTTCAGCTTGATCAACTCCATTCTAAGAGACAGACAGTTCTCACAGACAGTGGGTGGAACTGACAATGTCTCAAGCTCTAGCCTAGTCTGGGCAAACTCAGCTCTCAACCTCTCCAAATCACCCAAATGCTCATCGCCCTTGGATTTCAGCTCAGCTAAGGCAGCTAAATGAGATGGGCAATGATCACAGGGTGCGACAACAGTGGCTTGAGCATCTTTCAGCTCCAGCTGAGCACTTTCAAGCTCAGTGGCCAATGCGCCTCTCTCATCAACCCTTTCTGTGTACCTGGATTTCAGAGTCGACAGATCACACAGAAGCACCTCACACTTCGGGCACTCACTGCTATCACCCAAGCAAGGGGAAGAAGATAGACTCTCAATTCTGCCGTTGGCTACGGCAAGCTCACTCTCTAACTCATCTATCCTCTTTTTGGCCCCCCTAAGCAGTTTTTCCCGATATTTTAACTCCTGACGATTGCTCTCAAGTAAATCAACAATTTCTCGTTCATAGGATGATACCTTGTTGTCGTCGTCGAAGTCATCGGAGGGGCTCTTTTCTTCCCTATCCCCAAGAGCCATTGAACAGAAGCTCTTGCGGGATCTTCGGCGCTGGTGTGAGTGGCTCTTCGGCTTGTCTCCGAAGGCCATGAAGCAGAGGCCCGCCGGATCATCCTTGTCCTTCCCCTTCCTAATGGCGATCTCCTCATCGCTTGAGCTCGATGAAGGGGAAGAATATGTGGACCGCTTGGAGTAGCTCTTTTCCATCTCGGTGAAGAAGGCCTTGTCGCGCTTCTTGTTCTCTCGCCGGTAGTCCTTCAGGGCCTTCTTGAAGAATTGGGTCTTCGGCTTGCCCTTGTTGAAGGATGATCTCTCGTGCTTGCCGGAGTCATGGAAGTTGCCACCGGTGCCCTTCTTGTGTCCAGTGCGCTTGGGGCAGTCGGCGATGAAGTGTCCTGGATCACCACACTCAAAGCATTCAGATTTTGTGCCGTGTCTTTTGAACATTCTCTTATCATAGACACGACGCACCCGGTTGTTAAAAAGACACAAATCATCATCTCCCAATAATTCTAGCTGGTCCTCAATGATAGACATCAAAGAGAACCCAGCACAACTCACAGAAGAGGGATCAACAGAAGGTGTAGCAAGGGCCAGGGATTTTGATCCAGAACCAGTGAGATTTGATCTCAGCTGGATATCTACCTCAGTGGCCTTCAGCTTGCTAAACAACTCAGAAATGGTCAAGGTATCGTAAGAAGTGCTCTCAACGATAGAGGATACCTTGATCTCCCAGATCTTTGGGTCCAAGGTATGGAGAACCTTGAGCGCCTGCTCGTGATCTGAGACTAACTGAGCACCCTCAGCCTTGTTGTCTTGAAGCTTGTTTATGATCGACTGAAAATGACCAAACAGAGCCTCAACAGATTCACCCGACTTCTGTGTGAAATTTTCATATTCACACCGGTAGGTCTGATAGAGCCGAGCCTTGACCTGTGCTGTTCCCTCATGGTGTGCCTTGAGGGTAGCCTAGATCTCTCTCGCAGTGGAGAGATGACTCACACACTCAAACTCAGTGGGACCTAAACCAGAAAACAAAATGTTCACAGCCTTACTGTTGCTCAGATGCTGAGCAATGATACCAGCAGTACCCTGCTCAGTGACTGGCAATATGACAAACGTGGTGTGAACGCAAATGTCCCTAATGTCCGAACCTTGGCTCATGAGATAGGCTCGCATGCGAGTCTTCCAATAGTTATAGCCATAGGCTTCCAAGGACGGGACCTTGCCAGGAGACGTCATGGTCACTACTGGGGTTTAGAACTGGTTAAGGTATGGAAAAACCCTAACCAAGCTCTGATACCACTTGTAGGACCGAAAGAAGCGACCAGAGGGGGGGGGGGTGAATGGGTGCCTAAAAAATTCTTTCGAATCAATGGCCTGCTCCCAAAACCCAACGCATTTTAAAAAACTAAACAGCAAAGCGAGAACAGATTGACTAAGTCTACAGATTCGAAGTCTGCTGATTCAGAGGTTGCAGATTCGAAGGTTGCAGATTTGGAGGTTCCAGATTCGAAGGTTGCAGATTCGGAGGTTGCAGATTTGAAGGTTGCAGATTCGGAGGTTGCAGATTCGAAGTCTGCTGATTTCGAAGTCTGCTGATTCGAAGTCCGTGGATTCGAAGGTTGCAGATTCGAAGCCTGCAGATTCGAAGTATGCAGATTCGAAGTATGCAGATTCGAAGTATGCAGATTCGAAGCCTGCAGATTCGAAGTATGCAGATTCGAAGTATGCAGATTCGAAGCTTGCAGATTCGAAGTCTGCTGATTCGAAGTCTACTGATTCGAAGTCTGCAGATTCGAAGCTTGCAGATTCGAAGTCTGCTGATTCGAAGTCTGCTGATTCGAAGCCTGCAGATTCGAAGCTTGTAGATTCGAAGTCTGCTTCACAGAGTTGTACTTCACACAAGAAAAGGGACTTTGGCCCTGTCAACTCGATCAAAAAGCTATGCAGGAAAAGGCAAGCCTAGAGTACTAGTGTACTGTTGCTACAGAGTTAGTACTACTTGCAAACAGCAAGAACTAGTACTACTTAATGAAGAACCGAAGCAACAGAGACTCAGTTCTCAGGAATAGAAGTTGCTGCGCATCAATAAAGACCATAAAACACTGCAAACCGAATGACAAGAGGAGGGAAGAGAATCTCACAGATTCAAGAAGAACAAATGGAATGCATGAATTAAATCACAGGGAACAAGAACCTGGCGGCGCACAACAGGAGAGAGAACGCAGGAGACAAAATGACCCAATAGATTAAAAAGTGAATTCTGGAAGGGGTTGTCCAAACCCTAGGGATTGGGGCCCTATTTATAGGCTGCCCAACACTAGGAATATTCTACCAGCCCCTTAGGGTTTTTACAGACGCAAGAATAAAGGAAAAGACTCTACTGCCCTTAGGTATTTTTACAGACATGACTGACTGACTGTGGGCCTAGAGATACATATGACTTATCCGGAAGCTAAGTTTTCGTAGCGACTACGGCTTCTCTTCTGGACAGTCGGATACAAGATCAACGGTTGTCAGTTTTGCGCCGAAACTGACAAAGCCTCCACCGACTTTGCACCAGGTACCCGGATTGGGCCTGCCCGATTCCACAGCTCTCTCAGCCCGGCAATCACTCACCGCCCGTGTACCTGAGTCAACCCTGGTCAACAGCCCAGTGGATCTTCTACTGCTTCTGGCCCATGTACCCGGATTGGGCCAGCCCGACTTCGCAACCTCCTCTACCCGACAGTCGCTTGCTGCCAGTGTACCTGAGTCACACGCGGCCCATGAAACAACAGATCTCCTCTCTTCTTCTGTCCTCTTTGACTATCGTTGACAATGACTCATCACTTCTAGAGCCATGAGGCCCACGCTATTCAGCATGGCTCCTCATTGGGATCATATACAAAATTTTCTAGCCTCTGGTTTGGTCATTTCTTCTAGGTTCTAGTTCAAAAAGGTTAAGGAGGGCATTAAAGGTATTTCCAAAATAAATAATTCCAGGATAATATATTAAATGATATTTTTATTTCTTTGAAAATTTGGGGTGTTACAAACCTATCCCCCTTACAAAGAATCTCGTCCTTGAGATTGGAACGCTACTCAAATAGCTCAGGGTATTGGGTTTTCAACTCGTCTTCTTTTTCCCATGTGGCTTCTTCGCCGGGGTGGTTGTTCCACTGAACCTTGCAGAAGCGAACCACACGGCTCCTGGTTACCCTTTCCTTGGTTTCCAGGATCTTTACGGGTTTCTCAATGTAGGTCAAGTCCTCTTGAACGTTGAGTTGTTGGAGATCGGCCTTATCGGCGGGCACACGAAGGCACTTCTTCAGCTAAGAGATGCGGAACACATCATGAACTCCCGCTGAGAAACCAAGGGTTGGTTTCAGTATTTGTGATGAGTGATTGACAAGCTTTTTACCCTCTGGTTCGAAGGGTACCTCCGAAGGGTGTTCGGAGGCTGTACCTCCGAAGGGTGTTCGAAGGTGGTTTGGTTGCTGCAGTTGTGCAGCGGAGTGTGCTTGTCGGAGGGGTCCGACAGTACACGATGACTGGGTTCGTACCGGAGGTCTCAGTACTTTGGGCGGTACACCGGAGTGTGTGCCGGAGGTTGCTAACCCGGAGAGGTCTCCGGAGTACTGGAAACACTTGTCTGTTTGTCTGTGGTGCGCAGGGACTTCGGAGGCGACGGACAGGTTCGCGGCAGGTGAACCTGGGTCAAGCGGGAGGCTTGATGCCAGGGGAGCGGGGAGCTCCGTCACGGTGGCTGCGAAGGGGTCTGGGTCGGTCCTCGGGTCGAGGTGCGCCAGGTGAAGGCAGAGAGTGCGGAGCGTGGCTCTGGCTGAAGGTACTCCGAGACAAAGTCCTCGGAGGCGAGGCTCTTCGAAGGTACTCCGAATGGAGTGACTTCGGAGTTGGTTGGATCAAGTCCTCTACGGAGGCAAGGAGTTCGAAGTGTGCTCCGGAGGGAGACATTCGAAGGTGCCCGACGAAGGTCTCAGAAGTCGAGGCGCATCGAAGGCATGGTCCGGGTGAGGCTCGTCGAGGAGTGTGCTCGGGGAGAGACACTGCGACGAAGTGCTCATGGAATGCTTCGTGCGGAGGCCTTGGACGAAGGAGGGACTTCGAAGGGTGGTGCTCCGAAGGTGGGGCTTCGGAGTGAGGAAGGCTTCGGAGCGAGGCTAGCTCCATAGTGTGGTTGTCTTGTGGTACTTCGGCCTGCATGGCTTCGGTACACGGACTGACGGAGTTCGAGCTGGGAGTAGCTGCGAAGCCGTGGTGGTCCACTCCGGAGGTGTTGGTGCGAAGGCCCAAGGGCTTTGACGGCTTCGGCTCAAAACCGTCATTGTATCGAAGGCTGACTTCGGTGAAGCGAAGGCCACCAGGCTCAAGGCTTCTCGCCGAAGCTACCGCACCCTCGCGTGCGAAGGGAGGCTCCAGAAGGTCAAAGATTGCAAAGGCTGACACTGTCTGCTCTGTAAAAAGCTGACGCTGTCCCCTCTGCAAAGCTGACAGAGAAGCCTCCAGAATAAAGGTGGACTACCTTTTGTACCCCTTAGTTCTGTAGAGACAAATCCCTTGTAAACCCTAGGGGTAAAGTAGTCAATTCCTTTGGGTGAACTGTGGGCTATAAATATGGGGGCTCGGTAGGTAACATTTAATACTTTGAGCATTTACTGTTGAGCTCCTATAGCCACATACCTCGCTGTATTCATCCAGAGAGTTCACTTTCTGTGTTCCTTGTTCAAGCGGCGAAGCCCTGCTTCTGTGTGCTTTTTGCTTGAGCTCGTGTTACATACCTCGCTAGTTATAGTGTACCGAAGCCTGTCTAGGCGAAGGGTGTTTTGTGCGAAGTGTGTTTTTCAGCGTGCTGTCGCTCTGTGTAACTTGAGGCTCGACCTCACAGCTTACTAGCGAAGCCCTGATCGAAGCCCGTTTAGCTTCTTGTGTCGAAGCCCTTAGCGAAGTCCGTTTGTGTGCGTTTAGACCTTCGTGTACGAAGCCCAGCACCAGTTGCTGCTGCCAAGTACTTGGTCGAAGTCCTCAGTAGGGTGTCCACTCTTGCGAAGGGTGAAGTGCGAAGCCTGCTCGAAGCACCCTGTGTGCGGAGCCTGCACTGACTTAGCAGAGTAGATTTTCGAAGGGTGTACGTGGAGCGAAGTCTTCTTGGCTTCGAACTTTTGCTCCTGCGAAGCCTGTGTTCGGAGCTGTCGAAGCACCTCCGGACCAGACCTTCGAAGGTAGTGTTCGAAGCCTGTTCCGCAGAAGACAGAACTAAAACCGAAGGCTAGTTTTTAGCTCGAATTTTTAAAAGCTCCCATTCACCCCCCTCTGGTCACCGTTTCCGGTCCAACAATTGGTATCAGAGCAGGTTAAGATCACCAGTTGACCTTAACCGGTTTTGTGATCTGTTGGCGACATGGATAGAGGCAGTAAAATTCCTCTGTTCGATGGGACAGATTTTGCATACTGGAAGGTGCGCATGGAGGCTTACTTATTAAGCCAAGGAAATGCAATTTGGGAGATTGTGGACTCACAATACTCCATCCCTGAGACTCACACCTCTCAAACAGAGAAGGATCAGTATAATGCCAACTCCAAGGCAAGAAATATACTGTTCATTGGTTTGAGTAGAAGTGAGTTCGATAGGGTGCAGCACCTTAGGACTGCTAGGGAGATTTGGACGACACTCACTGTTTTTCATGAGGGCTCTACGCAGATTAAGGCCAGGCGCCAAAGCACATACAACCAACAGTATCAGCTGTTTGTGCAGGCACCTGGTGAATCTATAGATGCCATGTTTTCTCGCTTTGATGCGATAGTGAGTAACTTGCGGTCCAACGGGACGCTTGCTTACAGTGATCATGATAGGGCTATCAAGCTTCTCTATGCTCTTGACCGTAGCATATGGGAAGTAAAGATATCCAGCATTGAGGAGTCCACAGGCTATGACACCTTGACCTGTGATGAACTCTTTAGCAAGCTGAAGTCCACAGAGATTGCCAAGGCATCTATTGCGGTGCACAGAAGCTCTTTGCCACAGCCATTGGCATTGGTTTCTAGCACTAGCCGTGGCACCACTGCAGAACCAAGCACATATGGCACTTGTGTTCTTGCAGATGGTTTTGCTTTGTCCTCCCTGGTCTCCGTCACAAAGGAGCAGGTGGATACTCTAGATGATGATGAGCTTGCTCTCATTGCCCGGAGGTTCACCCGCTTTCATCATGAGAGACGGGATCAGAGGAGAAGTGGTTTTAGTGGTTGCTATCAATGTGGCGACACCTCTCACATTAAGGCAAATTGCCCTAAGCTCAAGAAGAGAGACGAGAGCGAGCACCCCAAATACCACAAAAAGGAGAGGAAGCCTTTTGTGAAGGGCAAGCGCGGCAAGATGGCTAAGAAAGTAGCCAAGGCCGCTTCCAGAGCTTTTGTTGCTGCTCTCAGTGACATCGACACGTCCTCAACTGAGGAGTCGAGCTCTGAGGAGGAGGAGTCCCCAAGGAAGGAGGACAAGAAGGACAAGAAGGGACGAGACTTCACCGGCCTTTGCTTCATGTCCGACAGCGATCACAACGGTGATGAGCTTGACTCATCTGAGATAACACTATAATCTGACCAACTACTAATTAAATTAGATGAGCTAAATGAAGTAGTTCTTGGTCAGGATAGATTACTTGTGCAAGCCGCTAGAGAAAGAAAAGACCTTAGACTTAGGCTAGAAACCATTTCTACTGAATATGCCATGCTAAAGTCTAAATTTGATGATGCTGAATGTGAGTCCTGTTCTATTGTCATGAGTGAGCTTGCTCAGTTGCGTTCTGTACATGCTCAAACTCTTTCTGAGCTTGAGACTGCACAGAAGCAGCTTTTGGAGGAGGATTCTAGACCTCATGATGTTATTGATTGCATGAATTGCTCTTTATTACGCGAAAGCATTAATTTACGTGATAAGCATGTTCATGATTTAGAGGCTAGATTGGAGAGGGCTGGTAGTTCTAAGGATGTGCAGCCTGTGTGTGACACTTGCATCACCCTTAAGGACCTGTTGGACCGGAAACGGCGACCAGAGGGGGGGGGGTGAATGGGAGCTTTTAAAAATTCGGGCTAAAAACTAGCTTTCGGTTTTAGTTCTGTCTTCTGCGGAACAGGCTTCGAACACTACCTTCGAAGGTCTGGTTCGGAGGTGCTTCGACAGCTCCGAACACAGGCTTCGCAGGAGCAAAAGTTCGAAGCCAAGAAGACTTCGCTCCACGTACACCCTTCGAAAATCTACTCTGCTCAGTCAGTGCAGGCTCCACACACAGGGTGCTTCGAGCAGGCTTCGCACTTCACCCTTCGCAAGAGTGGACACCCTACTGAGGACTTCGACCAAGTACTTGGCAGCAGCAACTGGTGCTGGGCTTCGTACACGAAGGTCTAAACGCACACAAATGGACTTCGCTAAGGGCTTCGACACAAGAAGCTAAACGAGCTTCGATCAGGGCTTCGCTAGTAAGCTGTGAGGTCGAGCCTCAAGTTACGCAGAGCGACAACACGCTGAAAAACACACTTTGCACAAAACACCCTTCGCCTAGACAGGCTTCGGTGCACTATAACTAGCGAGGTATGTAACACGAGCTCAAGCAAAAAGCACACAGAAGCAGGGCTTCGCCGCTTGAACAAGGAACACAGAAAATGAACTCTCTGGATGAATACAGCGAGGTATGTGGCTACAGGAGCTCAACAGTAAATGCTCAAAGTGTTAAATGTTACCTACCGAGCCCCCATATTTATAGCCCACAGTTCACCCGAAGGAATTGACTACTTTACCCCTAGGGTTTACAAAGGATTTGTCTCTACAGAACTAAGGGGTACAAAAGGTAGTCCACTTTATTCTGGAGGCTTCTCTGTCAGCTTTGCAGAGGGGACATCGTCAGCTTTTTACAGAGCAGACAGTGTCAGCCTTTGCAGTCTTTGACCTTCTGGAGCCTCCTTTCGCACGCGAGGGTGCGGTAGCTTCGACGAGAAGCCTTGAGCCTGGTGCCCTTCGCTTCGCCGAAGATAGCCTCCGATACAGTGACGGTTTTGAGCCGAAGCCGTCAAAGCCCTTGGGCCTTCGCACCAACACCTCCGGAGTGGACCACCACGGCTTCGCAGCTACTCCCAGCTCGAACTCCGTCAGTCCGTGTACCGAAGCCATGCAGGCCGAAGTACCACAAGACAACCACACTCCGGAGCTAGCCTCGCTCCGAAGCCTTCCTCACTCCGAAGCCCCACCTTCGGAGCACCACCCTTCGAAGTCCCTCCTTCGTCCAAGGCCTCCGCACGAAGCATTCCATGAGCACTTCGTCGCAGTGTCTCTCCCCGAGCACACTCCTCGACGAGCCTCACCCGGACCATGCCTTCGATGCGCCTCGACTTATGAGACCTTCGTCGGGCACCTTCGAATGTCTCCCTCCGGAGCACACTTCGAACTCCTTGCCTCCGCAGAGGACTTGATCCAACCAACTCCGAAGTCACTCCATTCGGAGTACCTTCGAAGTGCCTCACCTCCGAGGACTTTGTCTCGGAGTACCTTCAGCCGGAGCCACGCTCTGCACTCTCTGCCTTCACCTGGCGCACCTCGACCCGAGGACCGACCCGGACCCCTTTGTAGCCACCGTGACGGAGCTCCCCGCTCCCCTGGCATCAAGCCTCCCGCTTGACCCAAGTTCACCTGCCGCGAACCTGTACATCGCCTCTGAAGTCCCTGCGCACCACAGATAAACAGACAAGTGTTTCCAGTACTCCGGAGACCTCTCCGGGTTAGCAACCTCCGGCACACACTCCGGTGTACCGCCCAAAGTACCGAGACCTCCGGTACGAACCTAGTCATCGTATACTGTCGGACCCCTCCGACAAGCACACTCCGCTGCACAGCTGCAGCAACCAAACCACCTCCGAACACCCTTTGGAGGTACAGCCTCCGAACACCCTTCGGAGGTACCCTTCGAACCAGAGGGTAAAAAGCCTGTCAATCACTCATCAAAAATACTGAAACCAACCCTTGGTTTCTCAGGACCAGCTAGGCACTGTTAGAGAGCGAGCTGAGAACCTCATGTCTGAAAATGAGTACCTCCTTTCCGTGGTTAATAAATGCACTGAGGGAAAGGGTAGGATGGATTTGCTCTTGGCCAAGACCAAGTTGTGTGCTGACAGAGCAGGGGTAGCTCTAAGTTTGGGTTTTGAGAGGATACCTTCAGACAGTAAGACCAAAACTGTTTTTACCTCTCCCACTACCCTAGAGAAAGAGAGAGCTCTGTTGGACACCCCATCAGCCAAAAAGCCTACCCATCCACCAAAGAAAACCACTCCTCCTGCCAAGAAAAATCCTCTCAAGAAAACCACTCAGAGAAAACCCAAGGAGCCTGCGAGAGTTGCTCCTGTGACCCATGAGAGTGCCGCCAGGAGAGTTTTTCATTGTTCCTATTGTCAGCAGGCGGGTCATTTGGTTGGGTTCTGTTTTCGTCGCATCAAGGATGAGCGACGCGCTCAGGCAATGAGATACCAGGACATGCATTATCCATCTTTAGGCAATGAGTTTTACTATCGTCCTACTTTTGAGGCTCCTCGCACTTCTCGGAGAGGTTTTGCTCCTCGAGGTGTTCACCATGTTCCATATGGTGATAGACCTCGGGCGAGTAACTTTGTACCTCGTCAGAGTAGGAGACCTCGACATGTTGTTCGTTCACAACATGTAGGTAGACCTCGCACTTTGCATCATTTTGATTTTCCTGTGCGTAGATCGTCTACTTTTACTGCGCCTACTACTCGTGTCACTCAGTGCTGGATGCCTCGTCATTATTTCACTCACCCCAGCACTGAGCGATCGAGACATCCTTATCGTGTGTAGGCGACAGATCGAGGCTTGGAGGGCACGTGGATCATGGACTCCGGTTGTTCACGCCACATGACCGGAGATACAGCATGGTTCTCCAGCCTCACCACAACCAAGCAAAGGGAACATATCACCTTCGGAAACAATCGAAGGAGTAGAGTGAAAGGTAAAGGTGTGGTAAGAATTAACTCGAACTTCACTCTCAAAGATGTTGCTTTGGTTGAAAATCTGGGATACAATTTGCTGTCTGTGTCTCAGTTGCTTGATGAGGGCTTCGAAGTGCGATTCCATCGCGATACTTCGCAAGTGCTCAATTCTGATGGCGTTGTGGTGTGTAAGATCTTTAGAGTTGGGAGAGTTTTTGGAGCTGATTTTTCAGAGTCGTCTGGTTCTTCTCATTGTCTTGTTGCACATTCGACTTCTGAGCTTTGGAAGTGGCATAGGAGACTAGGGCATATGAGCTTTGAGTTGCTCGCTCGTCTGAGCGCCCTAGGCCTGATCCGAGGATTGCCCAAGCTCAAGTTTGAGAAGAATTTAGTTTGCGCTCCTTGTCGACATGGAAAAATGATTGCCGCTTTGCATTCGCCAGTCACCACAGTGATGATTGAACAACCCAAAGAACTTCTCCACATGGACACTGTAGGTCCTTCTTGGATTAGTTCTATAGGCGGCAAGTGGTATGTATTAGTTATTGTCGACGATTTCTCTCGCTACTCTTGGGTCTTCTTTCTTGCCAGCAAGGATGAAGTGTTTTCACACTTTCGGAGCTTGGCTTTGAGGCTTTTTACTGAACTCCCTGGTGCATTGAAATTCATTCGAAGTGATAATGGCACAGAGTTCAAAAACAGTCTCTTTGTTGACTTTTGCATGGAGCATGGCATATAACATCAATTCTCTGCTCCGCGGGTTCCTCAACAGAACGGTGTTGTTGAGAGGAAGAACCGCACTTTGGTTGAGATGGCTAGGACGATGCTTGATGAGCATAGGACTCCTAGAAAATTCTGGGCTGAGGCCATGAACACTGCTTGTTACATCTCTAACCGAATCTTCTTGCGCTCAATTTTAAATTTGACATCTTATGAGCTGCGTTTTGGGAGACAGCCCAAGGTTACTCATCTTCGAGTTTTTGGCTGTCGTTGCTTTATCCTAAAATGTGGTAATTTGGATAAATTTGAGTCGCGATCTTCTGACGGGATCTTTTTGGGTTACACTACTCATGGTCATTCTTATCGTGTTTATAACTTGGAAACTAACACTGTCATCGAGTCATGTGATGTGACTTTTGATGAATCAACCCCCTCTGTTAGTTCTGCTCTTGAACAGGCAAATGAACACGACATGGAACAGACCTTATTCGAAGAAGAAGATCCTGGAGAATTCGAGGATGAACCCCTACTACCCTCGACATCAACCCCCGAAGCTGACCCCACTTCAACTACTTCGGCACGAGGTCCCGAAGCGACTACCTCAACATCGGTCATCTTGGACCACTCCAACGCACAAGTTGAGGGGGAGACTGCATCCCGCCGCGAGGCTCCACATCATGTTCAAAGGATGCACCCTCCCGAGCAGATCATTGGTGAGCTTGATCAAAGGGTAACACGTTCTCATGCCCATTTCACTAATGCTGCTTTTGTTGCTTCTTTCGAGCCCTTAGATGTTAGTCATGCACTTTCTGATTCTAGTTGGATCAATGCCATGCATGAAGAACTTGAAAATTTTGAGAGAAACCAAGTCTGGTCATTAGTTGATCCTCCACCAAATGTTCATTTCATTGGAACAAAATGGATTTTCAAAAATAAACAAGGGGAGGATGGGACTATAATTAGAAACAAGGCTAGACTTGTAGCTCAGTGCTTTTCTCAACTAGAAGGGATTGATTTTACTGAAACTTTTGCACCTGTTGCTCGCCTTGAGGCAATTAGGATTTTGCTTGCCTTTGCGACATCCCGGGGATTCAAACTCTATCAAATGGATGTCAAAAGTGCTTTTCTTAATGGCTTCATAGGTGAAGATGTTTATGTAAAACAACCCCCTGGTTTTGAAAACCCCAAGTACCCACATAAAGTCCTTAAACTTCATAAGGCTCTTTATGGACTCAAGCAGGCCCCTCGGGCTTGGTATGATAGACTTAAGTCTTTTCTTCTTGAGCGAGGGTATTTGATGGGCTCTGTTGATAAAACTTTGTTTACTCTCAAGCATGGCAAAGATTTCCTCCTAGTTCAGATTTATGTGGATGATATCATCTTTGGTGGCTCTTCTCATGCTTTAGTTGCCGAGTTTGCAGATACCATGAGCAGGGAATTTGAAATGTCCATGATGGGCGAGCTTACATTTTTCCTTGGTTTGCAAATCAAGCAAAGCAAACAAGGTACTTTCGTCCACCAGAAGAAGTACACCAAGGACCTGCTCAAGAAATTCGACATGTCCGATGCGAAGCCCCTCGCCACTCCAATGGCTACATCTGTAGCATTGGACCCTGACGAAGATGGAGAAGCCGTAGATCAGAAGGAGTTCCGAAGCATGATCGGCTCCCTCCTCTACTTGACTGCTACGAGGCCGGACATACACTTCGCAGTGTATCTATGCGCTCACTTTCAGGCTTCACCACGAGCTTCGCACCGCCAAGCGGTCAAGCGCATCTTAAGGTATCTCAAACACACCCTTGAATTTGGCATATGGTATTCAGCATCTTCATCTTTATGTCTTCGAGGTTATTCCGATGCGGATTTTGCTGGGTGTAGAATTGATAGGAAGAGTACCTCTGGTACTTGTCATTTTCTGGGTACTTCACTGGTTTGCTGGTCTTCCCGCAAACAGTCTAGTGTTGCACAATCGACGGCTGAGGCCGAATATGTTGCTGCAGCTAGCTGTTGCTCTCAGATTTTGTGGATGGTTTCCACCTTGCGGGATTTCGGGTTAGATTATAAGAGTGTTCCACTTTTCTGTGATAACACTAGCGCTATTTGTATTGCAAACAACCCGGTTCAGCACTCCAGAACCAAACACATTGATGTGCGGTATCATTTTCTCAGAGATCACAATGAGAAGGGTGATATTGAACTTCAATATGTTGATACCCAACACCAGCTTGCCGACATTTTTACAAAACCCCTCGATGCTTCTCGATTTTCTTACTTGCGTGGGGAACTTGGCATTTGTCACCCTTACGACATTTTGTGAGGGGGAGCTGTTTTAGATGGATGTGCCTTTGACTAATTGTGTTGAAATTGCATTTACATCTTTTGCACTTATATGCCTGCTTATAATTCATGAAATCGTGTCAGCTCAGCTCTTTTTAATTTATCTGAAACATTCATGTGCATGATGTTTTCTTTTCAAAATCAAATCGTGCTCACTGCTTAGTCTTGAATCTAACATGTTTAGGCAGGACTGCTTTAGCTATCTTTTATCTGCTTGATAGCAAGACACTGTTCATTGGATGCTAAAAATTGCAACTTGCAAAATTGTTCTACATTTTCATGGATATTCATAAAGTGCCAAACAATTGGTTCACTTAGTTAAAATCAAAAAACTCCATGATTTGCATGCTTTAAGTGAAAAGATCCAGGTGGGTTTGTTTGTCGCACTACTCTATTCTAGACTGCTTTCCATTGCACATTGGTCTGAACTGGAATAGTGTAGTGTGTGCCAAAATCATTGCCTTAAGCTTCTTATGGTTTTCATGCCTAGGCTTGGCCTGATTGGAAAGTATAAGGTGGACAAACAAATAACCCCTGGCACTAAGAAAAGAACAACAACATTCATTGATCATCAAGTTTGCTTTTCTTGCTCCATTTGAACTGGACTTGTCTGTCTAGAGTAGAAGTTGACTAGCTTTGCGCAGTCCTTGATTTTACTTGTCTAGTTTCCTTGACTAAGTGGTGATGCTTTTATTTCAAAAATGATCAAATCACATGCTTCATCATGTTTTTTAGAGAATGTTAAATTGAGCTGAGCCCATGATTCATTGGTGTTATTGTTGACATATTTTTGCTTCATATGTATTTGCAATTCTGCTCATTTCGAAGCTGTGCATCTTTTACATGCTCCTTGATGCTTGCATTGCCAAAGGGGGAGAAATTCCGAAGAGACTTGCTACGTTCTCTGCCGCAAGGGTGCATAATTTCCAAAGGGGGAGAAAACATGACATAAAGGCTCTTTGTTGCCAAAGGGGGAAAATTTAATTCAGGGGGAGTTTTTATCTTGAGAAAGGGAAGATTTGCCGAAAGGCTTTTACTCTTTTGAAAAGGGGGAGGAAAATTCTTCGGTCAAGTGACATGATTTGGCTCTTTTCTGAGTTTTTATGGTCACTTGTGTGCTGAAAGTTTTTAAATTTTCTAGGACTTTAAAGTTGGTTATCAATGCACTCATCAAGGGGGAGATTGAGAAACCAAGGGTTGGTTTCAGTATTTGTGATGAGTGATTGACAGGCTTTTTACCCTCTGGTTCGAAGGGTACCTCCGAAGGGTGTTCGGAGGCTGTACCTCCGAAGGGTGTTCGAAGGCTGTACCTTCGAAGGGTGTTCGGAGGTGGTTTAGTTGCTGTAGATGTGCAGCGGAGTGTGCTTGTCGGAGGGGTCCGACAGTACACGATGACTGGGTTCGTACCGGAGGTCTCGGTACTTTGGGCGGTACATCGGAGTGTGCGCCGGAGGTTGCTAACCCGGAGAGGTCTCCGGAGTACTGGAAACACTTGTCTGTTTGTCTGTGGTGCGCAGGGACTTCAGAGGCAACGAACAGGTTCGCGGCAGGTGAACCTGGGTCAAGCGGGAGGCTTGATGCCAGGGGAGCGGGGAGCTCCGTCACGGTGGCTGCGAAGGGGTCCGGGTCGGTCCTCGGGTCGAGGTGCGCCAGGTGAAGGCAGAGAGTGCGGAGCGTGGCTCCGGCTGAAGGTACTCCGAGACAAAGTCCTCGGAGGTGAGGCACTTCGAAGGTACTCCGAATGGAGTGACTTCGGAGTTGGTTGGATCAAGTCCTCTGCGGAGGCAAGGAGTTCGAAGTGTGCTCCGGAGGGAGACATTCGAAGGTGCCCGACGAAGGTCTCAGAAGTCGAGGCGCATCGAAGGCATGGTCCGGGTGAGGCTCGTCGAGGAGTGTGATCGGGGAGAGACACTGCGACGAAGTGCTCATGGAATGCTTCATGTGGAGGCCTTGGACGAAGGAGGGACTTCGAAGGGTGGTGCTCCGAAGGTGGGGCTTCGGAGTGAGGAAGGCTTCGGAGCGAGGCTAGCTCCGGAGTGTGGTTGTCTTGTGGTACTTCGGCCTGCATGGCTTCGGTACACGGACTGACGGAGTTCGAGCTGGGAGTAGCTGCGAAGCCGTGGTGGTCCACTCCAGAGGTGTTGGTGCGAAGGCCCAAGGGCTTTGACGGCTTTGGCTCAAAACCATCACTGTATCGAAGGCTGACTTCGGTGAAGCGAAGGCCACCAGGCTCAAGGCTTCTCGCCGAAGCTACCGCACCCTCGCGTGCGAAGGGAGGCTCCAGAAGGTCAAAGACTGCAAAGGCTGACACTGCCTGCTCTGTAAAAAGCTGACGCTGTCCCCTCTGCAAAGCTGACAGAGAAGCCTCCAGAATAAAGGTGGACTACCTTTTGTACCCCTTAGTTCTGTAGAGACAAATCCCTTGTAAACCCTAGGGGTAAAGTAGTCAATTCCTTTGGGTGAACTGTGGGCTATAAATATGGGGGCTCGGTAGGTAACATTTAACACTTTGAGCATTTACTGTTGAGCTCCTGTAGCCACATACCTCGCTGTATTCATCTAGAGAGTTCACTTTCTGTGTTCCTTGTTCAAGCGGCGAAGCCCTGCTTCTGTGTGCTTTTTGCTTGAGCTCGTGTTACATACCTCGCTATTTATAGTGCACCGAAGCCTGTCTAGGCGAAGGGTGTTTTGTGCGAAGTGTGTTTTTCAGCGTGCTGTCGCTCTGTGTAACTTGAGGCTCGACCTCACAGCTTACTAGCGAAGCCCTGATCGAAGCCCGTTTAGCTTCTTGTGTCGAAGCCCTTAGCGAAGTCCGTTTGTGTGCGTTTAGACCTTCGTGTACGAAGCCCAGCACCAGTTGCTGCTGCCAAGTACTTGGTCGAAGTCCTCAGTAGGGTGTCCACTCTTGCGAAGGGTGAAGTGCGAAGCCTGCTCGAAGCACCCTGTGTGCGGAGCCTGCACTGACTGAGCAGAGTAGATTTTCGAAGGGTGTACGTGGAGTGAAGTCTTCTTGGCTTCGAACTTTTGCTCCTGCGAAGCCTGTGTTCGGAGCTGTCGAAGCACCTCCGAATCAGACCTTCGAAGGTAGTGTTCGAAGCCTGTTCCGCAGAAGACAACTAAAACCGAAGGCTAGTTTTTAGCCCGAATTTTTAAAATCTCCCATTCACCCCCCCTCTGGTCGCCGTTTCCGGTCCAACACCCGCCAAGGATGGAGGCAGTTCTAGTTGATATGCTACCTCTCCTTGCCGTCGGAGGATCTGAAAAGGTCCGACATAGCGGGGTGCTAGCTTGCCTTTCATGTTGACCCTTTGGGTGCCACGGAGGGGAGTGACTTGGAGATAGACATAATCACCCTCCTCAAAGGTTAGGTCTCTCCGTCGGTTATCGGCGTAGCTATTTTGTCGGGACTGGGCTATTTTCAATCTGTCCCTGATGATCTTGACCTTCTCTTCAGCTTCCCTTAGTATATCTATCCCGAATAGCTGCGACTCTCCGGTCTGATCCCTGAGTAACGGCGTTCTGCATTTACGTCCGTAGAGCGCTTCGAACGGGGACATTTGCAGGATGGCCTAATAGCTGTTGTTGTAGGAGAACTCCGCGTAGGGCAAGTTCTTGTCCCACATTCCGCCAAAGTCTAGAGCACAAGGTCTAAGCATATCCTCCAATATCTGGTTAACCCTTTCGGTTTGACCGTCGGTCTGAGGATGATAGGCGGTGCTAAAGTTCAGCCGGGTGCTGAGTTCCTCTTGAAGGTTCTTCCAAAACTTAGAGGTGAACTGGCTCCCACGGTCAGATACGATCTTCTTAGGAACTCCGTGTAGGCACACGATCCGGGTCATATACAACTCGGCCAACTTGGCGACAATATAAGTTGTCTTGATGGGGATGAAGTGAGCTACCTTGGTGAGTCGGTCGACGATCACCCAGATAGAATCATGACTGGCCTGGGTCCGGGGCAGTCCCGTGATGAAGTCCATTCCTATCTCTTCCACTTCCATTAGGGGACCTTGAGGGGTTGCAACAATCCAGCAGGTCGTTGGTGCTCTGCCTTGACTCGCTGGCATGTGTCGAACTTGGCCACATACTCAGCTATTTCCCTCTTCATGCTGACCCACCAATATTTCTCTTTCAGGTCTTGATACATCTTGGTACTCCCGGGGTGTATGGAGTATAGAGTATCGTGGGCTTCTTGAAGGATGAGAGCCTTCAACTCAGGCTTGTCGGGTACACATATCCGATTCCCGAACCAAATGGTACTGAGGTCATCCTCAGAGAATCCGGGGGCTTTACCCTTTCGCATGTTCTGCCGGATTTCCAAGATGTCTGGGTTTTCCTTCTGCTTTTCTCGGATCTGGTCTATCAAGATAGGTCTTGACTCCAAGGCAGTGAGGTACGCTCGGGTGGTGATCCCTAAATTCAGCCTTTCCATCTCCTTGTATAGCAAAGGGGCCTGGTCCTATATTATGATGGCATTGCAGTACCCTTTTCGACTGAGGGCGTCTGCCACCACATTTGCCTTGCCTGGATGATAATGGATGCCCAAGTCGTAATCCTTAATCAGTTCCAACCATCTCCTTTGCCTGAGGTTCAGGTCCGGTTGGGTGAATATGTACTTGAGGCTCTTGTGGTCGGTGAAGACCTCACACCGGTTTCCCACGAGGTAATGTCTCCATATCTTCAAGGCATGAACCACGACTGCTAACTCCAGGTCATGGGTCGGGTAGTTCAGCTCATGCGGTCTCAGCTGTCGGGAGGCGTAAGATATAACCTTCCCTTCTTGCATTAAGACACATCCCAATCCTTGACGAGAGGCATCACAATAGACGTGGAAGTCTTTCCGGATGTCCGGCAGAGTCAGAATAGGGGCTGACACGAGCTTCTTCTTGAGGGTTTGGAAGCTTTCTTCACAATCTGGGGTCCATGCAAATTTTACTTCCTTCTGCAATAGTCTGGTCATGGGCTTGGCGATCTTCGAAAAATTCTCGATGAACCGGCGATAGTATCCGGCCAATCCGATAAAACTTCGGATCTCGGTCATGGTCGTGGGCTGCAGCCAGTTGGTCACTGCTACCACGGTGGTTGAGTTCATAGCTATTCCTCCGGCAGATATGACATGTCCGAGGAATTTCACCTCTAACGACCAAAACTCGGACTTGCTGTAGTTGCTGTTCCCTTAGCTTTCCAAGGGTCAGACGGAGGTGAGTTTCATGTTCTTCCTAGGTCTTGGAGTAAACGAGGATATCGTCGATGAATACCACGATGAATTTATCCAAGAACTCTATGAATACATTGTTCATCATGTTCATGAAAAAGGCCGGGGCATTTGTGAGTCCAAACGACATCACCGTATACTCGTAGAGTCCACAGCGGGAGGTGAAGGCGGTCTTAGGGATGTCTTCTTCTCTAATCCTCAATTGGTGATAACCTGACTTGAGGTCAATCTTGGAAAACACCGAGGATCCTTTCAGTTGATCGAATAGGTCGTCGATCCGAGGCAATGGGTACTTGTTCTTGATGGTTACGTCGTTCAGGGCTCTATAGTCCACACACATCCTTTTAGTCTTGTCCTTTTTCATGGCAAAGATGACCGGTGCACCCCAGGGTGAGGTATGGTCGGATGTATCCTTTCTGCTCCAGGTCTTCGATTTTGCTCTTGACTTTGGCTAATTCATTGGCGGCCATCCGGTATGGGCGCTTGGAGATTGGAGTGGTCCCGGGGACAAGTTCGATTCTGAATTCGATGTCCCGCTTGAGAGGCATTCCTGGTAGGTCCTCTGGGAAGACGTCCGTGAACTCCTTGACTATGGACACTTCTTCAAGGGCTAGAGAGTGAAGAGATGCCTCAAGTGGTTTGCGGCTGGTCATCCGGAAAGTGACGACTTTGCCTTTGGGGTTGGTCACTGTTACAGACTTGTTGACACAGTCGATCACTCCCTTGTGCTTCATCAACCAATCCATCCCTAGGATGAGGTCGAGTCCGGTGCACTTAATGAGGACTGGCTCGGCCCGAAACAATACTCATTGGATCTCTATCTTAACCTTAGGACTGTATAGGTGGGCTAAGGTTTTATTTCCTGGAGTGGCAATCATCATGGGGACTAATAGAGGGAGTACTTCCAAGTCATTGGTTTTCACAAAATCTTCTGAGATGAAAGAGTGTGTTGCTCCAGAGTCAAATAATATTATAGCCGATATGGAATTTGCGGTAAACGTACCGAGTACGACTTCAGGAGCTTCCTAAGCTTCCTCCGCGCTGATGTGGTTGATGCGGGCACAAACCGCCTGGTTGGGTGCCACGCCTTGGGGCCATTTGGGGTGAGGACACTGGTGCGAGTAGTGCCCTTCCTTCCGGCAGTTGAAGCAGACGACCGACCTCCCTTGGCGATCCTTCAAGATCGGGGCCTTGGCGGCGGGCGTCGGCTGAGCGGCCGGAGCTGGTGGAGTGGGGCGAGTATGCCCGGTGTTGGATCCACCGGCGGCGTGAGGTGGCCTGAAGGTGGGCCGAGGATGGTAGGCGGGCGCTGGTGGCGGAGGGACGAAGCGGGGCCTCTGGGAATTCGCCTGTTGATGCTTGAAGGCGATCATCTTCCTCTTCTTGAGGTCCAACTTGTTTTGCTCAGTCTCTTGGATGAGCGCTTTATTCACCAACTGTTGGAAGTCGGCGTAGTCGGTGGCGACGAGCTGGATGGACAGCTCATCCTTAAGTCCCCGGAGGAACTTGGCCTGGCGGAGGGCGTCGGTCCGCACCTCTTCTGGCGTGTAGCGTGCCAGACGGTTGAATTCATGGAGATACTCCATGACGGTACGGTTGCCCTGTTGCAGGTCGCAAAACTCCTCCTGCTTGACCGCGATAACCCCGGCGGGGACGTGGGTGGCGTGAAAGGCGATGGTAAACTCCGCCCAAGTCACCACGTGGTCCTCGGGTTGGGACTCACGGTAGTTATCCCACCACTCGGCGGCGGGACCTTGGAGCTGATGAGTGGCGAAGGCCACTCTCTCCCGATCGGTGCAGTGGAGGAGGTCCAGCTTCTTCCCTATGGTGCGGAGCCAATCTTCGGCCTCCATGGGGTTGGTGGTGCTAGAGAAAATCGGGGGACGCACGCGCAAGAACTCCGAGAGTTGGGGCGCGGGTGCGGGTGCACGAGGGGCGGGTTCCACATTCTGCAGCCGGTCCAACTGAGCCTGCTGGTGCTGCATCTGAGTGAGGAGGGCGGTGATCAGCTGGTTTTGATTCACCATCATCTTCGCCAAGGTGGGGTGGTTGGCGGATGGCGACCCAGTCTGTCGTGGGCCTGTTGCACCCCAGTTGGGCACAACGCCTTCGGGCAAGCCGTGGCTTCCTCCTTCTCCATTGTTGGAGCTAGTGTTCTGGTTGTCGGCCATCTTCTGAACATAAGATGTTATAAGGTAAAAGATGATGAAACAACATTGCAATAAAAAATGGCCCATGGGGCTCACATATATATAAACCAAGTGATATAAAATGTTCATTACATTAAGCTCTTATTTTAATACACCTACAACCCAACTCGTTGTAGGTGGTACCACAACATTATTTCAAACAACGATAGCTAACGCCTACTCGCCACCGGAGGCGGTCTCCGTGCTCTCGGAACCACGAGTACGTGGTTCCCGAGGGATGGTGGGCTCGAGAAAATTCTCGATGATTGGGTCGGAGATGAGGCCGGGGCATGGTGCAGGGGCGCTGGCGGTAGACGGTCCGACAGTGGAGGGGTGTGGCAGGTTCCTCTTGGGGCGAGGGGCAGGCTCACGGATGGGTTTCCTCTTCCTTGGAAGGAGGGGAACCATCTCCGTGATATCCTTCTGCAGCTGCATGATCTTCCGCTGCAGCTCGCCATTTTGTTGGATCAAGTTCTTTGTCTCCTCACGAAGAAACTCAACCGCCTCATGGTGCTCATCGGCATCAAGCACAGCCTCAGTATGGAGGTCATCCATAGCCTGAAGAATACGCGACTGTCGTGCCATGACCGGATCACGAACAGAGTGAACTTCGAGGTAGATGCTGCGGTAGGCGCCGGGAGTGCGCTTTGGCACAAGCCGGAAGGATGAGTTTTGAAGACGATCATCATAGATCATCCTCAACTCCATGAGGGCTTGGAGTGCGATGCGTTGGTACGCGACGTCGAAAGTCGAGCCCCCAAGTGTCGTGGTGTAGGGCGGCAGGTGCTCTCCGGAGCCGTGGACGGTGAGGGAGACGTCGCAAGGTCCGATGAATTCTTCCAGGTACACCCCCTGGAATTCGGGCTCGGAGAGGAACCCGAGGAAAGTGAGCATCATGCGGAGCTCCCTGACGAAGCCCTCGTAGTGGCGGCAATAGCTGTGCACTTGATAGACAAGCATCTACAAAAACAACAAGTTGAAGAAAAGTGAGGAGAGGAACAAAGTTTATAAAGTAGATTTTCGAGAAATAATTTTCTGCAGCTATTGGCTAGGCTGGTCCGTTTGGCTTCCTACAGTCAAGTCGGCTCTGATACCATCTTGTGGCGCCCCGATTTATCGAAATCGAAACATTATTGAATTTCCAATGAAAAACAATAATACAAGAGGTTCATCATGCGACAATCGTACATACGACAAGTATTCATGGTCCGCATACCATATTATTACATCAGAGTTAAATAAAAACAATAATAAAGTAAATTGCATGATGAACACCTTCTTCAAGATCTTTTCGCTTGACTGGGTTGCTACTCCAGACCATCCTCGTAGTAAGCATCCTCTGAATTGTGTGTCCAACGAGTATGAGTACAAAGAGTACTCAACAAGCCACCGCAAATGCAAATAATAATGCAAGATAATAACAAAGGAAGGATAATGTCTAAAAGTGCGGAAAAGTATATGTTTCAGTTATTGCATTTAGTGTAGTCAAATTTACTCATGCGGAATAATAAACATGAACATCAATTATACTAGCTAACTCGAGGAGTACATTTTCCCTCCTCGCACAACAGTCCTTACATGTCAAATCATCATGCACATTCATTTCAATAGTAAACTAACTGTGGGATGTCACGCAACCCGCCCTTGACCGTGGGCTTGGCTTTTTGAAAAGATTTATGACTCTGATCAGAGATGTACTACTGTACCCACAAGGCACGCACTCATCCCAAACACCAAAGTGTAACGAGATGACCCATACCACGGGAACTCGTGCCAAAACCTCAACATGAAATGCTCCAAGCGATAACCACCCGCTCTAGGTTTCGCCGGCGCGCCGGGCCGCATCCCGGCTAACGTCGCACCTCCTTTTGCACCACGTCGGTACAAGCCACCCGCATGTGCTGCGCTTGACCCATCTCCAAGTGGTGGCCTCGGTTTGGAACACTCCATACCTTAGTTAGGACTTACCCATTAGACTTGTGGTTAGTACGGAAGTGTATTACAATGGATCCCGCAGACCGGTCCTTATAGTGCCCCGGGTGCTACCGACCAATGCCCTAGCTTGCACCAGGAACCCACCATGCATTCACTCACAACCACAACTCCATCACCGACAGAATTCCAAGGATAAGAATAACGGGGATCATATAGTAGAACCAAGTTGCTACGACTCGTTTTTAATCCTATAGCAATCGTGTCAATACATTGGACACTAGCTAATAATACTAATCATATGGCGACAAGGAGTTTAGGCTAGATAGCATGGCTTGGGTTGCACATCAAGGTCGGGGGATCCTAAATAAATATATTGTAAGGGTTCCATTTGACTAATGCATGTATATCCTATGTGTTTTAGCGATAGTTTAACAAAGCATGGGTTCAATATGATCAAAAGATTGGTTTGGTGACTTGCCTTGTTCAGCGAATGGGGATGGAGGAACTTCCGGGTAATATTCCGGCTCCTCGGCGGCGTCGTAGTCTTCCCAATATAACTAAAATAAAATAAACACAACATTCAATTAAACAATCTAAAACCACACAACAAGCACATAGGTTTTGATTAGTTCAATTTAAAGAAAACCAAGTTGTTAAGTTTCTGAAATTTATTTTATAAATAATTTAAAATGAACTATATTGTGATATTGTCCTTCATAAAAGGGGTTTTAATTGTGAATAATCTCATTTTAAGTTTTCTAATTAACTTAAAATAATAGCTTCAAAGAAAGTGTTGGGGTTTTATTAAATTGACAGGAAATGAATAAATATAAATTTTGCTGAAACTTAAATAATTTAATATTGTAATTTACTCTAAGGGCATTTGAATACTTTATTAAATAAGGATGAAATATTAAAAGTAAGTATACTGTTTTTATTGCATTAACATGTAGAGAATAATATTACAAATTTTCTGGAATTGAAATGATAATTTTTGGAGTTAAAATGCGCCAGATATGAATTTTAGAAGTTTTAAACCATTTTTGGAATTTAAATTAAATCCCAAAACAGTCTCGGGTCCACGGTGAGCCAGGCTCACGGTGAACCCGCGCACTGTGCGGGTGGTCCGACCCAATCTGGACCGTTGGATCCAGATCCAACCCGCGAGGGCGAGGTGGGGGAGTTAAAATGACGTGGATGGCTGAGATTAAAACGTTGAACCGGTACACATCGTGTGGCTCAGATCGAATGCGGGTTTTAAATACCGATGGACGCACGAGATTAAAATGTACTGATTCGCTACGATCCAACGCATCAGATTAAATCACGAAACGACCTAACTTCCACCGTTGGATCAGGATCGCACGGCCAGGATTAAATCCGACACGGCACGGGTACTCGACCCGTGCCGGTCGTCTTCTCCGACGACGGCGAGCGGGCCAGGGGCCACGGCGAGCGATGACGGCCCTAGCTATGCCTAGAAACAGAAAGAGGGCGACTAGGGGAACACGAAAGTACCGTTGGCGAGGCAAATGGTCGACGGAGCGTGGCCGGCGACGAGCGTAGACGAAGGAGGCATTCAGGTCCTCGTCGGCGGTGGCGTTCCGGTGGGGTTCATCGACGACGGAGTGGTGGCCGAGGTTGGGGTGGTCCTTACGGTCAGAAAGGTGCGGTCGGCGAGGACGGAGGAGGTCACCGGTGACGGTGAGCGGTGACTGGAGTGCGGGCGGTGGGGAGGTGTTAAAAAGTGAAATGTGGCGCTCTGGTTCGTTCTCAGTGCGTTCGGACGTGCGGGCTGGACGAGACGGAGGCCAATGGCTTAAATAGAGGTGCCGATGGGGGATAACGGGCGACGTATACAAGGAAAGCCGAGAGGGGGTCTTCAATGGCGCCGGCGAGGTCTGCCATGCACGCGAGCGCTGATCCCGTGGCTTAAATGCGTGGGTTAACGAGGGGAAACAGCCGGCGTGGCGTGGGGAACCGATTGATGGCGCCGATTTAATGTGGGAGGGGCCGGCGGGGCGAATCCGAGGGCGAGGTCGTCGGCCGGCGAGATTTGGGGGCAATGGCGCGAGGTGGACGACGGTCCTGACAGGCGAGGGCCACAGGCTAGTGAGCGCGAGCGCACGAGCGAGGAGACTGATGGGTGGGGTCGGGCTCGGCCGAGGGGGGTGAGTCGTTGGCGCCGATAGGTGGGACTGGGCTGTCGGGTGCGCGCGCGAAGGGAGAGGGAGTCACTGACTGGTGGGGTCCACTGGTCAGATGGGGCGCGCGGGGATAACGGGCTGGGCCGGTCGGGAGAGCGAGAAAGGGAGGGGGAGGCCCGTTACTGTTTAAATGATTTTCTGAATAAAAATAATTACAGAAAATGGTTTAAAATATTTGGGCTACTTACAAGGTTGATAAAATTTTGTAAAAATTCTCAATAATATATCTTGGCCTTGGGATCATATACAAAATTTTCTAGCCTCTGGTTTGGTCATTTCTTCTAGGTTCTAGTTTAAAAAGGTTAAGGATTGTATTAAAGGTATTTCCAAAATAAATAGTTCTAGGAAAATATATTAAATGATATTTTTATTTCTTTGAAAATTTGGGGTGTTACACATGCTCTCTTTGTTTTTGCTGAGGGGATTTGTTTGGTGGAGGAGGTGTTTTCTTTTTGGTAGGTTGGATGGGTTTCTTGGCCTCTGGTGGAGTATCTAACTGGGCTATCTCTTTCTCAAGAGTAGTGAGTGGAGTGAACACTGTTTTGCCCTTAGAATCTGAAGTGATTCTCTCAAAACCCAACCCTAAAAATAACCCTGCCCTATCAACACACATCTTGGTCTCGGCCAAGAGCAAATCCATCCTACCCTCCCCATCAGTGCATTTATCCACCATAGAGAAAAAGTAATTGTTCTCAGTCATGAGCTTTTCTACTTGCACTCTAGCAAAGCTGAATTTGTCCTTCAGGATGATGCAGGGGGAACAAGCAGGTTGCACATCCTTAGAACTCTCAGCACTCTCAAATCTAGCCTCTAACTCCTTAACATGATTGTCCCTCAAATTAATGCTTTCAATCAATAAAGGACAATTTGAACAAGCATTAGAAGAAAAGTGTCTAGACTCCACCTTAGTGAGCTATCTCTTTGCAATCTCAAGCTTATCGATATCTTGAGCGTGCACATAACGAAGCTTAGCAAGCTCACTCATGACTACAATGCAAGACTCACATTCAGCATTATCTAACTTAGACTTAATCATGACATATTCAGTAGAAATAAAATCAAGTCTAAGTCTAAGTTCTTTGCGTTCTCTAGTAGCTTTCACAAGTAATCTATCCCGACCAATTAAAGCATCATTCAATTCATCAACTTTAACCAAAAGTTGGTCATGCGATAAAGTTACCTATGATGAGTCTAGCTCATTGTCGCTGTGTTGCTGTGGATGTCGTTGGCCATGAAGCAAAGGCTAGTGAAGTCCTTCACCTTATTCTCCTCCTTCTTCTGTGGTTCATCCTCGCCAGAGCTTGGCTCTTCACTTGAAGAAGTGTCGATGTCGCTCAGTGCATCCATGAATGCTTTGGTCTCATCTATCATTATAGAAACATGTGAACTTCTTGACAATAAGAGCAAGCTCCTCATCATCTAGAAGGTCCACCTGCTCTTTTGTGATAAAGACCAGAGAGGACAAGACAAAGCCACCAACAAAGATACAAGACCCAAAAGAACTAGATGCAATACCTCTAGATGAGGTGCCATTGCCAAAACTAGAAACTAGTGCCATGGATGGTGGCAAAGAGTTTTCAAGACCTCGACGAGATTCCTTAGCAATCGCAGTAGACTTCAGCTTGCTAAAGAGTTCATCACAAGTTAATGTGTCATAACTTGTGGACTCCTTAATGCTGGATATCTTCATTTCCCATATGCTATGATAAAGAGCATAGAGAAGCTTGATAGCCCTCTCATGGTCAAAATAAGCAAGCACACCCGTGGAACGAAAATTACTCACGATGACATCAAAACAGGAAAACATGACATCAATAGATTCACCAGGGCTTTGCACTAACATTTGATACTATTGGTTGTAAGTGCTTTGCACCTGGCCTTGATCTGAGATGTGCCATCATGGAATACAGTCAAAGTGGACCAAATCTCCTTAGCAGTCTAATGGTGTTGTACCCTATTGAACTCATTTCGACTCAGGCTAATGAACAATATATTTCTAGCTTTGCAGTTAGAAGTATACTGATCTTTCTCAGCCTGAGTAGTGCGAGTCTTAAGGATGGAGTATTGTGAATCCACAATCTCTCAAATTACACTTCCTTGGCTTTGTAGATAAGTCTTCATGCACACCTTCTAGTATGCAAAATCCGTCCCATCGAACAAAGGGATTTTACTGACTCTGTCCATGTCGCCAATAGATCATAAAACTGGTTAAGATCAACTGGTCATCTTAACCTGCTCTGATACCAATTGTAGGACCGAAACGGGTGACTAGAGAGAGGTGAATAGGCATATCAACAAATTCTTTCAAACTGATAGCCTTTTCTACACACAGAAAAATCCCAGAAAAGGCTAGTGCTATCACTCTCCTGACAGATATGAAATGATGTTACAGTCTAAGAGATCACAAGCACTGAAAATAATTTTGCCTTCAAAAACCAACCGATGTCCAAATTGAAAAGATAGCCGTACAAAACACATAGGCGGATTAATAATTCTCACAGATCAGATGGACTAAAACAATAACATTTCACCAAGTCACAGATAGTTTATCAGGCACAAGATACACATCTACATACACAAATATCTCATATAAAACAACAAGTGAAACTAAACCACACGACACAATACACAATATTCAAATCATTTAATTAGGCAAATAAATGCAAAAAAATGAACTGTGCATACTTATATCTACCTGTCTAGGGAAACATGTTCTCTAGTGGAAACAGTGGCGGTGACTAGTAGTCTATTTGTGAGCACCGTTCATCCTTGTTCGTGTTCCTGTGCCAAAAGCCTCAAACAATTTGGTGACCAGCGGTCCTCATGAAATCACGATTTGATTTGCGACAACACATAGAAATCAGTGATTGAGCGGGAGCCATACTCACAGAAAAACTCGCCTTCGCGCCAAGCGCTAAGCGCACCTCCTTGTGCCGCCACGAGCAGAACATGGCTACAACGCCTTGCGTGCCTAAAGATCTGCAGTGCTATGCACCAAAGAAAATGCCTCCCAGCACCATAGCGTCGCATACCGCCTCTGCGCGATCTGCGCCGAGAGCACCCACGCGTCCCCGCTAGAAACAACCTTGAACAGGGACTCCTTATGAAAACCAGTCCCTTATTTTTTTGAGGAGTATTGTGTATGCGTTGAATCAAGCAGGAGAAAGACTACAATGTCGTGGGGAAAATTTTAGGAAAAAGATGAAAGGAAAATCAAGTGAACTCAAATTTTTTTCCATTGGATAAATTGGTAGAAACCCGATGACTAGGGGGCCTTTTATAGGCAATTCAAAAACAGGAAAATACACAAATACCCCTAGGGTTTTTTATAGACTCGAAGGCTCATGAGGCTAAAAACGTAAAATCCTATATAAAGGTAGTTTGTCCCGATTTGAAGCTTTCATAGCGACTACAACTTCTCTTCAGGATGCTTCGATCTTGATCTGACGGTTTTGAGCCAAAATCGACAAAGCCCTCCAGATCGCCGACACATGTCACCAATCTGCGAACTCGACCGCTAGCAACTCTCTTCCACTCTCGATCTGTGACGCCCCGATTTATCGAAATCGGAACATTATTGAATTTCCAACGAAAAACAATAATACAAGAGGTTCATTATGCGACAGCGTACATACGGCAATCATTTGTGGTATGCAGACCACAATTATTACATAAGAGTAAGAATAAAATAAATAATTAAAAGCACGACGAACGCCCTCTTCAGGATCTTCTTCTTGATTGGGTCGCTACTCTAGACCATCTTCCTCGTAGTAGGCATCCTCTGAATGGTGTGTCCAACGGGTATGAGTACAAAAAGTACTCAACAAGCCACCGCAAGTGCAAATAGTAATGCAATGTAATAACAAAGGAAGGGTAATGGCTAGAAGTGCGGAAAAGTACATTTTTCAGTCATTGCATTTAGTGTAGTCAAATTTTATCAAGCGGAATAATAAACATGAACATCATAATACCATCTAACTCGAGGAGTACGTTTTCCCTCCTCGCACAACAGTTCTTACATGTCAAACCATCATGCACATTTATTTAAAAGTAAACTAACCGTTGGATGTCACGCAACCCGCCCTTGACCGTGGGCTCGACTTTTCGAAAAGATTTATGACTCTGATCAGAGGTGTACTACTGTACCCACAAGGCACGCACTCACCCCAAACACCAAAGTGTAACGAGATGACCCATACCATGGGAACTCGTGCCAAAACCTCAACATGAAATTCTCCAAGCGATAACCACCCACTCTAGGTTTCACCGACGCACCGGGCCGCATCCCGGCTAACGTCGCACCCCCTTTTGCGCCACGTCGGTACAAGCCACCCGCAAGTGCTGCTTGACCCATCTCCAAGTGGTGGCCTCGGTTTGGAACACTCCATACCTTAGTTAGGACTTACCCATTAGACTTATGGTTAGTACGGAAGTGTATTGCAATGGATCCCACAGACCGGTCCTTATAGTGCCCCGGGTGCTACCGACCAATGCCCTAGCTTGCACCCGGAACCCACCATGCATTCACTCATAACCACAACTCCATCACCGACAGAATTCCAAGGATAAGAATAACGGGGATCATATAGTAGAACCAAGTTGCTACGACTCATTTTTAATCCTATAGCAATCGTGTCAATACATTGGACACTAGCTAATAATACTAATCATATGGCAACAAGGAGTTTAGGCTAGATAGCATGGCTTGGGTTGCACATCAAGGTCGGGGGATCCTAAATAAATATATTGTAAGGGTTCCATTTGACTAATGCATGTATATCCTATGTGTTTTAGCGATAGTTTAACAAAACATGGGTTCAATATGCTCAAAAGATTGGTTTGGTGACTTGCCTTGTTCAACGAAAGGAGAGGGAGAAACTTCGGGAAAGTATTACGGCTCCTCGGCGGCGGCGTAGTCTTTTCGACAAAAGTAATAAACATAACATTCAATAAACATTCCAAAATCACACCATAAGCATATAGGTTTTGATTTGGTTTGAACCAAGGAAAATAAAGTCATTATCTTTCTGAAATTTATCTTAAGGAAATTTTAAAATGAACTCTAATGAAATATTGGCCTTTCTAAAAGGGATAAAATTGTAAACTAATGTATTATAAACTTCCAATTAATTTAAAAATAGAAAGTTCAGAATAAACCCATTGTTTCAATTATTCTAGTATGAAAAGAATAAAAGATAATTTTTTCTAAAGTTGAAATGGACCAATTTGTAGTTTATCCTAAAGTGCATTTGAATATGTTATTAAATAAAAATAAAATACTCAATATAAACCTACTGTTTTTATTGCATTAACATGTAGAGAATAAAATTATAAATTTTCTGGAATTGAAATGGTAATTTTTGGAGTTAAAATGCGCAAGATATGAATTTTATAAGTTTAAAACTATTTCTGGAAATTAATTTAAATCCAAAAACAGGCGTCGGTCCACGGCGAACCGGGTTCACCGTGAACCCACGCACTGTGCGCGTGCACCGGATCCAGATCCACCGTTGGATCGCGATCGGGCGGCCATGGGTGAGGCGGGGGAGTTAAGTTAACGTGGACGGCCAGGATTAAAACGTCGAACCGGTACGCGATGGATGGCCCAGATTCATCGCGGGTTTTAAATACTAACGGACGCACGAGATCACACCGTACCGCTTCGCTTAGATCTGACGGGCCAGATTAAACTGAGGGATTGATTTAATCTCGGCCGTTGGATCGTAATCACGCGGTCGGGGATGAATCCGACACGACACGTGTAGTTTACCCGCACCGGTCGTCTTCTCCGGCGACGGCAAGCGGGCCAGGGGCCACGGCGAGTGACGGTGGTCCAAGCTACGCCTATAAATGGAAAGAGGACATCAAGGAAAGTATGGGGATACCGTTGCGGTGGTCCGAGGTTGACGGGGTGCTGCCGGCGACGAGGGTAGACGGTGGAGGGGTTCGGGTTCCTTGTCGGCGATGGCATTCCGGTGGGGTTCGTCGATGATGGAGGGGTGGCCGAGATCGGGGATGCGCCTACGGTCACGACGGTGTGGTCGTCGAGGACAGAGGGGAACTCCTGCGATGGCGAGCGAGGGTGGTGGTGTGGTGTTAAAAACCAAAGAGGGGCGCTCTAGTTCATTCTCAACACGATCGGACATGCGGGCTAGACGCGGTGGAGGCTAGGGGTTTAAATAGAGGCGCCGACGAGGGTCAGAGGGGGACACATGCAAGGAAAGCCGAGGGGAGGTCTTCAATGGCGTCGGTGGGGCTCGGCCAGGCACGCACAGCATGATCCCGGGGCGATGGCGCGTGGAACAAAGAGGGGAAACGGCCGGTGGGGTGCGGGGGATTGAATGCGGGCGTCGGTTTAATGGGAGGGGGGCGGCGAGGTGGATCCGAGGGTGAAGTCATCGGCCGGCGGGATTCGGGGGCGATGGCACGAGGTGGATGACGGTCCTGACAGGCGAGGGCCACCGGGCAGCGGGCGCGGGTGTGACAATGGGCAGGGCTGACGGGTGGGGTTGGGTCCAGCCGAGAGAGGGTTGGTGCCGACAGGTGGGGTCGGACGGTCGGACGCGCGCGTGAAGGGAGAGGGGGTCACTGACGAGCGGGGCCCGGTGTCAGTGAGGGGCGTGGAGAGGGAGTGTGTTGGGCCGGCTGGGGGAGGGAGAAGAGGGGGAAGGGGCCCGTTACTATTTAAAATGTTTTCCGAATAAATTTAATTGCTAAAATTGGTTTAAAATATTTGGGCTACTTCCAAGGGTGATAAAAATTTGTAAAAATTCTCAAAAATATATTTTGGCCTTGGGATCATATACAAAATTTTCTAGCCCCTTATTCGGATGTTTTACCTAGGTTCTAGTTCAATTAAGCTTAGAAGGGCATTAAAGGCATTTCAAAATAAATTATTTCCAGAAAAATATATTAAATGGTATTTTTATTTCTCTAAAAATTTGGGGTGTTACACGATCCCTTGAGCCACCTTGTCACTTACACTAGCCTCCCTTTCGCTGACTTGGTCAATATGCCTGAGATCTTCCTTAACTTCACCCAGCACCCTTGATTCTCTGGCATCAAGATCCCCGCTTGACCCTGATCACCCGCTGTTAACAATTGACTCATATCTCAACCCTGCACAACATGAGATAAGTAAAACACGAATCTCCATGTAGAACACACACTGATCCCCTCAGTGAACATGGATAGGTAATCACAAGTCTAGATCATTAAATCAAGCAAACTTGTCAATCACTCATCACTAAGATACAACCATAGTGCAAATCCCACTTGGTTTATCAATACAACAATTATCATGGCGGAGAAGTTCGCACTGTGCCCCAAGTTCTTCGAATTGGGGAGGTTGTAGCTTAAGAAAAAGCTCCGGGAGACCGAAGGGTCGGTGTGATCACGTTGATTCAGAATCATTAACATTATTTGTTTAGATGAGAAGTAATGCTTAAAATATTGGATAGACGAAGCCATGCTTTGAAATTTCTTTTGTCGCCATCGAGTTTGACCGGCTTCGATGATGTAATGTACAAATCTCTTGTGCTTCGGAGTGGAGGAATTCTTAGTCTCTTCAAATGAATTATCTTCGGGAGGTCATATATGACACCATACTTGATTTTTCAACCTGATACTTATAACAAATTTACTTCGAACGTGCATTACTCAAAGCGCAAGTGAAGTCTTCAAGCTAATTTGTTGTGGGCCCATGATTTTTTTGCAATTCAATCTATATTTGAATAAATGCAAATTTTTTGTAGACTTGTACTTGAAAGTGTATCTAGGCCCCTATTTAATTTTTGTGTATTAATAAAAATATCGATCAAATGCTACTAATCAAATTTCTAAGTGATTATAGAGATTTCACAAGAAAAGCAATTTCAGCTGAAACAAATTTGGAGAAAAAGCTCCATTTGGTCCAAATAGACTCGAAGGTTAAAATTATCGTTTTATTCTTTATCTTGAGTCTAGGATCGTCGCACTGTTAAGAGGGACATGTTTGGTTTTGTTTCAAAACTTTGTGCTCAAATAAAAACTTTTTAAAAGATTTTTAGACATGTTCAAATTGAGTTCTAAATTTTTATATGGATCAGAACTTCTGATTTGAACACTGTTTCAAATTATTTTTCCATCAGAACTTCCGATTTGAACTCTTTGTTTAGAATTAAATTTCCTTCGGAACTTCTGATTTGGGATTAGAATTTCTGATTTTAACTATCTGTTTGGAATTAAAATTCAATTGAAACTTCCGATTTGGGATCAAAACTTCCGATTTGAACTATTTGTCTAGAATTAAATTTCCATCGGAATTTATGGTTTGGGATCAGAATTTCCGATTTTAACTCTTAGTTTGGAATTTAATTTTCGTCAAAACTTCCAATGTCCAATCAGAACTTCTGAGGTGGGCGATCAAAAATGCCAAAACGGTCATATTTTTGGTGCATGGTATATAAACCCCCTCCAACCACTTTGAACAACACATTGGCCCCCAACTCTCTCTTGCAAACCCTAACCCTAACTCTTAAACTCTCTAGTGTTCAAGCTTAGATCTAGAGCGATTCTTAACGATTCGCCTTGAGATCTTAATTGAAATCTTCGTGAGCTTTTGTTGCTACATCTTTTGAGCAGATTTTGGTGGGTTGGCTTTGTTGATTTTTTGGATTTTATTGCATATCTCTGAGCACAAAGATTTGAGTTGGAAAAATCTTCAAACTCATTTATTACTCTTGGAGGATTCTTTCTCCTAGACAGCTAGAAGTCACTCCGTGAGCAACCAAGGAGTTTGTGGTTGATTGGAGAAGTTTGTAAAAAGTTCTTCCTTGGCTTTGACAAGGAATCGAAGAGAAAATCAAAGTTTATCTAAGGCTAAGTCTTGGTGAGGAAAGGGTTGAAAGAGACCCAGCCTCTCGAGGTCTCTCAACGGAGACATAGGATCATTGGATCCGAACTCTGGAAAATACATCATTTGTCTTGTGTGCTATTGTGTTTATAACTTTTCTAGGGTTCTAACTAGGTCAAAATTTATTTTTACCTGATCTCCTTTTTGAGCTACATTTAGAGCAACTCATAGTGTAAAAGTTGTTCCTAGTATACTTGTGCACATTTCTATTCAAACACTTTTTTCTTTCTAAAAACAGGTTTTAATTTCGTTGATTTTTTATTGTTGATCGGAACTTCCAATACACATCGAAACTTTCGATCAACCGGAAGCTTCTGAAATCTCCGATAGATCAAAACTTCTGAGCTCACATCGGAATTTCCGATTAGGCAAATTTCAAGAACACTATTTTTCCGCAAGAAATTTTTATATTGCCTATTCACCCCCTCTAGGAAATTTTCAATTGGTATCAGAGCCAGACTCTTCTTTAAGGCTTAACCGCTTGATGTGTGAAGATGCCAGAAAAATCTCCAATCAATACGGTCGGAGGATCCAATTCTCCCAAGGGAAACGACAACAACAAAAGGGGAGCCGCGTATCCTTTCGATTATTCCAAATTAAATTCCGGTGGTACAAATTGTGGTTCCATTCTCGCCGGTCATGTACCTTACTTTGATGGTACACAATACACGACATGGAAACACAAAACGAAAATACATTTATTTTCTATGCATCCAGAAATATGGAGAATTGTGAACACTGGTTTAGATTTTGATGTTAATGATGTTCAAGGGAAGGATTGGACTCCAGGGGAAGAACAAGCCCTCCACTGCAACTTTCAAGCGGCTAGTTCTATACTTTCCACCTTTAGCCCGAGGAGTTCAACAAGGTGGATGGCATAGAAGATGCCAAAGAAATATGGGACACATTGCAAGTGGCCCATGAAGGTGCATCTTCTGTGTGGAAGTTGAAGATTGAGCTTCTTGAATGTAAGCTTGGAAAATTCATGATGGAAGACGATGAGACTCCCCAAGAAATGTATGACCGTCTCATGGTGTTGGTCAATAAGATCAAGAGCCTTGTAAGTAAGGAAATGACCGAACATGTGGTGGTCAAAAGACTTCTTCGAACAATTGTGCCAAGAAATCCAACCTTGGTGACGTTGCTCCAAGAAAAGGACTTCAAGAAGACGACTTCAAGCGATGTGCTAGGAAGGATAATAGCACATGATCTAATGGAGGAAGAAGCAAAAAGGTGAAGGATCTTTCTAAACACACAAGCAGAAGCAAGGACATCATTTTTAAGGCAAAGAAAGATGATGATTCAAGCGATGAAGAACTAGCCCTTCTAGTCAAGAAATTCAAAAAATTTATGAAGAAGGGTGGATATGACAAATACAAGAAGACACAAGAAAATCCAAAGAAGCGGCAATCCAAGATAGGTTGCTATGAGTGTGGCGATGTTGACCACTTCATAGCGGATTCTCCCGAGAAGAAGAAGGATGAAGATCACAAAGGCAAGAACAAATATCACAAGAAGAAGCTAAGAGGTCATGTGCACATTGCGGAGTAGGACTCCAACTCTGAATCTGAATCGAAGCCGGACTCTGATTCATCCAAGAAGGGAGTCACCACTGTAGCCATCGCCCACATCGAGAATCCAATACCTTCACTCTTTGGAGAGTCAAGTGATGACGATGACAAAATCGTCTCCTCAAGTGCTCCTTGGTGAATAGAAAGAAGGTAACTAAAAGGAGTTTAAATAAGAATGATGTTTGTGAGTCTAGTAGTGATAGTGTCTCTAGTGATGATGAGTCCAATAAATTATTGCTTAAATCCATGAATAGATCATGTAAACTAAAATTTAAATAACTCTTGAAAATAATAGTCACAAGAAGCAACCATTGATAAACAAAAGGCAACTCTTGAAAAGTAAGAGGAAGCTCTTGAAAAATAAGATGAGTATTTATTCTTGAAAAAAAAGAATGTGGATCTTGAGTCTCTTCTTGCGAAGGAGAAGGAAAAGGTTGAGACATTGACTAGTGATAACAAGTTAGTCAATGAATCAAATCTTGACTAAATGAGACTATCAAGTCTCTCTCTAGTGAGCTTGCGATTATAAAAGAATCCAACAAGTGTCTAGATGAGAAATTTGAATGCTTAATGTCAAAACCTATTTCAACTCCTATTGCTTTGATGAGTAATAGTTGTGCCAAATGTTATAAATTTGATTTAACTGCTTATGAGAATAACATGAAATAAATAGAGATCCTAAGAAAAGAGAATGAAAGGCTTGACACCCTAGTGAGCTATGGGTGCATAAAGACCTACAAGTCTAAGGATGCTCTATACAAGACTCTCAACACCCAAGGTAATATTGAGAGGCGTGGGATTGATTATCACCCCAATGAGACAAAGTCCACCCCTAGAATGAAGAACAAGGGTAAAGAGGTAATTAGGTTTGTGAGGGAAGGGCGTGCTCCACAAAAGGACAACAATAAGCCACACGCCACACAAACTACCTTTTATGTTTCATACTTAGTTAAGAGGAACCACCGTGGTAAGTGGTTGCTCAATTTGTAGGAAATAGAAATGAAAAACCACTTAGAAAAGTTTGTATTCCTAAGGTTCTTGTTACTAACATTGAAGAATCCAAAAAGACTTGGGTACCTAAAAACAAGAACTAATCTCTTTTAGGAATATTCCTTTGGTGGATCAAGTTGGGTGATTGATAGCGAATGCACCCACCACATGACCGGAGATAAGAAGATGTTCATCACCTTTGATCCAAACCAACGTCAACATGAAACCATTGTGTTTGGCGACAATGGAAAATGTAAGGTAATGGGCGTAGGTAAAGTTTCTATCACAAGTGATTTTTCAATTTCAAATGTCCTTTTAGTTGAATCTTTGAGTTACAATTTGTTCTCCATTTCACAATTGTGTGAAATGGGATACAATTGTAACTTCTATCATGAGGGTGTGTCTGTTTTGAGAAGAAGTGACAATTATGTGGCATCCATGGGTAGGTTGAAGGGAAAGCTATATCTTGTAGACTTTGCACAAGATAGAGTGGAACCAAACTTGCCTAGTCACCAAGTCTAGAATGGGTTGGCTATGGCATCACCGATTATCCCATGTTGGGATGAGCAATTTGGCAAAACTTCTCAAAGGGGATCACATTCTAGGACTATCAAATGTTGTTTTTGAGAAAGATAAGTTGTGTAGTGCATGCCAAGCCAGAAAACAAGTTGGAATGCCACACACTGCCAAGAACATTATGATGACAAAGAGGCCACTTGAGTTCCTTCACATGGACCTCTTCGAACCCGTGGCCTATATTAGCATTAGCGGTAACAAATACGGTCTTGTTATAGTAGATGATTTTTCTAGATTCACTTGGGTGTTCTTTTTGCATGACAAAGGTGAAACACAAAAGATCTTTAAATTTTTTGCAAGAAGAGCAAAAAATGAATATGAAGTCAAGATCAAGAAAGTGAGGAGAGATAATGGAAGTGACTTCAAGAATACTCACATTGAAGACTTTCTTGACAAGGAAGGGATGAAGCCCGAGTTCTCTGCTCCATATGATCCACCTCAAAATGGAGTGGTAGAGCGGAAGAATCGAACCCTAGTGGAGGCGGTGCGTACCATGCTAGATGAGTACAAGACTTCAGACATCTTTTGGGCCAAAGTTGTCAATACCACATGCCACACCATTAATCACCTCTACTTCCACAAGATTCTCAAGAAGATGGCGTATGAGCCATTAACTGGTAACAAACCAAATGTTTCATACTTTAGTGTTTTTGGTCGAAAATGCTACATTTTGGTTGAGCGACCAAGAAATTCAAAGTTTGCCTCAAAAGTAGATGAGGGATTCTTGGTCGGATATGAGTCAAATACACATGCCTATCGTGTATTCAACAAAACCACCGATATTGTTGAAGTCACTAGGGATGTAACATTTGATGAATCTAATGGCTCTCAAGTAGAGCAAATTGATCCAAGTGATGTAGGTGATGAAGCACCTCCATGTGAGGCCATCAAAAACATACCTATTGGAGACATAAGGCCAAGAGAAGATGCACCTATGGATCAACAAGTAACTGAACAAGAATAAAATCCCACTCAACAGTAAGAAGTGTTAGAAGAAGTCCAATATAATCAAGATGGAGGTATCCAAGACGCAATTAAACACCCAAGAGTCCACCAAAGCATTCAAAGAGATCATTCCGTCGACAACATCCTAGGAGATATACAAAAGGGGGTAACTACTCGTTCTCGCATTGCAAACTTTTGTGAATGTTACTCTTTTGTGTCCTCTTTGGAACCCATGAAGGTGGAAGAATCTCTTGAAGATATAGATTGGGTGATGGCCATGCAAGAAGAGCTCAACAACTTGAAGAGAAATGAAGTTTGGGAGTTGGTAGAACGACCGAAGCAAAACGTGATCGACATAGAATGCGTCTTCCACAACAAGCAAGATGAGCACAACATGGTCACAAGGAACAAGACAAGGTTGATTACTCAAGGCTACACATAAATTGAAGGTATGGATTTTGGTGAGACTTATGCTCTCGTAGCTAGGCTTGAGTCAATTCATATATTATTAGCCCTTGCTACTCACCATGATTTCAAGCTTTATCAAATAGACATGAGAATTGTATTGCTCAATGGACCAATCTACGAATTGGTGTATGTGGAGCAGCCACCCAGATTTGAAGATCCAACCCAATCCGACTACGTCTACAAGCTCCATAAGGCGCTCTATGGGCTTAAGCAAGTCCCTAGAGCATGGTATGAATGACTTAGGGATTTTCTCATAAGGAAAAGTTTTGAAATAGGCAAAGCTGATCCCACTATCTTCATTAAGCATTTTGATAATGATTTTTTTGTTTTCCAAATATATGTCGATGACATTATATTTGGTTCTACTAACAAAGATTTTTCTTAAGAGTTTAGTAGGATGATGACTAAGAGATTTGATATGTCCATGATGGGTGAGTTGAAGTACTTTTTGGGATTCCAAATCAAACAACTCAAGGATGGCACTTTCATTTGCTAAACAAAGTACATCAAAGATATGTTGAAGAAGTTTTGCATGGAGAGTGCGAAGCCCATCAAGACTCCAATGCAAACCAATAGCCACCTATACCTTAATCAAGAAGGGACGCCGTCGATCAAAAGGTATATTGCTCTATGATTGGTTCCCTTTTATATTTATGTGCATATAGGCCAGATATCATGCTTAGTGTTTGTATGTGCGCAAGATTTCAAGCTGCACCAAAAGAAATCCATTTGGTGATGTTAAGAGGATTTTGATATATTTGTCTTACACTCCAAACCTAGGACTTTGGTATCTAAAAGGCTTAACCTTTGATCTAATTGGCTATTCTGACTCTAATTATGTCGGTTACAAAATGTATAGGAAAAGCACATTTGTAACTTGTCAATTTCTTGGAAGATCACTTATTTCATGGTCTTCCAAGAAATAAAATTTTGTAGCTTTATCCATAGCCGAAGACGAATCTGTAGCAACCGGTAGTTGTTGTGCCCAACTCTTTTGTATGAAATAAACCTTAAAATACTTTGAGCTCAACATGACCAAAATTATACTTAACTGTGATAATGAGAGTGCCATCAAAATAGCCAATAATCTCGACCAGCACTAAAGAACCAAACACATTGATATATGCCACCATTTCTTCAGAGACCATGAGATACTAGCATAAACATGACTAAAATTCTACTTATGTGTGATAATGAGAGTGGCATCAAAATAGCCAACAATCTCGTCCAATACTCAAGAACCAAACACATTGATATATGCCACCATTTCTTGAGATACCACGAGATACTAGCATAAACCATGTAAGAACCGAAAAACAACTCGCCGACATATTCACCAAGCCTCTAGATGAGAAAAGGTTTTTGCGAGTTAATAAATGAACTAAATATTCTTGATTCTCGAAACATAGTTTGAAATTTTGCATATCAATAGTGCCCATGTTAAAAATTAGGAGTGCAAATTAATTGTCCTCCTCATTTATTGGGCCACATTTTTAAAATAACCACAAAATCATCACTTTTATATATGCCATGAGTATGTTGAAATGTCAAATGCCATTCTATGCTTATTCCATGCTTTTGACAATGACATGCTTATCTTGTGCTTGAAGGTGTCGCACGGTCAATAAAGTCAAAGAAGGTCCAGTCAAAGATGGTCATAGAAGCCTGTCCATGCTGTTACAACGTGACTGGAAGAAAAGGAGCCGATGGAGATAAAAGCGACAAGATAAAAGTGATCCAGAATCTGTTAAGATAGATTGCTTGGACGGGAAGTTTCCGGACTATAAATATGTATCCCTTAGTTAGATTAAACACACAACTCTGTCAAATAACTCTTCGGCGCATCGCCACCCTTGGCTTCCCAAGGTTAATCCCAGCGGAATTCGACACTCGGAGTTGGGTTGCATTGTTCTGATCTCCGGCGAAGAGGTGAGTCCAGCCATCCCCAATGATCGTATCGAATAGGTCAGTGTCCTCACGGCTGTATCAAGTTAATCTCTTGAGGCATCGACTTAAATAGTATGATCATCGGTTTATCTCAGTGTATTGGCTAGGTCTAAGGCTGCAATAGTTTGATCTCTTAGATTTATGTGATTTGGGTGTGGTAGTCTGCGGCTTCATCAGTTAAGTCCGACATCTCTTTTCTATTGTATCTTCTTCATGATGTATACCATTCATCTAAATAAAGCGTACCCTATACTTTGAAGTATTGTTAAGTTCATCATGACTAGCTATTGTATTGGTTAAGTACAATCTTGTTATTGTGATGATTTTGATGATACCGATATGTTATCTGACATGTTTTATTTATTTCTATTGGAGTAAAAGCTGATAGGTTATCTTCAATTCAACGCCATATCTTATTCGCCATCGGGGAATGCTCATCAGCCCATACACATGAATTGCCTATCTCATCGGCTGATGGCACATTCATCCTGATCGCTCTGCCCCAGTCATCAAACTTATGGACGACCAACGTTATCCGCTCACAATTGTTATATCCTCACCGCAGTCATCGACTTGGCAGCCGATCGGCTTTGCTACTAATGATATTTTTTCTGTTTCTTGTCAGTTGTTGGTTCAAACTGATTGGCATGCTTTAAACCCTTTTTTCTAAGATTGTAGGACCTGCACTAGAGTTAAGCAGGCCACACGTGTGTCAAAGTGTAACAAAAAAGACACCAACACACTTTTTGGCATTCCCGGTGGGACCTTTTTAGCAACTTAGCCATGGTGGGCGAGATCAATGATGACAACATCATCCCAATCACTCTAGACACACTGAATGAAGATCAAAGAGCAAAAGTGAAGAAGAATGTGGAAGATTTCCAAAAGTTGTGCTTGAAAGCCTACGACATGACTCGGTTGGGTCCTATCCAGAGAGACCCGTTGCCGAGACCGACTTGAAGATCAAAGAGCAAAAGTGAAGAAGAATGTGGAAGATTTCCAAAAGTTGTGCTTGAAAGCCTATGACATGACTCGGTTGGGTCCTATCCAGAGAGACCCGTTGCCGAGACCGGCTCCTACCGTAGGTACTAGTCAGCTGGAAGAAAGCCCTCACATCATTTTTCAAGAGATCATCGACAACGCCCTTCATCAAGCGCTCATTAATCAATCTGAAACACTGGTCAACACCCTCCATGGTTTGATAAAGAATACTGTTGATGGCACTGTAGCCCACGATCCACCATAGGAGCCGATGTACCTCCCTGATGGCCAGACAAGATTAATGGAGAACCCACATCATACTCAGCCAACACCACAACCGCAAGGGCCGATGAGGCTAGGGCAGTCGGGCATATCGTTCGGACATGAAGGAAACAAAATGATTCAGTCGCTGGTGCCCACACAGGGTCCACTACAGGGCACGCCACATGACCTTGAAAGGGGTGCACCGGTGCCACTTCCGGCATCTGACCCAAGACTACCAAGACAAGAGATGCCTCAGGTGACATACATCATCACAAGAAACGTACTGTCGGACCTCATGCCACCAAGGGAGGCACCTGATGGTATTCCTCCGGGGTATCATCAGACTGCATACTATGGAGCGTCTCCATATGGTGATGAGGGACAATGCAGGCATAATGCTGCTCGATTGGACCAATACTAGTAGGTCCCAATACCTGATCGACCAGCTACCCTAGGACAATAGGTAGATGACTGGGTGAATCAGATAATGAAGGTTTTTCGAGACCAATTTGGGTTGAATCCTGTTGGGGGAAAATATCTCATCTTCGGGGTTATTGCCGAAGCAACATAAAGGCAGACAGCAGGTTCGAAGGTTCCTAGACGATCATCTTCGAAGATACCCGGAACCAAGTTCGAAGTACGAAGATAGGCATTGGTTTGGAGTACATCTTCGAACTAAGGCCCTTCAAGATCTTTTCTGCCAGCTAAGATGGAAGACTTATCTTCTTTCTCATTAGATTAGTCTTTTACCATTTTAGCCCTATTAAGGGAACCAAATAGTTTCCACTATGTCGGTTGTAATAGAGGGGTAAATAGGTCTTTTCCTTAATGTTTGGGCCTATAAATACCCCCCATTTCACCCTGTAATAGGGACCGAATACAAGTTATTCAATACACACATTCGAACTATTCTAAGTTATTATCCTTTCGGAGGCTTAGAATAGTTCTCTTCGCAAACACTTCGTTTGTTAGTTTCTCTTCTACAGAAACCTGTTAGCGTAATCTTTTACGCCAATAGTTGGCGCCGTCCGTGGGGAACCTAGTCCGAAAAAACTTCGTTCTCTACCAACTTCTTACATCATGCCTCCTAAGCGGAGCGCACCTCGCAATCCCACTCGGAGGTCCTCTCGGATCTCCGGAGAGATACCCTTCGACACAGTTGAAGTTGGAGGGTCTTCGGCTTTCCCTCCACAAACTCCGGAAGGGGCTTCTATCCCTCGAGTATACGAAGCTTCTCCGCCAACCCCTTCCATACTCCGACAACCCGGAGTCCCTTATCCACCCTCCATTCCGATTCGAACTGATCCTATCAGTTCTCAAGACCCGAAAGATCCTTCCGGAGGAAATGAAAATAATCTTGGAGATATGGCCAGTCAAATGGCCAACCTTCAAGCTGAAGTGGCAAGGTGGCGACAGAAAGCTGCGAGCAGGCTTCGTTCTCAAGCCACCCCAACCATCCCAGAAGTGCCCGAAGACGACGATCTTGATTATCCCGAAGCCCCGGAGAACGCCTCTTACGACAATGAATCTCCGTTGCATCCTGAGCTGCAGAAGGTTCGCTTTGATCCAAAGTTTAAAACTTCGAAGCTCTGTAAGTATGCCGGAGATGAAGATCCCGGAGAGTTCGTTCGCTCTTATGCCCTAGCGATTGAGGCTAGCGGCGGAGTTAGAGACACTATGGCGAAGTGCTTCCCTTTAGCTCTTCAAGGAGTGGCATTGAGATGGTTCTGGTCTTTGAAGCCAGGATCAATCAATTCATGGTCACAGTTGAAGAGGAAGTTTATAAGCAACTTTCAGGGCACCTTCGTGCCTCCTATGTCAACAGGAAGCCTTTTCCAGGTGAAACAGCTCCCCGGAGAAACATTGAGACAGTACTTTAAGCGCTTCGCTCATACGAAGTCGCAAATTCGGGGGCTGTCCACATCTTCAATGGTTGATGCGGCTCGGGAAGGCGTCAGTCATCAAGGCCTTCTGGATAAACTGCATCGGAAGAGCATCTCTTCAGTCTCTCAGTTGATGTCGTACTTCGAGGAGTATGCGAGGTCAGAAGAGGGTTGGCTTCGGAGGACTGCTGCTACTTCGTCCATATTGCAAGAAGTCAAAGTAGAAGTGAAAACTTCAGCACAGCCGCAGGAACCAGTCTTCGAAGTGCAACATGATCGGAGAAGAGGGCAAAAGCACCCTCGTTCTGAAGTTATGAATATTGCACCCCCACAGAAGTTTACACCAAGAGCTCCACAGTCTACGGGGAACAAGGCCAGCGGCTGGAGGCTGCCAGGGAAAACGGCTGGCAAGGGCCAGACCCTTTTCTGCTGCATTCATGGAGAAAATCGAAGCCATGCAACTGACACTTGCAAGGCTATCCTTACCCTAAGGGGAGAGTACTTAGAGAGAACTTCGGGTCGAGGCAGTACCGACCGAAGTCCGGCAGCAACGCGCCCAGAGCCGGTCCAGGCTGTGGCGCGGATAGAAAATTTTGATGCTGCAAGGCACCCTCCGGTGGCCAATGTTATGCCACCTCCGAAGCAAGAGGAAGGGCAAGATAGAGGAAAAAGAGTAGTTCTCCCTATCTCTGGAGGAGGTACCCTCGGAAGCATGTCCAAGAGACAGCGAAGAGAGTACGTTCGGGAAGTAGGTCATATTGGGACTTCGTCATCTACAGCTGCAATGCCGGAGTGGTCTCACGTTCCAATATCTTTCTCTGCGGAGGATGCAACTGGTATTAAGTTCCCGCATGCAGATCCATTGGTTATCACTGCTGATATTGCAGGGACTGAAGTCCGAAGTGTGCTAATTGACGGAGGTAGTTCGGCAGATATCATTTTTGTTCAAGCCTTCGATCAGTTATGCATTTCCAGGAAGCATCTCCTTCCAGCGGCTCGTCCTCTGCAAGGCTTCGCAGGACCTCCGCTTGATGCACTTGGCCAGATAGGCCTGGAAGTTACCTTCGGAGAAGGTTTATTAGCCCGGACTGAAGAAGTTATCTTTGATGTGATAGATGCCCTGTATGCTTATAACGTCATCTTCGGACGGGGCATGTTGAACCAGTTCGGAGCTGTGGCGCATCACAATTACTTGTGCATGAAGATGCCCACACAAGGAGGAGTCCTTACGATCTTCGGAGATCAAGCCATTGCTCGGAGGGCGGAATATGGTCATGGTCCCCCTCTTGATCCGAGGCAAGTAAACAGTGTGCAGGATAATGAAGAAATTTTTTCAGCCTCCTCCGAAGCTTCGAAGAAGTCCTTTCCGAGACCAAGTCCCGAAGGAGAGATTGCAACTAAGGTCATTGTTAAAGATGGTAAAGAGTACACTTTTCAATTTGGTAAAGATTTACCTGCTGAAGTTGCAACCTCCTTGGAAAAGGTGGTAGAAGAAAATTTGGATGTCTTCGCTTGGTCTGACGAAGATATCACCGGAGTCGATCGGGATATCATTGAACACAGTTTACTTGTAAACCCGAAAGCCCGACCTGTTCGACAAGGACTCCGGAAGATGTCCGCAGAGAGAGCTGCTCTAGCTAAGGACGAAGTTGAAAAATTATTGAAGGCTGGGATTATCAGAGAAGTGGCTCACACAGAATGGTTAGCCAACCCAGTCTTCGTCAGGAAGAAGTCTTCCGGGAAGTGGCGCATGTGCATTGATTTCACATCCTTGAATAAAGCATGCCCACGTGACCCCTACCCCATGCCCCGAATTGATCAGCTAGTTGACTCCACTGCAGGTTCGGAGTTATTAAGCTTCCTTGACGCGTATTCTGGTTATCATCAAATATGGTTGAAGCGCGAAGATGAAATCAAGACAAGCTTTGTAACTCCTTCGGGAGTCTTCTGCTATGTAAGAATGCCCTTCGGCCTAAGAAATGCTGGGGCTACTTTTTCAAGATTAGTTGCTAAGGCTCTAGGTCATCAATTAGGTCGCAATGTGGAGGCCTATATGGATGATATTGTAATAAAGAGTGCTTTAAAGCACCAACATAGCCTAGACTTAGCAGAAACATTCAATAGCCTTCGGGCATGTGGGATCCGTCTTAACCCCGAAAAATGTATATTCGGAGCTAAGGCTGGAAAATTGTTAGGGTATTTAGTTTCAAGCAGGGGAATTGAAGCTAGCCCTACTCAAATAACTGCGCTGCAGAAGATGGCTCCTCCGGAGAATTTAAAACAAGTGCAAAAGCTGACTGGACGTCTGGCCGCACTTAGCAGGTTTTTATCAAGGTCTGCGGAGAGGAGCTTGCCAATATTCAAAGCTTTGAAAGGGTCTGAAGATTTTGCATGGACACCGGAGTGTCAGAGAAGCTTCGAAGATATTAAAGATTATCTCAGTAATCTTGCTACACTCACGGTGCCTACTGCGGACGAAACCCTACTCCTGTACCTTGCAGCTACAGGTTCAGCTGTCAGCGTAGTCCTTGTCAGAGAAGTGGATTTCAATGGAAAGTTGGTCCAAAATCCTGTCTATTTTGTATCCGAAGCATTGTCAGGAGCGAAGACAAGATACTCCGAACTTGAGAAGTTCGTTTATGCTCTGATAATGGCTTCGAGGAAGTTAAGACATTATTTTTTGGCTCACAATGTAATTGTACCAACTTCGTATCCCTTAGGAGATATGCTCCGAAGCAAAGATTCCACTGGAAGGATTGGAAAGTGGGCAGTCGAGCTAGCACCCTTCGGCATATCTTTCTTGGCAAGGACAGCTATCAAATCCCAAGTCCTAGCAGACTTCGTAGCAGAGTGGACTCCACCTGCGAATTTGACTCCAGAGAAATTAAGTGACGGAGTTTGGACTGTTTACTCCGATGGAGCTTTCCAAGCATCCGGAGCAGGCATTGGGGCAGTGTTGATTTCACCGTCAGGGCAAAGAGCAATGTACTCCGCAAGACTCAACTTTAAGTCTACCAATAATATAGCGGAGTACGAAGGGATTTTATTGGGACTTCGGAAAGCACGTGCTCTAGGGGCTACAAGAATAATTATAAAGACAGATTCTCAGATAGTAGCAGGGCACGTAGACAAAAGTTTTCAAGTTCGGCATCCACAGCTTGCAAAATACTTAGAAGAAATCCGCAAAATCGAAGCACACTTCAAGGGTATTTCCATTCGGAGTATACCAAGAGCGGAAAACGTGCAAGCGGACATTTTAGCGAAGGCTGCAGCCGGAGCTGTGGATGTGCCTGAAGAAGCTTTCTATGAGGAGCTCAATATACCTTCGGTGCCACAAATTGCCTCTGCGGAGATTCTTTGCATTCCTAGTGCAGATTGGAAAGATTCGATCATGGAACTCTTGCAAGGAGGAACAAATTTGCCCGAAGAGCCCCAGTTGTCAAGATTAAAGCTCAGAGCCAGAAACTATCAGTTAATCAACGATATATTATACAAGGCCGGAGTATGTTCCCCTCTACTCCGATGTATATCTCAAGCCGAAGGCCAAGAAATTCTTCGAGAAATTCATGAAGGCCTTTGTGGAAGCCATTTAGCCCCTAGAGCTCTGGCAGGAAAAACACTTCGCCAGGGGCTTTATTGGCCCACAATAACAGCTGATGCGGAGAGCTTGGTCCGCACTTGTCAAGGTTGCCAGTGGATGGGTCGACGGAGTCATCGCCCACCAACAGCCCTTCAAGTCATTGCTCCAGTATGTCCTATGGCCAGATGGGGTATGGATTTAATTGGTCCCTTTCTGTTAGCAAAGGGAAATCTGAAGTTCGCAGTGGTAGCTATTGAATATTTTTCTAAGTGGGTGGAAGCAGAACCCTTAACAGCTATCACTTCGAACAATGTACAAAAATTCTTCTGGAAGAACATTATTTGCCGGTTCGGAGTGCCTAGATACCTCACAGTTGATAATGGAACACAGTTCAACGCAGAACCCTTCAGGAAGTTTTGCGAAGACCTAGGCATTCAGTTATGTTTTGCTGCAGTGAGGCATCCTCAGTCGAATGGAGCCGTAGAGCGAGCCAATGGAAATATTTTATCTGGGCTAAATCGAAGAATAGTAGGATTAGCAAAGGGACTGTGGACCGAAGAACTTCCGAAGATTCTATGGTCCATTCGGACTACGCAAACAAGGTCCACAGGTTTTACTCCGTTCAGACTACTATTCGGAGATGAAGCTATGACTCCAACAGAGCTCAAAGGGGGATCATTTCGCAGCACCGAACCGGACATTGAAGAAGAAAGACAAGCTTCGTTAGATTTGTCAAAAGAAACAAGACTTCGGGCTGTAGCTAATTTATCAAAGTATCATCAGCAGACGAAGACTTGGTATGACCCGAAGGTTAAGCTCAATGAGTTAAGGCCGGGTCATCTTGTTCTACGAAGCATTATAGCACCAGGGAAATTAGGCAATAAATAGGAAGGTCCATACCTAATTGTCCGCTCAGGGCGCCCTGGTTCATTTAAATTAGCTAATTTAGAAGGTGAAGAGTTAGCACATACTTGGCATGCGGAGCACCTAAAGCGATACTTCGCATAAGGGCTCCTTGTAATTCGCTTGTAATCATCCTCTAAATTAATAAAGCATATGACCCTGATAGTTGCCTTCCCCTCATAGACTTCCAGCTTCCGAGTGGACGCACTGGAACCGCGGGGTCGACCGAGAGGGAAGTGTCATTAAGCTGGGTTCTATTTTCGGACTTCGAACCCATAAAGTTCGAAGCCTCCGACGTGGGGGCTGACATAATCCGGAGCCCAGGCCACCGGCTTGTAGGCATCCGTAAAAGAGCCCAAAACCACACCCTACGGAGTCCAAGCCATTGGCTGGTAGACTTCCGTAAAAAGAGCTGAAGGTGGCCAAAACCTACGGAGTCCAAGCTGCAGCTGGTAGACTTCCGTAAAAAGAGCCGAAGGTGGCCAAAATCTGCGAAGTCCAAGCCATTGGCTGGTAGACTTCTGCAAAAAGAGCCGAAGGTGGCCAAATTATACGGAGTCCAAGCCATTGGCTGGTAGACATCCGTAAAAAGAGTCCAAAGAGACCATTGCAAACTCCGAACCATTGGTTCGTCAGAGATCGCAAAGACAAGCCGAAGGTGGCTAAAGCAAAACAGCATTTGAGCCATGAGCTTCGAATGTCTGTTAACATAGTCCAAAGTGACAAATTTTTTAAGACACTAAAGTGTCCTGAAAGTTATCTCAACTGATTTCTTTCATAAAACAAAGGTACAAAGTTACCATTCTTATGACTGCAAAAAGTCGAAGACATTTCATAAGATTTTAAAAGATCTTTAAATGACAGAGGGGCTCCGAACCCCCCAAAAAAATTCTACTCCAAAGTTTTTTCTTTGCGCATAACCATCTTTGAATACATTTCGAAGTTGCTTATACCCAAAGAGGGGCTAGTAAATATGGAGACAATTTTAAATCGGCATTCATTATTGAAATAAATGTGTTTACAGATTACACTATGAAAAATTGGTATCTATACCAAGAAGGAATCGGAGACCTCTTCGGTCCCGAGAGCTAGGGGTGGAACGACTAGTTCCAACATCAGAAGTTCTAAGAACTTTACGTTTAACTCTCTTCCTCCCCTTCGAAGCTCTAAAATCCTTCTGCTCTTGTTGAAGCTCGGCCCAAGTTCGAAGCCGTTCGGGGCTTCTTTCCCAGCTTCTAAGATCTTCAGATCTTTTATTTCGAGCTTCACCTTCGTCTTCAGACCAAATAGTGTCTTCAGAAGACGAGGTGTTTGCGTTAACCTCTTTTTCTTCCTCTTTAATATAAGACAATACGTCTTTGATTACTTCGGGCGCAATTACGCCGGAGTCATCTCGAGGAATAAGAAATCGAGGACGCTTATAACTCTTTAGAAGTTCGAAGGTGTTCCATAATGAGCGAAGTTCGTTGTTAAGCTCTAACACTTCGATGTCTTCCATAAGAGGCAAAGCCTAAAAATATGACAAACCAGATTTTCATTGATAAATGTTTACAAGCATGAGCTTTACATAGTCAAAAAATCCTAAATAATTCCTAAACCTACGGGTTCGGAGGAGGCTGACTGCTCGAAGCTTGGCTCCGAACTTGCTTCTGGCGTTGGCCTTCATCGATCCAAGCCTTGATCGCAGAATGACCTTCGGCTCTCCATGAGGTTTGAAAGGCTCGCCAGGCAGCAGTCACGCCTTCGGAAGGATTTAAGAGCCGCTCGTCGTCGAAGGTAATGGAGCCCTCTGCGCTCGGAGTGATTGTTCGGCCCAAATCCTCGTAGTAACGAAGTAGTCCGAGGGCAGACACTTGTCCGGAGAGTTCTCCATAACGAATGCCTGCCGTCTTCATTTGCTTCGCTGCTCCTTGGATCCTTTTTAACCGGCGCAGCAGAGTCACGTTGTCATCCGAAGGAAGTGATCCAGTAGTACCGAAGTACTCCAGAACACCTAGCATCTGTTCGATGACCTCCGTAGCTACCTTCTCCGACTTAAGCTTTTCTTCAATTAGTGCATCCTTGCTCGAAGTCACTTCTGCTAGAACTCCGGAAATCCTAGCATTCTCCGTAGTTAAGATATTCTTCTGAGTTAGGAGTTGGCTAGCTTCCTCTTGGAGCCTCACAAGTTCAGACCCAGCACTAGCATGCTCCAACCGCACCTTTTCAATTTCTGCTCGAAGCACGATTCTTTCTGCTTCGAGCTCTTTATTAGCAGCCTCCAAGCCCTGTCTGGCCCCACGCTCCGTTAAAATTACATTATCCATTTGAAGTACTCTAGCTTCAGAGAAAGATAAGTTGCGTTTAAGAGCTTCATTTTCTTCCCGAAGCTGAGCAATTTCATTCTCGCTTGATAAAGTTGCAGCGCGGGCCAAGACTGCTTGCTGAGAAAAGAAATAACTAAAGTAAGAAATTATTCATGTATAATTTGCTGCTGGTTCGAAGATGTACTCTGAACCCAATATAATTCGCTAAAGACATTGGCTCGAAGGTGCTCCGTACCTGGTAGGCCGCTCGTTCCAGGGCAACGTTAAGCTCCGAACTCTTCGCCCTGCTTAATTTTGCTACCAGCTCTGTCTCCTCGACTTCGCGACTCACTCGACCTAAAGGTTTGAGCAGAGTCCGAAGCCCAGTTGGCTCCAAAAAAGGAGTCAAAAGAGGGAGCATTGCCGAAGCCTCTTGGTCAACCCTGCTTGGTGAAGATCCGGAGCGTTCTCCTGAGGTCCTCGGAAGTTCGGAAGATGGCCCCCCCTCAGTTGATTCACTTTCATCTGTTGATTCAGACGAAGTTGATCCTTGAGTAGGGAGAGGCTCTATGTGTTTTTTACCCCTTCTAGGCCCCTGTTGAGTGACCTCCGGGTGCGGCTCCGAAGTTGTCGAAGGCCTTTGAATTGTGTCTTCGTGTTGTACTTCTTCCGAAGGGGGCTCTGCAAAAGCAAAGGTATTATACATTGTATAATTTTGCAGAAAATAATAAAAGAATTATGCGAAGTTTACCTTCGACATTCTGGGGGCATTCGAGCACCGAACTGCTCGGAGGATCGAAGGTGAGGTCTTCGTCTAAATCTACAGTTAAAATTTCTGCTGCCGGAGTATCTCCGTGAGCAGTCCTCCCTTCATCCACAACTGAAGTTGTAGCAACTTCAGCTTCATCTTCGCCCATAGGGGCTTCGATTTGCTCTTCTTCTTGAGCATCCGGAGCTCTCACTTCTTCAATATTAGCTTGAGGCTCCGGCATACCTGCAGTATCTTCAATGTGAATATTTTGTTGAGCTGCATCTTCATCAATCAATCTCACTAATAATATACCTTCATCTTCTTTAGAACCGGAGACTGAGGTTCTTGAGCTCGAAGGCGCAGGATTCGAAGGTGCGAGATTTTTTGGCTTCCGAGCCACCTTCTTCACCGGAGTCTTTGCGGAGCTCGAAGCTCCGGCTTCAGCTATCCTCTTTTTGGGTCCTTTCTCCGAAGGCACCCAGTCCATCAGAGGGGGCGGGGTCAACTCCAACATTCCCCATACTCTGTTAAACCTCTCCCAACTCCCGACCAATTTAATTCTCCATTCTTTTTGGTCGGAGTTGGGGCACCCAAAATCTTCTCCGAAGCCCTTACAATTTGCTCTGAAGTAATAGGGGCTGAAGAAGCTGAAAAATAAATAATTTAAGTTAGCTTTTCTTCGAAGTAAATATGTATAATACATGTTGGTTTCGAAGTTACCTGCAGGGCTCGAAGTCAAATTAATCTTGCGGAGACCGCCCTCCGAATCATCCTCGAAGATGACAGGCCAGTTGGCCATCAGCGGAGAAATTTGCAGGGCAAGGAATTCTTCGGCTAAGTCCCGCATGCTTAACCTTCGGCTAACCTTTTGAAGCAGGTTAAGACGGGCCTCGAGCTGACCTTCGTTGGGTTGCACCAAAGCTTCCTTCCGGAATTGAATTTCTTTGAGGGGCCCGGCCAGAGGACTGCTTGCCCCAACTTCGGCATAGAACCATCTTAGGATCCAATCAGTATACCATCTAGCATTGATGGCCTTGGCAGGAAACTGAAGGGCGTATTCATCTCGGAGCCTAAAGTTGATGCTACCAAAGGATACCACTACTTTTTCACCTCCGGGGCCTACGAAGGTCTTTGGTTGGCATGTAGCCCTATGTAATGCAGCGAAGATCTCTGCCCTTCCTTCGCACCCTTCGGCCCTCAGCGCCCATTCGAAGATAGCCAGTCTAGCTACCGCATTCGGAGATAATTGGGGGAGGGTTACGTGGAACAGATCCAGTACCTCCGCCAGGAAGTCCACTGCAGGAAGGCCCAAGCCAGCTTCGAAGAAGGCTTCGAATACCACTACTTCTCCGGGTCTTGGCGCTGGAATCATCTCTTTGCCTGGCTTCCGAATCATAACTCCATTACTGATTTTTCCTCCCGCTGCGATTGCCAGTGACTCCCTTTTGCAGGTAGAAGCCCCCAACTGGAAAGACTGATCCAAATACTTTGTCGATGGCGGGCACAGACCTTGGTCATCGGCGATTTTGGGATTTCTCCCTCCTGCCGCCATTGATGTCACCGCTGGTACCGGAGGTGCCGCCGCCAACGCTGCCGTCGCTGCTGCTGCAGCCGCCTACTGCCGAGCCAAGGCCGACGGAGGTGCAGATCCCTTAGTCTTCACCATTGCAGTCGTCGGATTGCTTTGAGGAAATGGAGGCTAGGGCTCAAGAACTCAAAGGGCTCGAAAAGTTTTGGATTGCGAGAATGCGGTGAAAAGGTAACTGGGTAACTTCTAGACCTTCTATTTATAGCCCAGACTTCGCTTTTTTACCGTTAATCCATGTCGTTTCGCATTCTTGCCGTTACTTATCCCCGAAATTAACTCTTACTACAGTTTCCGTTAGAAACAGAAACTTAACGGCTATTTTCTCTAAGTCTAAAAGACTTTTGAACTTCTTGAGTCGGTTTTAAGATAGTTCGAAAATCAATTACCTTAAGACTGATTCGAAGTTCATATCTTCATGCATTTCAGAGATAAAATAAAAACCAATAACCCCTATGTTTGGTTATCTTTTCCTTCCGTATACTGCTCTCCTAACGTTACAGGTCAAACGGAGAAGCGTATTTGAGGGGCTACTGTTGGGGGAAAATATCTCATCTTCGGGGTTATTGCCGAAGCAACATAAAGGCAGACAACAGGTTCGAAGGTTCCCAGACGATCATCTTCGAAGATACCCGGAACCAAGTTCGAAGTACGAAGATAGGCATTGGTTCGGAGTACATCTTCGAACTAAGGCCCTTCAAGATCTTTTCTGCCAGCTAAGATGGAAGACTTATCTTCTTTCTCATTAGATTAGTCTTTTACCATTTTAGCCCTATTAAGGGAACCGAATAGTTTCCACTATGTCGGTTGTAATAGAGGGGTAAATAGGTCTTTTCCTTAATGTTTGGGCCTATAAATACCCCCCATTTCACCCTGTAATAGGGACCGAATACAAGTTATTCAATACACACATTCGAACTATTCTAAGTTATTATCCTTTCGGAGGCTTAGAACAGTTCTCTTCGCAAACACTTCGTTTGTTAGTTTCTCTTCTACAGAAACTTGTTAGCGTAATCTTTTACGCCAACAAATCCCAAAAAACAGATGTACATGTATCGGCGGCCGTACCCAGAATGGTTTGATCGAGTACCACTGCTAGGCTGTACAAGGTGCCCGACTTCACTAAGTTCTCGAGAGAGGACATGGTCTCCACGATCAAGCACATCAGCCGTTTCCTCGCCCACTGTGGGGAGGCATCAGCCGATGAAGCGCTAAGGGTCCAATCATTCCCACTTTCTCTATCGGGATCAGGCTTCACGTGGTTTTCTTCACTGTCGGTGGATTCCATCAGAGGATGAGCGGATTTAGAGAAAATGTTTCACAAATATTTCTTCATTGGCATTGATGAGATGAATATCACAGACTTGACAGCTGTGAGGTAGAGGATAGACGAGTCGGTACAAGATTATGTCCAGAGGTAGGGGTGGCAATATCCCCGGTGGGGCCGGGGACCCACCGGGGACCCGCCCCTACGGGGCAGGGGACGGGTTCAATTTTTCACCCGCGAGTTCATCGGGTCGGGGCCCCGCATATTGTTGGGTTCGGGTTCGGGTTGATTATTTGACCCGCGGGTCCCCGACCCAATAAGTAAAAAAGCCCATATATGTATATATATAAATTTATATATGTATATATTTATATATGCATATTTATATATGTATATTTATATATGTATATATATTGGTCCAATATAAGATGATAAAAAACCTAACTTTAATATTGATGAATTTTGTTTGTTGGAATGTTGGAAAATGTAAACAAGATGATTTACGGTGATATTTAGTTTGAATTTTTTTATATTTGTGATTTATAAATTATGTCATTTGTATACTTTTAAATTTCAAAACGGGTCCACGGGGACCCGACGGGTTTGCGGGGACCCGACGGGTCCGGGTCCGGGTGAAAAATTTCACCCGCGGGGCTAACGAGGCCGAGTCCTACCGGGTCCGGGTTCGGGTCTGGTATTCACCAACCCGGACCCGCCCCACCCCGTTGCCACCCCTATCCAGAGGTTCCAAGATGTATGGAGCAGATGCTACAGCTTGAACCTCAGTGATACCCAGTTGGCAGAATTGGCGTTTCAAGGACTCTTGAACCCTATTAAGGAGAGATTTTCATCACATGAGTTCAAAAGCCTCTCACAACTGGTGTAAAGGGTATCGACACATGAGAGCCGATTCCAAGAAGCAAGAAAAGATAGGTATCAAAAAAGGTGGCATATACTCAGGTCTACTATTCGGACTCCGACGAGGGTAGTAACTCTTATGTAGAGGTCGGTTTGGCCGAATGGTCCAAGAACATGAAATAGTTTGCATGCCCTTGGGTTAAGCCGACCGATAAGGAAGAAAAATATGACTTCGATGTCAATAATACCGATAAGATATTTGATCTGTTGCTCAATGAGAAGTAGACTCACTTGTCACCTAACCACATGATACCATTTGCCAATGAGTTGAAGAAGAGGAAATACTGTAAGTGGCACAACTCCCCATCGCACCACACCAATGAATGCAAGGTGTTCAGGCAGTAGATCCAATCGGCCGTAGAGCAAGGATGAAAAGTTTGAAGATGGGAAGAAGTCGATGAACATCGATGAACATTCGTTCCCAGTCAACATGGTGCACGCGCACCATGCTGACGATCGACATGCGAAGAAGAATGGGCGATCCAACAGTAGCATCACTTCCTCAGACCTCATCGGGAAGTATCAAAGGAAGTTGAAGAAGAGAATGGATAGCAAAGACAATCACGACTACTCACCTTTCAACCCCTATTGAAATTGTGAGTTCTTCAGGCTTTGCTGGAATGAGGGGCTACGTCTACCATTAATGGATGACTGCCTAAGGTGTGGTGCCAAATGTAGGACATGAGGTGATCATCGGCCACATAACATAGATAAGGCCACATGGTCAAGAATGTGTTCACTAGAGGTTGTAACCACCGAGGGTATCAATGCTCGAGAGGCTCGTCCCCGCCAATTCTGAGGAAATCGATCAGATAGTCGACGATAATAAAACTGCACCAGAGAACCCGTGATGGTGCCCTAGTGGGATTTTCACAAGGAACCAAAAAGAAGGGTGCAACATCTGCGATAGAGAGACCTGAAGGCACAAAGGTGCAATGAGGAAGCTGATCGGCCTCGTAGGATCAAAAGTAAATGGTGGGTGAAAGATGAGGCCGATCATGAGGATAAGAAAGATGCAAGGGTAAACATGCTTTTCTTCCTCCCCGCAGAGTATCGAGCCGTCTCAGAAGATGACGCAGAACATAACGATACAATGGCCCAACTAATGTTGGCTCCGTAGCCAACGGTTTTTGACAAGATGGAAGATCCTGGTCATTGTCACCTTATACCTCTTTATATCAAAGGTCTAGTCAACATAAATCCGATGTTCAAAATAATGATAGACAGAGGGGCGGCTGTCAACTTTATGCCTTATGCCACCTTTTGTAAGCTAGGGAAAACACTAGAGGACCTCATCAGAACTAATATGGTATTAAGGGACTTTGGCGGCAACTCGTCAGACACGATGGGAGTGCTAAATACAGAGTTGATAATTAGAAACAAGACCATGCCTACTACTTTTTCGTCATAGAGGGAAAATGATCTTATAGTCTACTGTTGGGGTGTGATTGGATACATGCGAATTGTTGTGTCTCCTTGACAATGCACCATATCCTGGTTCAATGGGTCGGCGATCAGGTGGAAATCATTCCCACTGATAGATCAATTATTGTAGCAACAACCGATCTGTCAATATGGGAGATGGAAGGAGTCGTCTGTCTATCAGGGAAGGCTTGGGATGGTAATTTTCTTGAAGTATCAGATGATGGGGTCAGCCCGATCAGTGAAAAGCTATTGTTGGACCGAAAAGGGCGACTAGAGAGGGGGGGGGGGGTGAATGGGAGATTTTAAAATTTCTGGCTAAAACTAGCTTTCTGTTTTAAATCAGTCTTCTGTAGAACAGGCTTCGAACACACCCTTTGGAGGTTTGATTTGGAGGTATTTTATGGCTCCGAACTCACGCTTCTCAAAGAGCAAAAGTTTGAAGTCAAGAAGACTTCGCTCACACCCATAAGCCTAAAAACACAACTTTGCTAAGATAGTGCAGGCTCCGCACACTAGGTGTCTTTGAGCAAACTTCGCACTACGCTCTTCGCAGAAGAAGGTTTCCCTCTGAGGGCTTCGAACATATACTCCGCACTAGCAACAGGTACTAGGATTCATATACCGAAGGTATAAAGGCAGACAGAACTAACTTCGCTCAGGAAAGAAAACAGACGTGGAGCACAACTGTACTCAGTGCTTCGTTAGTAACAGTGAGGGGTTGCCTCCAATTTACACAGAACGAACACACTAAAAAGCACACAACCTAACCACACACAGAATGCAAGCACACTTCGTCAGAGAAAAGACATGCCCAAAACTTAGGCTGAGACAGAACGAAGTGCAGTACAATGAACTCAACACTCACAGAACAAAACAGGAATATAAGTTCAAGCAATAGACAGAAAACAGAATGTAAATTTCATTGCATGAACAGGGAACACAAAAAGACTCATAGGACTATGTACATGGGTGGCGGCTAGCTCTGGAGTTCTAAAAATGGCTGCTCAAAGTGTTACCTAGACCTAGCCAGCCTTCACTATTTATAGGCACTATTTAGCCCTATGAATAGACTACTTTACCCCTAGGGTTTACACTGTTTTTGTCTCAGCCAGACAAGGGGGGTACAGATGGTAGTCTACTTTATTTGGAGGCTTCTTTTGTTAGCTTCACAGAGGAGACAACATTAACTTTTGCAGAGCAGGCACGATCAGCCTTTGCACATTTGGAGTCTTCTGAAGCCCCCTTCGCACATGAAGTGTGCATTAGCTTCAGTGACAAGCTTGAACCTGTAGGCCTTCGCTTCACCGAAGTCAGCCTTCGATACAGTGATGGTTTTGAGCTGAAGCCGTCAAAGCTCTTGAGCCTTCGCACCATCACCTTCAGAGTGGACCACCATGGCTTCGCAGCTACTCCCAGCTCGAACACTGTCAGTATGTGTACCGAAGCCATGCATGGCCGAAGTATCTCAAGTCAGCCATACTCTGAAGCCCCCACCTTTGGAGTACCTTCGTCACCTTTCGAAGTCCCTCCATCCAAGGCCTCCGCATGAAGCATATCCATAAGCACCCCTTCGTAGTGTCTCAGCCCCGAGCACACTCTATGAAGACCCTTATCCGGAACATGCCTTCGATGCACCTTGACTTCTGAGACCTTCATCAGGTGTCCCTTCGAGTGCCTCCATCCGGCGTACACTTCGAACGCCTTGCCTCAATGCTGACTTCGTCCATCGTACTCCGAAGTTACTCCTTTTGGAGCACCCTTTGAATTGCCTCGCCTCCGAGGACTTCACCTTGGGGTACCTTCAACCGGAGCCACCCTCTGCACTCTCAGTCTTCGCTTGGTGCTCATTGACCCGAGGACCAACATCAACTCCACACAGCCTTCGTGACCAAGCTCCCCGCTCACCTGGCACCAAGCCTCCCACTTGATCCAGGTTCACTCGCTGCGAACCATCCGTCGCCTCCAAAGCCACCTACACACACCGACAAACAAATAAGTGTTTCCAGTAACCGGAGACGTCTCTGGTAAACAACCTTCGGTACACACTCTAGTGTACCGCCCAAAGTATAGAGCCCTTTGGTACCACTAAGTCATCGTGCTCTGTTGGACCCCTCCGACAGACACACGCCACACCCTTTGGAAAATGCCTCCGAACCCCTTCGGAGGGACCCCTTCGCCCAGAAGAGAACTTGTCAATCACTCATCACAGACTTGAAACCAAGGCGCATTTCAACTTTGTTTCTCAGCTACCTAAGCTCACACAATGAAGATGGCATCGACAAAACGAAGGATGGACTCGATCAAGGCTTCACCATAACCAACTACAAGAGTAAAGCATCATACTTGGTGACAGACCGAGGCCAACCTTCATGTGTACCCAAATTCCCCGATGAAACAAAAATGGATTGAAGACTTCTACATCGGAGATATGGGAAGAGGCTAAACAAGAAATACTTAAAGAAATATTTTTCGATCGTTTAGATGAAATTTAAAAGATCTACACGCAAAACACTCAATGCCAATGGCATCGCCTCAAGATGGCCAATGCGAAGGCATCTCCCTTAGATAAAACACAAAAGCTCAAAACCGTTTCATATGGAAATAACAATATATCCAGTATTTCAGATTACAAGGCAAGTGTGCTACGCAAACCCAGGCTAACACCCAATGGACTCCCTTTGGCTTAGCCACCCAAGTCAGTCTTCCCCAAAACACAGCCGACCAGGACCGCTTTCCACTGATCCACGTCGGGGGAGTAGGGGCACAAACACCCAAATTTGTACTGGCCGATACTAGTCCATATCATATCCGTCGGCCACTGGAGATCACTAGGGGGCATCACGGTCGTCTTCCTGCAAGAGGTAAAGACAAATCAGACAAAAGGAAGGCAGGGTAAGCAAGTGAATGGGTGAGTCAAAGTGTTTATCAGGGGTCCCGTATCAGCATCACCCGGGTGAAGTCACTGTCGGTAAATCGCTGAAGAGCAGTTGAAAATATGTTGCTTCAATTCACCCCACCATCGGCGGAAAGCGTCTGAGGTCGACTGATAGGTCTAGGAAACAAGATCTCCAGTAGGGATCCCATCAGTCATATGGGAAAGGCGATCTGTAACACCCCAAATTTTCAAAACAATAAAATTATTATTAAATTCAATTTCTTGGAATATATAATTCTGAAAATGCTTTTAATACTCTTTTATACCCTTTTTAACTACAACATAGAGTAGATGGCCAAACCAGGAGCTGAAAATTTTTGTATAAACCCCCAAAGCCAAGAAATATTTTTGAGGATTTTTATAAATTTTTATCAACCTTGGAAGTAGCCCTAATATTTTAATCTAATTCCTGGAATTATTTTTATTCAGAAATGTATTAAAACAGTAACGGGCTCCCCTCCCTCCATTCTCCCTCTCCCGGCCGGCCCAGCCCACTCCACCCGCGCGCTCAGACTGACGACCGGACCCCACCTGTCAGCGCCGAACCCTTCCCCTCGCGCGCGCACCCGACATCGCGGCCCCACCCGTCAGCCTTCCCGTTCGCTCGCTCGCGCCCGCTCACCAGTGGCCCCCATCTATCAGACTCGTCGTCTACCTCGCTCCGTCGCCCCCAAATCACGCCGGCCGACGACCCCCGCCTCGGATCCGCCTCGCTGGTCCCTCCCGCATTGAATTGGCGCCATTAAACGACTCCCCGCGCCTGGCCGACCGTTTTCCCCCCGTTAAACAGCGCCTTTACGCCACGGGATCGCCGCTACGCGTGCATGGCCGAGCCATCGCCGGCGAGTAAAAGCTCTCCCCCGGTTTCCTTGCATGCAAGCCCCCTCCGACGCCTTATTTAAACCCCCCTGCCTCTGCCGCGTTCGGTTCACGCATCCATTCGCACTTAGACCAAGCAGAGCGCTCCGCACGTCGCCTGTTAGCGCCATCCCCATGTTTCGTCTCCGGCCACTGCTCGCCGTCGCCTCAGACCACCTCCGCCCGTGCCTCCGCCACCATCATGACCGCAAGAACGACCCCGACCTCGGCCACCCCTCCGTCACCGACGAACCCCGCCGGATCGCCGTCGCCACCAAGGACCCGTGACCACCTCGCCGTCTACCTCATCGCCGGCCACGCCCCGTCGTCCCCGGACCGCCGCCAAGGTACCGTCGTGACCGCCGTAGCATCCCCCTTCCATTTCTAGGCTTAGCTAGGACCGCCGTCGCTCGCCGTGGCCGCTGGCCCGCTCGCCGTCGTCGGAGAAGACGACCGGCACGGGTCGAGTACCCGTGCCGTGTCGGATCTGATTCCGACCGTGCGATCGTGATCGAACGACGCGCGTGAGCCCACGTACGCGATCTAATCCGCACCGTCGAATCTGGTCAAAGCGTTACGTTTTGATCTCACGCGTTCGTTTTCATTTAAAACCAGCGTGCGATCTCGAGCGTCCACGTGGTACCCTTTCGCACGTTTTAATCCTGACCGTCCATCGTAACTTACGCGCCCCGCCTCGCCCTCGCGCGTCGGATCTGGATCCGACGGTCCAGATCGACCCGGCGCACGCGCACAGTGCGCGGGTTCACCGTGAGCCTGGCTCACCGTGGACCCGAGGAGTTTAAAATTTGAAAATAAATTCCAGAAAAAGGTTTAAAACATGTAAAATTCATATCTGGCGTATTTGAACTCTAAAAATTGCCATTTCAATTTCAGAAAATTCATAATATTATTCTCTACATGTTTATACAATAAAACAGTAGGTTTTCATTGGACATCTCATGTTTATTTAAATGAACGTTTAAATACCCTTAGGTTAAAAATGTAAAATTTAATTATTTAAATTCCAGTAAAGTTTATATTTATTTATTTCCTGTTGATATGAATAAATCACTAGGTTTTCTATGGAACCTTCATTTTAAATTTATTAAAGAACTTAAAATTGAGAACAACCCCTTTTAAAACCCCTTTCTAAAAAAGGACTACTTTTTAAATTCCTTTAAAATTTATTTAAGAGATAAACTATAGAACCTTAACAATTGAAATTATTTTACTTTTAATCAAACCAACTATAACTTATGTGCTTATAATGTAATGTTATATTGTTTGATTGAATGTGTTCTTTTTATTTTACTTTATTATATTAAAAAGACTACGACGTCGCCGAGGAGCCGGAGTACTTCCCCGAAGTCCCTCCCTCTCCCTTTGCTGAACAAGGCAAGTCACCAAACCAATCTTTTGAGCATATTGAACCCATGTTTGATTAAACTATCGCTAAAACACATAGGTTATATATGCATTAGTCAAATGAACCCTTACATTATATTTATTTAGGATCCCCCGACCTTGATGTGCAACCCAAGCCATGCTATCTCGCCTAACCTCCTTGTCACCATATGATCAATGATATTAGCTAGTGTCCAATGTATTGACACGATCGCTATAGGATAAAAATGAGTCGTAGCAAAATGGTTCTATTATATGATCCCCGTTACTTCTTATCCTTGGAAATTCTATTGGTGATGAGTTATGGTTGTGAGTGTATGCATGGTGGGTTCCGGGTGCAAGCTAGGGCATTGGTCAGTGGCATCCGGGGCACTATAAGGACCGGTCTGAGGGATCCGTTGCAATACACTTACGTACTAACCACAAGTCTAGTGGGTAAGTCCTAACTAAGGTATGGGTTGTTCCAAACCGAGGCCACCATTTGGAGATGGGTCAAGTTGCACCTGCGGGTGACTTGTACCAATGTGGCGCAAAAGGGGGTGCGACGTTAGCCGGGATGCGGCCCGGCGCGCCGGCGAAACCTAGAGCGGGTGGTTATCGCTTGGAACATCTCATATCGAGGTTTTGGCACGAGTTCCCGTTGTATGGGTCATCTCGTTTGGGATGAGTGCGTGCCTTGTGGGTACAGTAGTACATCTCTGATCAGAGTCTTAAATCTTTTCGAAAAGCCGAGCCCACGGTCAAGGGCGGGTTGCGTGACATCCCCCAGTTAGTTTACTTTGAATATGTATGTGCATGATGGATTGACATGTAAGGACCGTTGAGCGAGGTGGGGCTGACTGTACCCCTCGAGTTAGTTGATGTTGATGATGTTCATGTTTACTTTCCGCATGATTAAAATATGATTACACTAAATGCAATAACTGAAACTGTACTTTTCCGCAATGTTAGCCATTACCCTTCCTTGTTTATTATCCTGCATTATTACTTGCATTTGCGGTGGCTTGTTGAGTACTTTTTGTACTCATACCCGTTGGACCCCACAGAGGATGCTTACTACGAAGACGGTCTGGAGTAGCGACCCAGTCGAGAAGAAAGATCCTGAAGAAGATGTTCGTCATGCCGCTGTTTAATTATTTTATTACTGTTTTTATTAAGACTTTGATGTAATAAATATGGTCTGCGTGCCATGGATACTGTCGTATGTACGATTGTCACATGATGAACCTCTTGTATTATTGTTTTTCTATGGAAATTCAATAATGTCTCGATTTGTTAAATCGGGGCGCTACAAGATGGTATCAGAGCCGACTCGACTGTAGGAAGCCAAACAGACCCGCCTAGCCATTAGCCACAGGAAATTATTTCTCGAAAATCTACTTCATAAACTTTGTTCCTCTCCTCACTTTTATTCAACTTGCTGTTTTGTAGATGCCAGTCTACCAAGTCCACAGCTACTGCCGCCACTACGAGGGCTTCGTCCGGGAGCTCCGTATGATGCTCACCTTCCTCGGGTTCCTCTTCGAACCCGAATTTCAAGGGGTGTATCCCGACGAGTTCGCCGGGCCTTGCGACGTCTCCCTCACCGTCCACGGCTCCGGAGAACACCTGCCGCCCTACACCACCGCACTTGGAGGCCCGACTTTCGACGTCGCGTGCCAACGAGTCGCCCTCCAGGCCCTCATGGAGCTGAGGATGATCTACGACGATCGTCTTCAGAACTCGTCCTATCGGCTCGTGCCGAAGCGCACTCCCGGAGCCCACCGTAGCATCTACCTCGGAGTTCACTCCGTATGTGATCCGGTCATGGCCCGGCAGTCGCGTCTTCTGTAGGCCATGGATGATCTCCACACCGAGGCGGTGCTCGACGCCGACAAGCACCATGAGGCGGTTGAGTTCCTTTGTGAAGAAACGAAGAACTTGATCCAGCAGAATGGCGAGTTGCAGCGCAAGATTATGCAGCTGCAGAAGGATATAGCGGAGATGGTTCTTTTTCTTCCAAGGAAGAAGAAGCCCATCCGTGAGCCCCTCCCTCGCCCCAAGAGGATCCCGCCACGACCCTCCCCCGCCAGGCCCTCTACCAGCGCCCCTACACCACGCCCCGGCCTCGTCTCCGACTCCATCATCGAGAATTTTCTCGAGCCCACCATCTCTCTGGAGCCGCGCACTCGTGGTTCCGAGAGCACGGAGACCGCCTCCGGTGGCGAGTAGGCGTTAGGAGACGCTATTTAAATAAAAATCATAATTTTGTATGTGGTGCCATCTGCAACGAGTTGTGTTGTAGATGGAATAAGATCTTGGATGTAATGAACTATTTATGCCACTCTATATATTTATGTGCTTGGTGCTTTTGGTTGTATTATTGTTCGACATCTTTCGCTTTATCACTATGTATCTTCAGAAGATGGCCGATCACCAGAACACCGGCTCTGACAACGGAGCAGGAGGAAGCCGTGATGCGCCCGAGGGTGTTGTACCCAACTGGGGTGCAACGGGCCCGCGTCACTCTGGATCGCCTTCTGCCAACCACCCCACCTTGGCAGAGATGATGGCGAATCAGAACCACCTGATCACCGCCCTCCTCACCCAAATGCAGAACCAACAGGCTCAGTTGGACCGTCTGCAGAACGGGGAACCCGCCCCTCGCGCACCAGCACCCGCGCCCGCTCCGCAACTCTCTGAGTTCCTGCGCGTGCGCCCGCCCATCTTCTCGAGCACCACCAACCTGATGGAGGCCGGAGATTGGCTTCGCACCATCGGAAAGAAGCTCGACCTCCTCCCCTGCACCGACCGGGAGCGGGTGGCCTTCGCCACTCACCAGCTCTAGGGTCCCGCCGCTGAATGGTGGGACAACTATCGTGAGTCCCAGCCAGAGGGCCACATGGTGACTTGGGCGGAGTTTACCATCGCCTTTCGTGCTGCCCACGTCCCCGCCGGTGTTATCGCGGTGAAACAGCAGGAGTTCCGCGATCTGCAGCAAGGCAATAGGACCGTCATGGAGTACCTCCATGAGTTCAACCGCCTCGCCCGCTACGCGCCGGAGGAAGTGCGCACCGACGCCCTCCGCCAAGCCAAGTTCCTCAGGGGACTTAAGGATGAGCTGTCCATCCAGCTCGTCGCCGCCGACTTCGCCGACTTCCAACGGCTGGTCAACAAAGCGCTCATGCAAGAGACTGAGCAGAACAAGCTGGACCTCAAGAAGAGGAAGATGATCGCCTTCAAGCATCAGCAGGCGAACTCTCAGAGGCCCCGCTTCGTCCCTCCACCACCAGCGCCTGCCTACCATCCCCGGCCCGCCTACAGGCCGCCTCACGCCGCCGGTGGATCCAACGCCGGGCACCCTCGCCCCGCTCCACCAGCTCCGGCCGCTCAGCCAACACCAGCCGCCAAGGCCTCGATCTTGAAGGATCGCCAAGGAAGGCCGGTAGTCTGCTTCAACTGCCGCAAGGAAGGACACTATGCACACCAGTGTCCCCACCCCAAGCAAGCCCAAGGCGCGGCACCCAACCAGGCAGTTCGTGCCCGCGTCAACCACATCAGCGCGGAAGAAGCTCAGGAGGCTCTTGAAGTCGTGCTCGGTACGTTTACTGTGAATTCCGTACCGGCCGTCATATTATTTGACTCTGGAGCAACCCACTCCTTCATCTCGGAAAATTTTGTGAAAACAAACAAACTGGATGTGCTCCCTCTACCCATTCCCATGGTGATTGCCACTCCCGGCAATAGGACCTCAGCCCGCTTATACAGTCCTAAGGTTCAAATTGACATCCAAGGAGTACTGTTTAGGGCCGAGCCAGTCCTCATACAATGCACCGGACTTGACCTCATCCTAGGGATGGATTGGTTGATGAAGCACAAGGGAGTGATCGACTGTGCCAACAAGTCCGTCACGGTGACCAACCCTGAAGGCGCAGCCGTCACCTTTCGGATGACCAGTCGCAAACCACTCGGAGCATCCCTTCGCTCGATAGCTCTTGAAGAGGTGCCTATAGTCAAGGAGTTTGCGGATGTCTTCCCTGAAGATCTACCTAGAATGCCTCCCAAGCGGGACATCGAATTCAGAATCGAACTTGTCCCCGGGACCACTCCAATCTCCAAGCGCCCGTACCGAATGGCCGCCAATGAACTAGCTGAAGTCAAGAGCAACATCGAAGACCTAGAGCAAAAAGGGTATATTCGGCCAAGTACCTCACCCTGGGGTGCACCTGTTATATTTGCCATGAAGAAGGACAAGACCAAGAGGATGTGCGTGGACTATAGAGCCTTGAACGACGTAACCATCAAGAACAAGTACCCATTGCCTCGGATCGACGACCTGTTCGATCAGCTGAAAGGATCCTCGGTGTTTTCCAAGATTGACCTCAGGTCAGGTTATCACCAGTTGAGGATTAGGGAAGAAGACATACCCAAGACTGCCTTCACCTCCCGCTATGGACTCTACGAGTACACCGTGATGTCGTTCGGACTCACGAATGCCCCGACCTTTTTCATGAACATGATGAACAATGTATTCATGGAGTTCTTGGACAAGTTCATCGTGGTATTCATCGACGATATCCTCGTTTACTCCAAGACCAAGGAAGAACACGAGACTCACCTCCGTCTGACCCTCGGAAAGCTAAGGGAGCAGCAACTGTACGCCAAATACAGCAAATGCGAATTTTGGTCGTCTGAGGTGAAGTTCCTCGGCCATGTCATATCTGCCGGAGGAATAGTAGTGGACCCAACCACCGTGGAAGCCGTAACCAACTGGCTGCAGCCAACGACCATGACCGAGATCCGGAGTTTTCTCGGATTGGCCGGATACTACCGCCGGTTCATCGAGAACTTTTCCAAGATCGCCAAGCCTATGACCAGACTTCTGCAGAAGGAAGTGAAGTTTGAATGGACCCCCGACTGTGAAGAAAGCTTCCAGACCCTCAAGAAGAAGCTAGTGTCAGCCCCTATTTTGACTCTGCCAGACATCCGGAAAGACTTCCATGTCTACTGTGATGCCTCTCGTCAAGGATTGGGGTGCGTCTTAATGCAAGAAGGGAAAGTGATATCCTACGCCTCCCGACAGCTGAGACCGCACGAGCTGAACTACCCAACCCATGACCTGGAACTAGCAGCCGTGGTTCATGACTTGAAGATATGGAGACATTACCTTGTGGGGAATCGGTGTGAGGTCTTCACCGACCAAAAGAGCCTCAAGTACATATTCACCCAACCAGATCTGAATCTCAGGCAAAGGAGATGGTTGGAACTGATCAAGGATTACGACTTGGGCATCCATTATCATCCGGGCAAAGCGAACGTGGTGGCAGACGCCCTTAGTCGAAAAGGGTACTGCAATGCAATCGTGATTCAGGACCAAGCTCCTTTACTCTATAAGGAGATGGAAAGGCTAAACCTAGGGATCACCACTCGAGCGTACCTCGTTGCCTTGGAATCTCGGCCTGTCTTAATAGACCAGATCCGAGAAAAGCAGAAGGAAGATCCGGACATCCTGGAGATCCAGCAGAACATGAGGAAGGGTAAAGCACCCGGATTTTCCGAGGACGAGCATGGTACCATCTGGTTCGGAATCTGAGTATGCGTACCCAACCTACCTGAGTTGAAGACCCTCATCCTTCAAGAAGCCCACGACACTCTATACTCCATCCATCCCGGGAGTACGAAGATGTATCAAGACCTAAAGGAAAAATATTGGTGGGTCAGCATGAAGAGAGAAATAGCAGAGTATGTGGCCAAGTGCGACACATGCCGGCGAGTCAAGGCAGAACATCAGAGGCCTGCCAGACTTCTTCAACCTCTCAAGGTCCCTGAATGGAAGTGGGAAGAGATAGGAATGGACTTCATCACGGGACTGCCCAGGACCCAAGCTGGTCATGACTCTATCTGGGTGATCGTCGACCGACTCACCAAGGTAGCTCACTTCGTCCCAGTCAAGACAACCTACACCGTCGCCAAGTTGGCTGAGTTGTATATGACCCGAATCGTGTGCCTCCACGGAGTTCCTAAGAAGATTGTATCTGACCGTGGGAGTCAGTTTACCTCCAAGTTTTGGAAGAACCTTCAAGAGGAACTCGGCACCCGGCTGAACTTTAGCACCGCCTATCATCCACAGACCGACGGTCAAACCGAAAGGGTCAACCAGATATTGGAGGATATGCTTAGAGCTTGCGCTCTAGACTTTGGCGGAATGTGGGACAAGAACTTACCGTATGCAGAGTTCTCCTACAACAACAGCTATCAAGCCAGCCTGCAAATGTCCCCGTTTGAAGCACTCTATGGGCGTAAGTGCAGAACGCCGTTGCTCTGGGATCAAACCGGAGAGTCGCAACTGTTTGGGACTGATTTATTAAGAGAAGCTGAAGAGAAGGTGAAGATCATAAGAGACCGATTAAAGGCAGCCCAATCTAGGCAGAAGAGCTATGCCGACAACCGTCGAAGAGACCTAGCCTTTGAGGAGGACGATTATGTCTATCTCCGAGTCACTCCCCTCCGTGGCACTCAAAGGTTCAACATGAAAGGCAAACTAGCACCCCGCTACGTCGGACCTTTCCAGATCCTCCGCCGATAAGGAGAAGTGGCGTATCAACTTGAACTGCCTCCATCCTTAGCAGGAGTTCATGATGTGTTCCATGTCTCTCAGCTGAAGAAGTGCCTCCGTGTACCCACCGAGCAAGCCGACCTTCAGCAGCTTAATGTCCAAGAAGACTTGACCTACATAGAGAGACCCATCAAGATCTTGGAAACCAAGGAGAGAGTAACCAGAAGTCGCGTTGTTCGCTTCTGCAAAGTCCAATGGAACAACCATCCCGCCGAAGAAGCCACTTGGGAAAAGGAAGACGAACTGAAAGCCCAATACCCCGAGTTATTCGAGTAACGTTCCAATCTCGAGGACGAGATTCTTGTAAGGGGGATAGGTTTGTAACACCCCAAATTTTAAAAACAATAAAAATATTATTAAATTCAATTTCTTGGAATATATAATTCTGAAAATGCTTTTAATACTCTTTTATACCCTTTTTAACTACAACATAGAGTAGATGGCCAAACCAGGAGCTGAAATTTTTTGTATAAACCCCCAAAGCCAAGAAATATTTTTGAGGATTTTTATAAATTTTTATCAACCTTGGAAGTAGCCCTAATATTTTAATCTAATTCCTGGAATTATTTTTATTCAGAAATGTATTAAAACAGTAACGGGCTCCACTCCTTCCATTCTCCCTCTCCCGGCCGGCCCAGCCCACTCCACCCGCGCGCTCAGACTGACGACCGGACCCCACCTGTCGGCGCCGAACCCTTCCCCTCGCGCGCGCACCCGACATCGCGGCCCCACCCGTCAGCCTTCCCGTTCGCTCGCTCGCGCCCGCTGACCAGTGGCCCCCATCTGTCAGACTCATCGTCTACCTCGCGCCGTCGCCCCCAAATCACACCGGCCGATGACCCCCGCCTCGGATCCGCCTCGCTGGTCCCTCCCGCATTGAATTGGCGCCATTAAATGACTCCCCGCGCCTGGCCGACCGTTTTCCCCCATTAAACAGCGCCTTTACGCCACGGGATCGCCGCTACGCGTGCATGGCCGAGCCATCACCGGCGAGTAAAAGCTCTCCCCCGGTTTCCTTGCATGCAAGCCCCCTCCGACGCCTTATTTAAACCCCCCTGCCTCCGCCGCGTTCGGTTCACGCATCCATTCGCACTTAGACCAAGCAGAGTGCCCCGCACGTCGCCTGTTAGCGCCATCCCCCTGTTTCGTCTCCGGCCACTGCTCGCCGTCGCCTCGGACCACCTCCGCCCGTGCCTCCGCCACCATCGTGACCGCAAGAACGACCCCGACCTCGGCCACCCCTCCGTCACCGACGAACCCTGCCGGATCGCCGTCGCCACCAAGGACCCATGACCACCTCGCCGTCTACCTCGTCGCCGGCCACGCCCCGTCGTCCCCGGACCGCCGCCAAGGTACCGTCGTGACCGCCGTAGCGTCCCCCTTCCATTTCTAGGCTTAGCTAGGACCGCCGTCGCTCGCCGTGGCCGCTGGCCCGCTCGCCGTCGTCGAAGAAGACGACCGGCACGGGTCGAGTACCCGTGCCGTGTCGGATCTGATCCCGACCGTGCGATCGCGATCGAACGACGCGCGTGAGCCCACGTACGCGATCTAATCCGCACCGTCGGATCTGGTCAAAGCGTTACGTTTTGATCTCACGCGTTCGTTTTCATTTAAAACCAGCGTGCGATCTCGAGCGTCCACGTGGTACCCTTTCGCACGTTTTAATCCTGACCGTCCATCGTAACTTACGCGCCCCGCCTCGCCCTCGCGCGTCGGATCTGGATCCGACGGTCCAGATCGACCCGGCGCACGCGCACAGTGCGCGGGTTCACCGTGAGCCTGGCTCACCGTGGACCCGAGGAGTTTAAAATTTGAAAATAAATTCCAGAAAAAGGTTTAAAACTTGTAAAATTCATATCTGGCGTATTTGAACTCTAAAAATTGCCATTTCAATTTCAGAAAATTCATAATATTATTCTCTACATGTTTATACAATAAAAACAGTAGGTTTACATTGGACATCTCATGTTTATTTAAATGAACGTTTAAATACCCTTAGGTTAAAAATGTAAAATTTAATTATTTAAATTCCAATAAAGTTTATATTTATTTATTTCCTGTTGATATGAATAAATCACTAGGTTTTCTATGGAACCTTCATTTTAAATTTATTAAAGAACTTAAAATTGAGAACAACCCCTTTTAAAACCCCTTTCTAAAAAAGGACTACTTTTTAAATTCCTTTAAAATTTATTTAAGAGATAAACTACAAAACCTTAACAATTGAAATTATTTTACTTTTAATCAAACCAACTATAACTTATGTGCTTATAATGTAATGTTATATTGTTTGATTGAATGTGTTCTTTTTATTTTACTTTATTATATTAAAAAGACTACGATGTCGCCGAGGAGCCGGAGTACTTCCCCGAAGTCCCTCCCTCTCCCTTTGCTGAACAAGGCAAGTCACCAAACCAATCTTTTGATCATATTGAACCCATGTTTGATTAAACTATCACTAAAACACATAGGTTATATATGCGTTAGTCAAATGAACCCTTACATTATATTTATTTAGGATCCCCCGACCTTGATGTGCAACCCAAGCCATGCTATCTCGCCTAACCTCCTTGTCACCATATGATCAATGATATTAGCTAGTGTCCAATGTATTGACACGATCGCTATAGGATAAAAATGAGTCGTAGCAAAATGGTTCTATTATATGATCCCCGTTACTTCTTATCCTTGGAAATTCTGTTGGTGATGAGTTATGGTTGTGAGTGTATGCATGGTGGGTTCCGGGTGCAAGCTAGGGCATTGGTCAATGGCACCCGGGGCACTATAAGGACCGGTCTGAGGGATCCGTTGCAATACACTTACGTACTAACCACAAGTCTAGTGGGTAAGTCCTAACTAAGGTATGGGTTGTTCCAAACCGAGGCCACCATTTGGAGATGGGTCAAGTTGCACCTGCTGGTGACTTGTACCAATGTGGCGCAAAAGGGGGTGCGACGTTAGCCGGGATGCGGCCCGGCGCGCCGGCGAAACCTAGAGCGGGTGGTTATCGCTTGGAACATCTCATATCGAGGTTTTGGCACGAGTTCCCGTGGTATGGGTCATCTCGTTTGGGATGAGTGCGTGCCTTGTGGGTACAGTAGTACATCTCTGATCAGAGTCTTAAATCTTTTCGAAAAGCCGAGCCCACGGTCAAGGGCGGGTTGCGTGACATCCCCCAGTTAGTTTCCTTTGAATATGTATGTGCATGATGGATTGACATGTAAGGACCGTTGAGCGAGGTGGGGCTGACTGTACCCCTCGAGTTAGTTGATGTTGATGATGTTCATGTTTACTTTCCGCATGATTAAAATATGATTACACTAAATGCAATAACTGAAACTGTACTTTTCCGCAATGTTAGCCATTACCCTTCCTTGTTTATTATCCTGCATTATTACTTGCATTTGCGGTGGCTTGTTGAGTACTTTTTGTACTCATACCCGTTGGACCCCACAGAGGATGCTTACTACGAAGACGGTCTGGAGTAGCGACCCAGTCGAGAAGAAAGATCCTGAAGAAGATGTTCGTCATGCCGCTGTTTAATTATCTTATTACTGTTTTTATTAAGACTTTGATGTAATAAATATGGTCTGCGTGCCATGGATACTGTCGTATGTACGATTGTCGCATGATGAACCTCTTGTATTATTGTTTTTCTATGGAAATTCAATAATGTCTCGATTTGTTAAATCAGGGCACTACACGATCCCACTCCAAGGCGTTCATGACTCTCCCGCGAGTTCGGATCTGATCGACGAAAAAGATATGGGGTAGGAGATAACCAAAGCCTTGCTACCTTGAGAAGACCAATGGGTGGTAATACTCATAGGAGAACTACCGAGGATGCTCATTGGTAAAGTTAACAGGGAGCAAGCAAATAAAAGTTGTGGATAAAAAGATACGAAGGGATTCTTTGTCCCAGGGTCACATTGGGCAGAATTCGCCGATGAGTGCGTTCATACTCCGAGTAATATCTGAAGGAAAACCAGGTGGTCCGATTGGAGAACCTGAGGTAGAAGCTCTTGAAGAAAGTGGCCAAAGCCATAGGGGATGAAGGAAAAGCAGTAAAAAATGCCACCGTATCGCCTAAAGAAGAGCAGCCGCGATAGGTAGGAATGACCGATTCTAGAAAATCAGTTGGAAAATACGATTGAGCAAGAGGACTCCCTCTAATAACATCGGCTGTGTAGACACTAAGCCAAAGCTAGAGGAACCACCAAGGACCTTTAGGTTGGACGAGGAAATTACCGTCTGATAGGTTGGCCGATAAAAGATGAAGAAGCGATAAGTAGCCCCTAAGAGGAAACAACCAAGGGGAATCCACACGTGGGCGGCAAGCTGTTCGGCTAAAAACTGAAATTGAAAGGTCAGGGCCAGAGCCGATACACAAAAGACAAACTCCTCTAGCCAGAGGTTAAGGAAAGCAATGTGTTCGCAAGTATTTACAGGGCCAGTTTTCTTGTTGTGCCTCGCGATATATCGGCCCCAACTATCGGCTAACTCGATGCTAAGACAGTGAGATGGTTGGAAATGAAAGGAAAAGGGATTGGCCGGTGGATTAATGTCAAGACAAGTTTAAAAGAAAATGTCAAGCAAAGTGGGGCTCATCAGCCCATGACCAAAAATGAAAGCATTCAAGGCATCAGACCAGAAGTAACAAGACGCGACCAACATCATCTCATTCAGATATGGCTCAGCAAGGGAAATGCCAATGCAATGACCGATGTCTATCTCATCCCAAAAGGCTAGGTAGGTGGCTGACACCCTAAGATACCAGTCACGCCAGCCAAGGATGGAAGAAGGAAAGGAATCAAAACCATAGTCCCAATCAGAAGAACGCATGGGGAATATTTAAAAGGGATTCTACAAGTTTCGACGTTTATTAAATCCGTAATGTCCGGATTGTCCAAAGGGCCCGAGAAGAAGCTAGAAGGATGAGTGGCTATGTGGATTAGAGTCTGATCCTACAGGTTCTACAATGAAGGAAGAGGAAAAGAAAATATAGTAAGGAAAAACAAAGCTATAAAGAAGAAAGCACAGAAGGACCGATAAAAAATGAGGAACAACAAGAATGCTAAAAACTTACCTCAGGAATCATGTTGAGAGTAGGCATTATAGCATCACCGGGGTACAAAATTAGTGGAAAAGAAAAGGCAGCAAGCAATGCTTGTAGCAAACAACGGTCAACTCGGAGACTAATAGTAAGCATAAAAGGAAAAAGCAGAAAATGCTTGGTACCTATAGAGCAGGAGCAACTCTTCGGTAGCCGAGTCAAAACCAATCTCGTTGGACTTGGTAAGGCCATTCGCAGCGTGCGACAAAAGGTAATCATTAGTACAGTTCTCGAAATGCCGGAATGCTTGCAAGACCAGGACCAAGGAAAACAAAAATCTTCGGTTTAGAGAGTACCGATACAAAACTGTGTGGGATGAAGCCTAGTCCAACGCCGCGACAAAAAGAAAGTAAATGCGTCGGTCCAAGCAACATCCATCACAGGTGTGAACGACCGAGGAAGAAGAGGAGGCATGATGGAAGAAAAAGTAATATGGTGCCGAGACCTAGTGTGAATTTATAAAGTATTATAAGTTGAAGGGTTTCAACTGTAATTAATAAATGAGGCAGAAAAGGAAGAAGATGAAGGGGAGCCGATTCTCTGTGTATTGTGTAAAAGTATTAGAAGATAAAGGGTTTCAGCTACTAGCAGTAAATTTGAGAAGACATTGCAAAGAAACTTCGAAATGACGTGATGGTAGATGGGTGATGATGACCAATAATTTTGAAGCATCGATTACTCCTTAATGCTTTGAAATTGGGAGGCATGTGTTGACGCCAACATTTGGTGAAGACCTAGGCCCACAGAAGATGTCACGTGGTCAAAAGAAGTCAAAGAAGGTCCAGTCAAAGATGGTCAAAGAAGCCCGTCCATGCTGTTACAACGTGACCGAATGCAAAGGAGTCGATGGAGATAAAAGCGAGAAGATAATGGTGATCCAAAATCGGTTAAGATAGATTGCTTGGACGGTAAGTCTCCATACTATAAATATGTATCCCTTAGTTAGATTAAACACACAACTCTGTCAAACAACTCTTCGGCGCATCGCCACCCTTGGCTTCCCAAGGTTAATCTTGGTAGGATTCGGCACTCGGAACTAGGATGCATCGTTTTAATCTCCGGCGAAGAGGTGAGTCCCATCACCCTCGACGATTGTATCAACTAGGTCAGTGTCCTCACGACTGCATCAAGTTGATATCTTGAGGCATAGGCTGAAATAGTACGATCGCTGGTTTCTCTCAGTGTATTGGCTAGGTCTAAGACTGCATCAATTTGATCTCTTAGATTGATGTGATTTGGGTGTGGTGGTTTGTGGCTTCATCGATTAAATCCGACATCTCTTTCTATTATATCTTCTTCAAGTTGTATACCATTCATCTAAATAAAGTGTGCCTGATACTTTGAAGTATTGTTAAGTTCATCATGACTAGCTACTGTCTTGGTTAAGTCTAATCTTGTTATTGTGATGATTTTGCTGATACCGACATGTTATCTAGCATGTTTTATTTATATCTATCGGAGTACAAGCCGATAGGTTATCTTCAATTCAACATCATATCTTATCCGCCATCGGGGAATGCTCATCGACCCATACGCATGGATTGCCTATCTCATTGACCGATGGCGCATTCATCCCTATCGCTCTGCCTCGGTCATCGGCCTTGTAGCCGATCGACGTTAATCACTCACAATTGTTATATCCTCACCGCAGTCATTGGCTTTGCAGCCGATCGACTTTGCTACTAATGATATTTTCTCTGTTTCCTTATCAATTGCAGGGTCAAACTGATTGACACGTCTTGAACCTTTTTTCTAAGATTGTAGGACCTACACTGATGTTAAGTAGATCTCCCAGGACACGTGTGTGTCAAAGTGTGACAAAAAATACACCAATAGTACCCTAGCCACATTGCGCAGATCGACAATTTTTGAGTATTTTTGTGGCGATCAGAAGTTCCAACCCTAGGTTGGAAGTTCCAATCTGAGATTGGAAGTTCCGATGCAGGGCATCACACTGAATTTAGTTCTAATTCCTATTCCATTCCTAGTTGCAGCATTCCTTGTGGCCGATGCTCACCGTACTAAGGCGCGCCATGATCCCAGCGCTGCTGGGGTGACTCTGATTCAGGGAGTGAATACACTCTCTCTGATCCTGAGGCAAACCCATCACCCTCCTCGGTTGCTAGGACCAAGCGGATTGTCAAACGGAAAAATGTTCCTCCTGCTACATCTGTCCCTCAATCACCTGCTCACCCAAGCATTCAAGCCCCTCACTGTAGTCTCCAAGTATCTCGCCCAGGTGCAGATGATAGAACCAAGTCTAAGGGAAAAGAGACGGCCACAACTGGTGGGTTCTCCTCTACAGTCATTTTGGTACTAAAGCAGAAGCCAATGTCCTTCCTGCCTGATAAAGCAAGGGGATGCCACTCACGTGGTGTCCAATGCCAAGAACCCGCTGAGTGCCATGAGGGAGGATCAACCTCTATTTAGTGTGGCTCATTTTTTATGGAGTGAGATCTGGAATTGCTCAGTATCGCCAAAGAGGAGCTTCATGTATCCTCCCTACATTCAGAGAGTCATCAACATTGTCAATCGCCTTAGGATAGTTCTGGAAGTGGAGCATTGTGACTTTACTCCTAGAGTACCCAAGGCTTCAGCTCATGCTCCAGCTCAGGCTGCTCCATTATCTTCCCACCCTTCAGCTCAGTCTAGTGGTCAGGTTTCTAGCTCAAGATCCTCTCCATCATCTAGGGAGCTGTACCGCATAGTGAATGAATCTTAGCTGTGAGTTGGTCACCCTCCTTTGGCTCCTTGTCCTGCTCGCTATGATTCTTTCAATGCCACCATGGGAGCCGAGGTCGATGATGATCCCTACTCCTACTTCTTTGGAGTAGCATATTTGATCCCTCAACAGCCACCTCCGCTTCCGCTTTGTCATCCTTCTTCATCTTCAGAGGAGGTGTCTCGTAGTAGTGATGAGGATGATGAGAGAGACTCCGTTTGATCCTAGTCTTTTTTCTCTCTTTTTGGTGTCTTTGATTCCAAAGGTGGATAAAAGTTCAAAGAAGTTGCCTAGTCCTTCTCTAGCTTAATATCTTTTGTGCCTTCCATGTCATGAACAATTAGGTTGTAATAATGTTGAATACCACTATTTGCTTATGCTTGTGTATGACATGGATGTTTTGCACTATCATGAATGCTTCAATTCGCTTTAAGTTTAATCTTGTCCATGATGAGCTTGTGTTGATCGACATTTGTGGCAAAATTGTGATGTATTATGAATTTCTGCATTAGCTAGTTAGAGACGCCCTAAATGTTACATGAATTGATTGTAAACTATTGCATACATTTAAGGGGAGCTATATTATCTATATTAAATCTCTTACACCATTTTATCACTTCTTTGATCGTGTTGTCATCAATCACCAAAAAGATGGAGATTGAAAGTGCATCTAGGCTCCTATTTAAATTTGGTGTATTAATGGCAATATCGATCAAATGCTACTAATCAAATTTCTAAGTGATTGTAGAGATTTTACAAGAAAAGCAATTTCAACTAAAACAAATTTGGAGAAAAAGCTCCATTTGGTCCAAATAGACTAAAATGTTAAAATTAGGGTTAATTTTTTTCGTGCCATTACGATTTTCACGGTTTGCCAAAATGCCATCATTGTGTCACTGCCAGATGGGGGCCGCCACAGTAACTGACAGTGGCATGTAGACAATTTTTTAAAATTAAAATGGCATATAAGTAATTTTCCCTTAAAATTATCGTTTTATTCTTTATATTGAGTCTAGGATCACCGTACTATTAAGAGGGATGCATTTGGTTTTGTTCCAAAACTTTGTGCTCAAATAAAAACATTTTTGAAAGATTTTTGGACACGTTCAAATTGAGTTCAGAATTTTTTATACTAATTGGAACTTCCGATTTTGATCGGAACTTCTGATTTGAACTCTCCGCCTTAAATTATTTTTCCATCGGAACTTCTGATATAAATCGAAACTTCCGATTTGAACTCTTTGTTTGTGTTGACGCCAAGATTTGGTAAAGCCCAAGGCCCACCAAAGAAGGTGCGCGGTCAAGAGAAGGTCAAAGAAGATCTAGTCAAAGAAAGTCAAAGGAGTCGGTCCGCAATAGCTGCATGATCGGAAGGGGAGCCGATGGTGATAAGAAAAAAGATGGTTATAGATTCATACAGAATCGATTGGATAAGTTACTTGGATGGCAAGTTTACAGACTATAAATATGTATCCCTTAAGTTAGATTAGTTAACTATCGTTCAATCAATCAATCGACGCATCACCACCCTTGAGCCCCAAGGTTATCCGGCAGGACTCGGGCGCTCGAAGCTAGGCTACATCATTTTAATCTCTGGCGAAGAGGTGAGTCCTGCCACCCCCGACATCCATGCCAACTAGGTTAGTACCCTCACGGCTGTATCGGTTCAGTTTGATATCTTGAGCAGAACGGTGAAACAACACGGTCGTCGGTAGTTCTTAGTGTATTTGGCTAGGTCTAATACTACATCAGTTGGGTTTGATCACTTAGATTGATGTGATCTAGGTTTGATAGTTTGAGGCTTCATCGGATAAGTCTGACATCTCTTGCTATTGTATCTTCTTTAAGCCATATACTGTTCATCTAAATAAAGTTTGCTCGATTCGTTGATATATTATTCAGATCATCGTGATTAGCTACTGTCTCAGTTAGGTCCAATCTAGTTATTGTGATGATTTCCATGATAAAGATCTGTTATCTGGCATGCTTTATTTATTTCTATTAGAGTATAAGCTGATAGATTATCTTTAATTCATTTTCATATCATGTTCACCGTCGAAGGGTGCAAATCGACCTATATGCATATTCTGTCTTTTCTATCGGTCGATGGCCCGCTCGCTCAATTGGGAAAACTTGGGCTATCGTCCGTATGGCCGATCGACACACTGGTTCATGGTTTTATCCTTTCCGCCATAGTCATCGGCTTGCAAGCTGATCGACTATGCTATAACATTTATCTTTTCTGATCGCTTATCAGTTGCAGGGTCAAACTGACTGGCATGCCCTAAACCCCTTCTCTAAGAACATAGGACTTGCACTAGAGTCAAGCAGATCTCCCAAGCCACGCATGTATCAGTGTGTGACCAAAAAGCACGCCAACACACTTTTTGGCACGCCTAGTGGGACCGTCTCCAACAACTCAGCCATGGCGGGCGAGCTCAACGAGTGAAATATCATCCTGATCACCATGGACACTCTGTTCAAATAATTGAGGCTAGAGGTGCAGCAACATGTGGAGGAGTTCTAGAAGTCATGCCTACAAGTCTACGACATGAATCGGCTGGGTCCCATTTAGAGGGCCCCACTTCCAACGCCAGTGCTGACCATAGAGGGTGGTCAACCAATGGAGAATTTTCAAACTAGTCTTCAATAAGTCATCGATCAGGTGATTCTCCAGTCGTTGGTTAGCCAATCAGGGACATTGGCCAAGACCATTCAATGATTGATCACGGAGGCCATCATGGGCATAGTGGTTCACGAGGCACTGCAAGGTCCAGCGTACCTCCCCAATGACCCATTGAGACTACTGCAGCACACTCGGCCGGTGTCACTGCCGCAAGGGCCGATGAGGCTAGACCAGCCAAACTCTTCGCTTGGCTACGAAGGCGACAAGATGGCCTAGCCATCGATCCCATCACACAGTCCAACCCAGGGCATGCTAGGCGGGGCCAATAAGAATGCACAGACGCCGTTCTCAGTGTCCGATCCAAGGATTCCAGCACAAGGGATGCCACAAGTGACGTACAACATCGCAAGAGACCCCCGGTAGACCTCATGCCGCCAAGGAGGGCACCTGATATCATCCCTCCTAGATACCATCAGACGACGCACTATGGAATAATGCCCCACAGCGATGCGAGGAAATATAGATACAACGTTGCTTAGTGGGACAAGTATCAACAAGTGCCAATGCCTGCCTAATGTCCGTCATCGGGTCAACAGGAAGATGATTGGGTGAATCAGATCACAGAAGTCATCAAAGATCAATTCGTGTTGAAGCCCAAAGAGAAGACATACATGAACCAGCAGTCGTATCATGAGTGGTTTGATCGAGTGCCGTTGCCAAACCAATACAAGGTGCCTGATTTCACCAAGTTCTTAGCACAAGACTCGATCTCCACAATCGAGCACATTAGCCAGTTTCTCGCCTCGTGTGGGGATGCATCGGCTGACGAAATGCTGAAGGTCTGGATTTTCCCGCAATCCTTGTCAGGGTCGGCCTTCGCGTGGTTTTCTTCGCTTCTGGCAGATTCCATTAGAGGATGGACAGACCTGGAAAAGAAATTTCACAAGTACTTCTTCGCTGGCATCTAGGAGATGAAGCTGATTGACTTGACATCCGTGAAACAAAGGATGAACGAGTGAAGAAGATGCTACAGCGTGAACCTCACTAATAGTCAGTTGGTAGAGCTGGCGTTTAAAAGACTCATGAGCCCTATTAGGGAGAAGTTTTCATCACATGAGTTTGAAAGCCTCTCGCAAGTACTGCAAAGGGTATCAGCCCATGAGAGCCGATTCTAAGAGGCCAGATAGGACAAGTACCAGAAGAAGGTTGCGACACCCAAGTGTACCACTCGGACTCTAACGAGGACAACGACTCTGATTCAGAAGTTGATATGGCTGAGTAGTCCAAGAACAAGAAGCAGGTCGCATGTCCATGGATAAAATCGGCCAAGAAGGAAGAAAAGTATGACTTCGATATCAACAAGTCTGATAAAATATTTGACCTATTGCTTAGGGAGAAGCAGATTCACCTGTCGCTTGGCTACATAATACCACATGCCAAAGAACTGATGAAGAAGAAATACTGCAAGTGGCATAACTCCCCGTCACACCACACTAATGAGTGCAAGGTCTTCGGGCAGCAGATCCAATCGGCAGTAGAGCAAGGCCGAATCAAGTTTGATGATGGGAGATAGCCGATGAATATAGACGGTCATCCATTCCCAGTCAACATGGTCCACACACACTATGACAATAATCGGCATGCAAGGAACAGAAGGCTGAGGAGCCATGCTGAATAGCGTGGGCCTCATGGCTCCAGAAGTGATGAGTCATTGTCAACGATAGTCAAAGAGGACTGAAGAAGAGAAGAGATCTGCTGTTTCATGGGCCGCGTGTGACTCAGATACACGGGCAGCGAGCGACTGTCGGGCAAAGGAGGCTGCGAAGTCGGGCTGGCCCAATCCGGGTGCATGGGCCAGAAGCAGTAGAAGACCCACTGGGCTGTTGACCAGGGTTGACTCAGGAACACGGGCGGTGAGCGATTGCCGGGCTGAGAGAGCTGCGGAGTCGGGCCGGCCCAATCCGGGTACCTGGTGCAAAGTCGGTGGAGGCTTTGTCAGTTTCGGCGCAAAACTGACAACCGTTGATTCTGTATCCGACTGTCCAGAAGAGAAGCCGTAGTCGCTACGAAAACTTAGCTTCCGGATAAGTCATCTATAACTCTAGGCCCACAGTCAGTCAGTCGTGTCTGTAAAAATTCCTAAGGACAGTAGAGTCTTTTCCTTTATTCTTGAGTCTATAAAAACCCTAAGGGGCTGGTAGAATGTTCCTAGTGTTGGGAGCCTATAAATAGGACCCCAATCCCTAGGGTTTGGATCACCCAACCCTTTTGGCTGAAATCAATTCCACTCTATTGGGTCACTTTTTGCCTCTCGCTTTGCCTCTCTCTTCTCCTGTTTCTTGCTTGCGCCGCCAGGGAGCTTTTGCCCCTGTTTTATTGCCTTGCATTTAATGTTGCAGTAAAGGCTCTATTTTGTTGTGTGCAGCATTTGCAAAGTTTTAAATGGCTACATTTCATTAGCATAGCAAGTTTTCCCATGATTTTTGAGGCTTTGGAAGCTTCGGCTGGGTGTGTTCTTCACGCTAGTAGTACTAGTTCTTGCTGTTGCAAGTAGTACTGCTTTACTGCAGCTACACTGTTCTGTGCAGCTTTTTACCTTCTACTGCACAGCTTTTTGATCGAAGCTGACAGGCTCTATCACCTTTTCTGGCTGTGTTTCTGGCGAAGCCCTTCTCTGTTCTAAGCCTCTTAGCTCCGTGAGGCAGGCTTCGATCTAACATCTTCAAAGGCTTCGTTCAAACTTCGATCTTCGATTTTGCGTCCTGTGTTGCTAAGCTTCGAAATATTTTCTGAATGGACAGCATCGCATACTTCGAACGACAGTGCGAAGGGGCTTCGGCTCTAGCTGTTCGAAGACCATACTTCGATAGATTTCGAAGTTGGCTTCGAAGCTTGTAGTTCCGCTAGGCCTCGCACTGATTTCTGAGTGGCGTGTCACCCTTCGCTTCTCTTTTCGAAGCTCGCTCCTTTTGAAGGTAGAGTGTAGGCTTCGAATTTGTTTTTCTGTCGTGTGACAGGCTTCGCTTCTTTGTTCGAAGGTTGTCCGTTTGTGTGTTGTTTTCGAAGCCTTCTGTTCGAAGGTTTTGCTTCGAAGCATTCGGTTCGAAGCTGTGTTCGAAGTTTTGTCTTCGAAGTACACACTTCGAAGCAGGCTCCGACTCTGTCACTTCGCTCCGAAGCATACTTCGCTCCCTGCCCCTTCGAACTAGGTTAGACCAAAACACCTTCGGCATCTCGGACAAGCTTCGCAGCTGACCTCCGAAGCAGGCTTCGTCACCATCTCTGAAGCAGACCTCGACGGGCGAAGCAGGCTTCGCCAAGTTCCGAACAGGAGACAAATTTGGACAGTAACTTCTCATTCCACCTTACATATACTTAGATCATTTCATTGGGAAGTTTAGGCCTGTTACACCATGTTCATCTGCCTAGTTGCACTACTTTAATAGTTCTCTGTTTATCATCAGTTGCTTCTAGGTTAGAAACCTTTAGACTTAGGCCTTCTGTTTATTTTCTGCTGCGTAGTCTTTTGAGGTGCGTTGGGTATTGGGAACAGGCCATTGATTCGAAAGAATTTTTAAAGGCGCCCATTCACCCCCCCCCCTCTGGTCGCTACTTTCGGTCCTACAAGTGGTATCAGAGCCTGGTTAGGGTTTTTTCCATACCTTAACCAGTTCTAAACCCCGGTAGTGACCATGACGTCTCCTGGCAAGGTCCCGTCCTTGGAAGCCTATGGCTATAATTATTGGAAGACTCGCATGCGAGCCTATCTCATGAGCCAGGGTTCGGACATATGGGACATTTGCGTTCACACCACGTTTGTCATTTTGCCAGTTACTGAGCAAGGTACTGCTGGTATCATTGCTCAGCATCTGAGAAACAGTAAGGCTATGAAAATTCTGTTTTCTAGCTTAGGTCCCACTGAGTTTGAGCGTGTGAGTCATCTCTCCACTGCGAGAGAGATCTAGGCTACACTCAAGGCACACCATGAGGGAACAGCACAGGTCAAGGCTCGGCTCTATCAGACCTACCGGCGTGAATATGAGAATTTCACACAGAAGTCGGGTGAATCTGTTGAGGCTTTGTTTGGTCGTTTTCAGTCGATCATAAACAAGCTTCGGGACAACAAGGCTGAGGGTGCTCAGTTAGTCTCAGATCATGAGAAAGCGCTCAAGGTTCTCCATACCTTGGACCCAAAGATCTGGGAGATCAAGGTATCCTCTATCGTTGAGAGCACTTCTTACGATACCTTGACCATTTCTGAGTTATTTAGCAAGCTGAAGGCCACTGAGGTAGATATCTAGTTGAGATCAAATCTCACTGGTTCTGGATCAAAATCCCTGGCCCTTGCTACACCTTCTGTTGATCCCTCTGCTGTGAGCTGTGTTGGGTTCTCCTTGATGTCTATCACTGAGGACCAGCTTGAGTTGTTGGGAGATGATGATTTGTGTCTTTTTAACAACCGGGTGCGTCGTGTCTATGATAAGAGAATGTTCAAAAGACACGGCACAAAATCCGAATGCTTTGAGTGTGGTGATCCAGGACACTTCATCGCCGACTGCCCCAAGCGAAATGGACACAAGAAGGGCACCGGTGGTGGCTTCCACGACTCCGGCAAGCACGACAGCTCCTCCTTCATCAAGGGCAAGCCAAAGACCAGATTCTTCAGAAAGGCCATGAAGGACTACCGGCGAGAAAACAAGAAGCGCGACAAGGCCTTCTTCGCCGAGATGGAGAAGAGCTACTCCAAGCGGTCCACATCTTCTTCCTCTTCATCGAGCTCAAGCGATGAGGAGATCGCCATCAGGAAGGGGAAGGACAAGGACGATCCAGCGGGCCTCTGCTTCATGGCTTTCGGGGACAAGCCGAAGAGCCACTCACACCAGCGCCGAAGATCCCGCAAGAGCTTCTGCTCAATGGCGCTTGGGGATAGGGAAGAAAAGAGCTCCTCCGACGACGATGACAACAAGGTATCATCTTGAGAGTAATCGTCAGGAGTTAAAATATCGGGAAAAACTGCTTAGGGGGGCTAAGAAGAGGATAGATGAGTTAGAGAGTGAGCTTGCCGTGGCCAACGGCAGAATTGAGAGTCTATCTTCTTCCCCTTGCTTGGGTGATAGCAGTGAGTGCCCGAAGTGTGAGGTGCTTCTATGTGACTTGTCAACTCTGAAGTCCAGGTACACAGAAAGGGTTGATGAGAGGGACGCTTTGGCCACTGAGCTTGAAAGCGCTCAGCTGGAGCTGAAAGATGCTCAAGCCACTGTCGTCGCACCCTGTGTTGATTGCCCATCTCATCTAGCTAACTTAGCTGAGCTGAAATCCAAGGGCGATGAGCATTTGGGTGTTTTGGAGAGGTTGAGAGCCGAGCTTGCGCAGACTAGGCTAGAGCTTGAGACACCGTCAGTTCCACCCACTGTCTGTGAGAACTGTCTGTCTCTTAGAATGGAGTTGATTAAGCTGAAAGCCGAAAAGTCTGTCCAAGTAGAGAGTGAGTGTGAGACCTGCTTGTCTCAGGTGGAGGTTCTAGCTTCCTTGAGAGAGGAGCTAGCAGATTCTCAGAATGAGAACTTTTACCTCCGTTCTATCCTGAGTTGGATCAATGCCAGAGAGCCACAGCTTGGCATGATGATTCAGCAGTTCAAGAGGCAGGATGGGTTTGGGTTAGGTTACACCTACACCAAGGCTGACTTCGAGAGTGCCATTAGCCGGGCAGTGGAGTGGAGTAAAATGACTCCTGAGCAGAGATACCCTAAGACTCACTCCACTGAATCTTCCCAGGCTTGTCAGCCAAAGGATGGAGTAATCCATGAACCACCAAAAGCTCCACCCAAGAAGCCTATCTGGGTTCCAAAGCCCAAACACCTCCACTCTGCTCTGGACTCTCTTCCTGGACCCTCTCAATCCAAGAAGACCACACCAAACACTACCAAGCTCAAACATCCCAAGCCTCAACTACATCCAAAGAAGCCCACCTATCATTGTGAGTACTGTCAGAGAGACGGGCATCTTGCGGAGTTCTGCTTCAGAAGGAAGCGGGTTGAGAGAGCAGAGAGAGCTCGTGGTGAACAGGAGCAGTTCTACCAGCAGGGTGGTAGACTGCGTGTTCCTCGGCGCGGAGAGAGGCTGGAGGCCAGGCCGCGTCGTGTAGGTGGTGGTAAAGGAGACGGCTTTCTTGCCCGTGCTCCAGTTGGTGGTGTCCGTTCCGACAGAGTTCCAGACCGTGTTGGCTATGGTTCTGGACCTCGTGGCCGCAGGGTTAGGCAGAACCGAGGACCGCGCTTTGAGTCGCGTTTTGGTCCGAACTTTCTTGATGGTTTTCACTTTCCATTTTTTGAGCAGATGGCTCGACACTGGTTTAGCTCTTTTGCTAAACCTGGTGCCGGACCATTTGCTCCCACTTACAGCCACTGATTGTGCAGGATCAGGGACTGGAGGACGTTTGGATCATGGACTCAGGATGCTCTCGCCACATGACGGGACATCGCAGATGGTTCTCCAGTCTCACTCCCCCGAGCTCCAAAGAATACATCATGTTCGGGAACAGCGGTCAAGGGAAAGTTAGTGGCATAGGCTCAATTCGCATTTCAGATCATTTCTCTTTGAAGAATGTTGCTTTGGTTAAAAATTTGAACTTCAACTTGATTTCTGTTTTGCAACTTCTTGAGGATGGATTGGAAGTGCGTTTTAAGAAGGGTAATTCTTCTGTGGTTGATTCTAGAGGGTCTTTGATTTGCCAGATTTTACCATTCGGCAAAGTTTTTCGAATTGACTTCTCTAGTTCTTTTGGCCCTTCTCGCTGTTTGATTGCTGGATCTTCTTCTGAGCTCTGGAAGTGGCATAGGAGATTAGGTCATTTGAGTTTTGATCTGCTAGTCAGGTTAAGCTCTATGGACCTCATCCGAGGATTGCCCAAGCTTAAGATGGAGAAGGATCTAGTTTGTCATCCCTGTCGTCATGGGAAAATGGTTGCCGCTTCTCACTCACCTGTGACTCAGGTGATGACTTCGTATCCGGGCGAGCTTTTACACTTGGACACTGTTGGTCCAGCTCGGGTACGTTCAGTCAGTGGGAAGTGGTATGCACTTGTGATTGTTGACGACTTTTCTCGATTCTCGTGGGTTTTCTTTTTGGAGTCTGAGGATGAAACTTTTCAGTTTGTTCATGACCTGATTTTGAAGCTGAAGAATGAGAACAATGATCGGATGCGAGCAATTCGCTCTGACAACGGCTTTGAGTTCAAGAACTCTCAGTTCATCAGCTTTTGTAGTGATCAGGGTCTGGACCATCAGTTTTCTTCTCCTTACACTCCCCCACAGAACGGCGTTGTGGAACGAAAGAACCGCACGCTAGTCGAGATGGCCAGGACGATGCTCGATGAGCACAGGACTCCTAGGCGTTTTTGGGCTGAAGCCATGAACACAGCTTGCTATCTGGCCAACCGCATCTTTCTTAGAGCTTACCTTGGTAAGACATCATATGAATTGCGGTTTGGCAGACAGCCCAAGGTAAGCCACTTGCGAGCGTTTGGCTGCAAGTGCTTTGTGCTCAAGAAGGGAGGGCATTTGGACAAGTTTGAGTCTCGTTGCTGGGATGGTGTTTTTCTTGGTTATGCATTGCATTCTCGAGGCTTCCGTGTTTGGAACGTCGAATCCCAGCTGCTTGTCGAGACATGTGAGGTTTCATTTGATGAGTCCTTGCCTTCTTTGACTCCTTCTTTTGAGCCGTCTGATGGTGAGCTCGGAGAGTCCATCTTCGAGGAAGATGATGACACTCCAGCCGCTAATGAGGGTGGGCCTTCTGCACCCCCCACAGAGCCCACACCTTCTGAGACTTCGACTGAGGATGAGGGCGGACCTCTGATCACTTCTTCCACTACGATCGAGCCCCCTCAGTCGAGTCCAGAGGTGCCAGCTGCTGACTCCGGTGAGGTGACTTCGGATCACCAGGGAACCCGAGCAGTTCAGCGTGATCACCCATCAGAGCTCATCATTGGTGATTTGACTGAGAGAACTTTGCGTTCTTCTGCCTCTCTTGCTGTGTTTGCTGAATCTGCGTTTGTTGCATCTTTTGAGCCCAGAGACGTTTCTCATGCTCTTTCTGATTCTAATTGGATTAATGCTATGCAAGAAGAGCTTGAGAATTTTGTCCGTAATCGGGTTTGGACACAAGTTGAGCCGCCACCAGGATGCAACCCCATAGGCACCAAGTGGGTGTTCAAGAATAAACAAGGTGAAGATGGGGTTGTGGTGCGCAACAAGGCTCGACTAGTTGCCCAGGGTTATTGCCAGAAGGAAGGTATTGACTTTGAAGAAACCTTCGCTCCTGTTGCCCGTCTTGAGTCCATTCGTATTCTTCTAGCTTTTGCCGTTTTGAAGGGTTTTAAGCTTTTTCAAATGGATGTTAAGAGTGCTTTTCTGAACGGGTACATAGAAGAGGAGGTTTATGTTAGGCAACCCCCCGGTTTTGAGAACCCTAAGTTTCCTCGACATGTTTTTAAGTTGCACAAAGCTTTATACGGGTTGAAGCAAGCCCCCAGGGCTTGGTATGACCGGTTAAAGCAATTTTTGTTGGGGAAGGGTTTTGTGATGGGTTCTGTGGACAAAACTCTCTTTTTGCTCCGAGATGCTTCAGATTTCTTAGTCGCTCAGATTTATGTGGACGATATTATCTTTGGCGGTACTACCGATTCTCTTGTGTCCAAGTTCTCTGAGCAGATGCACAGTGAGTTTGAGATGAGCCTCATGGGTGAGCTTAAGTACTTCTTAGGGCTCCAGATCAAGCAGACCAAGGACGGCACCTTCATCCACCAAGGTAAGTACACTCGCGACATGCTTAAGAAATTTGACTTTGGTGGTGAATTGAAGCCGCAGATGACCCCGATGGGCACTTCTGGGGGTCTGGACAAGGATGAGAGCGGCGTCAAGGTCAATGAAAGGGAGTTTGAGGGATGATCGGTTCGCTGTTGTACCTAACGGCAACAAGACCGGACATTCAGTTCGCCGTGGGACTTTGCGCGCGTTTTCAGTCTTCACCACGCGCGTCTCACCGGCAGGCTGTCAAGCGCATCTTCAGGTATCTCACTTATGCGCCCGATCTTGGTCTTTATTATTCAGCATCATCATCTCTTGATTTATCTGGCTTTTCGGACGCTGACTTTGGTGGGTGCCGGTTGGATCGCAAGTCGACTTCCGGTACTTGCCAGTTTCTTGGTTCTTCTCTTGTCTCTTGGTCTTCTCGTAAGCAATCTGGAGTTGCTCTTTCGACCACAGGGGCTGAGTACGTAGCTGCTGCTAGCTGCTGCTCACAATTGGTTTGGATGATTTCCACTCTGCGAAATTTTGGGTTATTCTTTCCTACCAGGGTTCCATTGTTTTGCGACAGCACCAGTGCTATTAGTGTAGGGAAAAACTCGTGTCTCCATTCAAAAACCAAACATATTGATGTGCGCTTTCACTTCTTGCGGGATCAATATGAGAAAGGTGTCATTGACCTTGTTCATGTTGATACCCATCATCAGTTGGCTGATATTCTCACCAAACCCCTAGATCAGTCTACATTCGAGCGTTTACGAGGGGATTTAGGTGTTGTGTATCCTTTCTAGGATATTTTGCGTCAGTTTTCTTTCTTCTTTACTTTTTTCTTGAGTCTTTTTGTGTGTGTTCATATCTTGCATATTCACATATCACACTTTTGAGCTTGCTTCTGTTATATGATTGAACTGCTTTACTTATTCTAGCTGGTACATGCTTTTTGATTACTTGTCAATGATCATGTTTTGCTTCAGTTCAAATGATATGTCTGATATCTGTCATAAGCATGGCTTTTATGCTTTAAACTTGAAAAATGATCACCATGGCTTCCTGTAACTAGCATGTGTAGGCTAAGTGCTTTTGTTATCTGTTACATGCCTTGTAGCTAGTTCATCACATAGATGCAGATATGCAACTTGGACATCTTTATGCTTTAACATGGAAAATGAGCTATAACAATCAAAAATGAATGAATATTCCATGCCTTTTTATGCTTGAGTTGAAAAGATCCAAGTGGGTTTGCTTTGTCGCATTGCATTGTTCTGGACTGCTTACCACAGCACTTTGGTATGAACTAGGACAGTGTAGTGTTTGCCAAGACCAATGTCTTAAGCTTTTGATGGTCCAGTTCTGGCCTAGGCTTGACTTGGTCGGTTAGCATAAGGTTTGACATGCAAATAACCCTTGGCAAAAATGAAAAAGGAAAATGAAAAAGCCTGAAAATTAAAAAGACAACAAGTTTGCTGAAGCACTTTGTCTTGGACGATGCTTATCTTGGTAGATATCAGTTAGCTTCTGCATCTCATGCTTCACCTTGCTTGTTAATTGGAAAATGTGGTGATGCTTTTGTTTGCAAAAACTGAAAAATGCGTGCTAAATGACTTTCTTTGGATATCATCTGTGGTACTGATCATGCCATGTGACTTTGACAATATGTCTTTTGCTATACTTGTTAGATGTTGTAATTGCAGTCAATCATATCTGAGAAGCACGCTTTCTACACTCCTTATGCACTCCAGTTAAAATCATTGCATATTTTGAGGGGGAGTTGCATTTCAGAGGGAGTATGTGTCTCTTTTGAGTGCTTGATGAGTTCATTTGTCAACAAGGGGGAGAAAATTTGGGGATCAGAGTTTAAGGGGGAGTTCTTACTCTGTTGATATCCTTGTTGTTCTGAAATCGCACTCATTTTGAACTTTTACGTTTTGGTTAACCATAATGACCGTTTCTTGTTTTGTTTGGCTTTTGGTCATTAGGGTTAAATTTTTACCTTATTTTTCTTCTTCTTTGTTTTCTTGTGTTTTGTTTTCGTGTTTCCACATTTGTTCGCAGGTGCTGAAGAGCTGAAGAAGAGGAGTGTTGACAATGCACTCATCAAGGGGGAGATTGAGGAGCCATGCTGAATAGCGTGGGCCTCATGGCTCCAGAAGTGATGAGTCATTGTCAATGATAGTCAAAGAGGACTGAAGAAGAGAAGAGATCTGCTGTTTCATGGGCCGCGTGTGACTCAGGTACACGGGCAGCGAGCGACTGTCGGGCAGAGGAGGCTGCGAAGTCGGGCTGGCCCAATCCGGGTGCATGGGCCAGAAGCAGTAGAAGACCCACTGGGCTGTTGACCAGGGTTGACTCAGGAACACGGGCGGTGAGCGATTGCCGGGCTGAGAGAGCTGCAGAGTCGGGCCGGCCCAATCCGGGTACCTGGTGCAAAGTCGGTGGAGGCTTTGTCAGTTTCGGCGCAAAACTGACAACCGTTGATTCTGTATCCGACTGTCCAGAAGAGAAGCCGTAGTCGCTACGAAAACTTAGCTTCCGGATAAGTCATCTGTAACTCTAGGCCCACAGTCAGTCAGTCGTGTCTGTAAAAATTCCTAAGGACAGTAGAGTCTTTTCCTTTATTCTTGAGTCTGTAAAAACCCTAAGGGGCTGGTAGAATGTTCCTAGTGTTGGGAGCCTATAAATAGGACCCCAATCCCTAGGGTTTGGATCACCCAACCCTTTTGGCTGAAATCAATTCCACTCTATTGGGTCACTTTTTGCCTCTCGCTTTGCCTCTCTCTTCTCCTGTTTCTTGCTTTCACCGCTAGGGAGCTTTTGCCCCTGTTTTATTGCCTTGCATTTAATGTTGCAGTAAAGGCTCTATTTTGTTGTGTGCAGCATTTGCAAAGTTTTAAATGGCTACATTTCATTAGCATAGCAAGTTTTCCCATGATTTTTGAGGCTTTGGAAGCTTCGGCTGGGTGTGTTCTTCACGCTAGTAGTACTAGTTCTTGCTGTTGCAAGTAGTACTGCTTTACTGCAGCTACAGTGTTCTGTGCAGCTTTTTACCTTCTACTGCACAGCTTTTTGATCGAAGCTGACAGGCTCTATCACCTTTTCTGGCTGTGTTTCTAGCGAAGCCCTTCTCTGTTCTAAGCCTCTCAGCTCCGTGAGGCAGGCTTCGATCTAACATCTTCAAAGGCTTCGTTCAAACTTCGATCTTCGATTTTGCGTCCTATGTTGCTAAGCTTCGAAATATTTTCTGAACGGACAGCATCACATACTTCGAACGACAGTGCGAAGGGGCTTCGGCTCTAGCTGTTCGAAGACCATACTTCGATAGATTTCGAAGTTGGCTTCGAAGCTTGTAGTTCCACTAGGCCTCGCACTGATTTCTGAGTGGCGTGTCACCCTTCGCTTCTCTTTTCGAAGCTCGCTCCTTTCGAAGGTAGAGTGTAGGCTTCAAATTTGTTTTTCTGTCGTGTGACAGGCTTCGCTTCTTTGTTCGAAGGTTGTCCGTTTGTGTGTTGTGTTCGAAATCTTCTGTTCGAAGGTTTTGCTTCGAAGCATTCGGTTCGAAGCTGTGTTCGAAGTTTTGTCTTCGAAGTACACACTTCGAAGACAAAACTTCGAAGCAGGCTCCGACTCTGTCACTTCGCTCCGAAGCATACTTCGCTCCCTGCCCCTTCGAACTAGGTTAGACCAAAACACCTTCGGCATCTCGGACAAGCTTCGCAGCTGACCTCCGAAGCAGGCTTCGTCACCATCTCCGAAGCAGACCTCGACGGGTGAAGCAGGCTTCGCCAAGTTCCGAACAGGAGACAAATTTGGACAGTAACTTCTCATTCCACCTTACATATACTTAGATCATTTCATTGGGAAGTTTAGGCCTGTTACACCGTGTTCATCTGCCTAGTTGCACTACTTTAATAGTTCTCTGTTTATCATCAGTTGCTTCTAGGTTAGAAACCTTTAGACTTAGGCCTTCTGTTTATTTTCTGCTGCGTAGTCTTTTGAGGTGCGTTGGGTATTGGGAACAGGCCATTGATTCGAAAGAATTTTTAAAGGCGCCCATTCACCCCCCCCCCCCTCTGGTCGCTACTTTCGGTCCTACAAAGGCGGACCAGTGGAAATGTCACCTCAACAAAACTCATCGAAAAATATTAGAAGAGGTCGGTTGAAAGGGAAAGTAGCGGATACAACCATATCCACTCACGTTTTAATTCCCATTGGAATTTTGAGTTCTTCGGACTTTGTTAGAAGGAAGGGCTACGACTACCATCCATGAACGATTGCCCAGGACGCAATGGGGCACCAGATGGCCATCGACCATGTAACGACGAGCTGAGGCCGTGTGATGAAATAACCGTGTGCCAAAGGTTATCGCCTCCAGGGATATCGGTGCTAGTAAGGCTTGGCCATGTTGGTCCCAAAGGAATCGGCCTCACGACCGAAAATCACGAAGATACAACGGAGAAGCTGCAATGGTGCCCCCGAGGAATTTTTATGCGAAGCCACAAAAGAAGGGTGCAACGTCTGCGGCAAAGAAAAGTAAGGGCAAAAGTGCACGATAAAGAAGTTGATCGGCCCCCTAAGATCAAGAATGAGTTGCACCCAAAATACAAGGATGATCACGATGACAAAAGGATGCAGAGGTAAACATGGTCCTCTTCCTCCCCGTAAAGTATCGGGCCATGTCAAAGGAAGACACTAAGTTAGCCAATACTATGGATCAATTAATGTTGGCTCCACAGCCTGCAATTTTTGATAAACCAGAAAATCTAGAACATCGGCACCTGAGGCCTCTCTACGTCAAAGGGTTGGTCAATGGGAAGTCGATGTCCAAAATGATGATAGACAAAGGGGCGACCATCAATTTGACGCCATAAGACCTCATCAGAACCAACATGGTATTAAGGGATTTCGGCGGCAACTCATCAGACACAATGGGAGCTTTAAACATAGAATTGACAGCTGGAAGCAAGATGGTGCCGACAACATTTTTCTTGATAGAGGGAAAATGATCCTACAACTTGGTTCTAGGACGTGACTAGATACACGTGTACTGTTGTGTCCCCTCAACAATGCATCAAAACCTCATGCAGTGGGTCGGTGACCAAGTGGAGGTGATTCCTGCCGATAAATTGGTTAACATAGCTATTGTCGATCTATCAATATGGGAGGCAGGAGTCGTCTATTTATCAAGAAAGGCTTGGGATGGGAATTTCTTGCAAGTGTCAGATGATGGTATCACACCAGTCAGTGAAGAGTCGCCCAAGCTTATGCTATAAGGACGGCGTTAAGGATGACTTTGGCCAAGGCGATGCCGCGACCGATAAACCACTATGGCGCAGGCATCAGGCTAGGCAGTGGGCCGAAGTTAGCCTCCATAAGGTACCCCACCTCTAATGAAACAATAGTGAGTTAAAAGTTGCCACATCAAGAAGAATTGAGGACGAGCGATGAGACTAAGGGAATATTTTCTGATCATTTGGATGAAGTACACAACCGATGCTTATGGTATCACCTTGAGATAGACGATGCAACAGCATCGCCTTTAGCCCCTAAACACAACAAGAAGACTTCGATACAAAAGAGACCGAACGAACTGACTAAGGAAAACATTCTATGCGTTCAGCCAAACCACATTCAGCCGGTGCCCATGGCGTTGCCTTGAGATGGCCGATGCGAAGGCATTACCCTTATACAAAATCACCAAGAACGAAGAGAATACAACACAGAAAACTTAGCGGGCAATAGTACAAGATATAAGGAATTGATGATACATATATTCATGATATTTCAGATTACAAAGCAATATATTACAAGCTCTCTGATCAGCGCACGAAGGACCCTCAGCCTCTTCACCTCTACAGAACACCCTTCCTCGAAGCACGAGCCGACTAGGAACGCCTCCCGTTCACCCACAATGTAGGAGTGGGGGTGTTGGTGCCAAGGTTTATAGTGGCCGATACTGGTCCATATCGTATCGACCAACCACTGAGGCTCATGGAAGGGGCCTCCTCATCAACATTCTGCAAAAGGAAAAGACAAGTCTCAATCAGATGAGAAAACAGAAACATCAAAAGGAAAAAGAGAATGCCGGTATACTCACGTCGGGATCCACCTCGGCGCTAGTTGGATGAAGTCGTTCCCGGTAGACCACCGATGATCACTTGAAGACGTGGAGCTTCAACTCACCCCACCACTCGCGGAAGGCGTAAGATGTTGCCCGACAAGTCATCTAGGTAGCGATTATTACATAGGGTATCCCATTGGTCATGTGGGAGAGGCGATCCCATTCCAAAGCACTCATGACCCTTCCACGTGCCTAGATCCGTCCGACGAAGAAGAGTTGAGGAGGAAGCTGACCGAAGCACAACTGCCTCGAGAACGTCGACAGGTGATAAAACTCATAGGAGCATCGCCGGGAACGATCAATGGTAAAATTGATCGGGCGCAAGTAGAGAAAGGAGGGTAGGGAGAAGATACGGAAGGACTCTGCATCCCGGGATACATTGGGAAAGACTAGTCCGTCAGGGAGCGCATACTCCAAATGGAAACCGAAAGGAAACCAGACGATCCAACTGGAGAATCCGAGAAGAAGGTTTTGAAAGATGCGGCCAAAGCCACAGTGGAGATGGGAACAAAAGGACGATACGAGGCCGGTTCGCCCAAGGAGTGACACTAATGAAAAGTAGGATGTGCCGACTCTAGAAAGTTGGTGGGAAAGAGTGATTGGGAGAAAGGGGCCTCTCCGGTGGCTTCAGTAGTATAGGCATTTAGCCAGAGTTGAAGAAACCACCATGGACCCTGACACCAACCAAAGAAGTTGCCAACCGATAAGTCGACCGTCACGAGGTGGAGGATATGGTAGGTGGCCTGTAACACCCCAAGATTTCAAAAAGAAATAAAATAAAAGAAATATATTATTAAAGGAATTTTTGGAATTATTTATTAAAGAAAATCCTAAATAAAACAGGGAGAAATATTCAAAATTTGGACTTGAAAATTTTATGGGATAAACTAGAGGCCAAAACATAATTTTAGGAATTTTTACAAATTTTTATCAACACTGATTCAACCCTTAACCAAATAAATGAATTACTGGATTTATTTTAAATCAGAAAACATTTATAAACTTAAATGGGCCCAAACCCTCAATCTGCCCCGAGCCTGGCGCAGTCCGACTGCCAGCCACCGACAGGTGGGACCAACCTGTCGGTGCTCACGTCCCCTCTCTCCTCCCCACGCCCGTCCCCCGCCTGGCCCACCCGTCAGCCACCCGAGCCCGTCCCTCGCTCTCTGGTCACCAGGGCCCGCCTGTCGGCGCTATCTTTTCCGTCCGCCCACTGATAGGTGGAGCCCACCCATCAGTTTCATCTTCCTCATTGAAAGGGGATCCCCCCTTCCTTATCCGGCGACCCCCTTCCATTTCCACGCCGCCGGCCGCCCGTATCCACCGATCCGACCCCGGATTCATTTCCCCCGATCGCCGGCAACCCCATTCCATCTAAAGCCGATGCGGTTTCATGTTTATCGAAGTCTACCCGTGAGTTTGGAAAACCTCGCCAGAGATGGAAAGGAACCTTCAGGTTTCCTCGGTTTAACCTTCCATCCTCGCCGCCGGTGACCCTATAAATACCGCTAAGGTCGCCGCCCACTGCCCACAACGCCTAAGCCCTAGCCTAAGCCATCCAGAGCGACGCTGCCGTCTTTTTGGATTTTCTCTCTGCTCCACCTCCGGCCACCGATCGCCGCCGCCTTGGACCTCCTCCGCCCTCGCCGCCACCACCGTCAAGACCGTCGGAGCCCGCCCACCCCCGGCATCCACTATGTTGGCCGTGAACGCCATCGGATCGTCGTCGTCGTCGAGCTCCCAAAGACGCTCTTCATCTACCCTCGTCATCGGTCGCCGTCCGCCGCTCACCGCCGCCGTCGAAGGTACCATCGTGACCGCCATGTTCCCCTCTATCCATTTCCGACGAGATCTAGGCCCGTAGGCCCCCGCCGCCGCCGTCCACCGAACCCGGGGCCGCTGTCGCCGGATACGAAGGGGGTACGTGCCCCCTTACGTCTGTGCCGTGCCGGACCGCATCGTGGCCGTCCGATCACGATCGGAGGGCTACGATTAAATCCCTTCGGGATTTAATCCGGGCCCTCGGATCCGGTCAAACCGGTACCCGGTGATCTCAGCCGTTGATCAAAACTTAAAACCCTGGCTCGATCTTAGGCGTCCACGTCGTACCGATTCGCAGGATCTAATCTCAGCCGTTCAAAATCACTTAACCCCTCCCGCCTCGCGCCTGGCCACCAGATCCAGATCCAACGGTTCTGGTTGATCCGGTTCACGTGCACAGTGCGCCTGTCCACCATGGGCCTGGCTCACCGTGGACTAAAGCTCATTTTCTGTTTAAATAAAATTCCAGAAAAATGTTTAAACTTCCAAAATTCATAACTTGCTCATTTTAACTCCAAATTTCACCATTTAAATTTTATTAAATTCAGCATTTTATTCTCTACACATTAATGCCATAAAAACAGTATGTTCATGTTGGCCAAAATAATCTTATTAATTTAATAAATAAAAACCCCTTAAGGATAAAATTATAAATTCAGAAAATGAATTGGGAAAAGTATTAAAATTTAATCTCTAAAGTTTTTCACCATAACTTCAGAATAATGAAAGCTTTAATTCACTTATTAAAAACCCTAATACTTGTATGCTTATTGTTGGTGATATTTTATTGGTTTATTGAATGTATTGTTTACTTTTTCCGTATCGAGAAGACTACGAGTTCATCGAGGAGCCGGAGTTCTATCCCGAGGTTCCACCTTATCAAGGCAAGTCACAACCCCCATTTTGATCATCATTGAGCCCATGTTTTAATAAATTATCGCTATAACTCATAGGATAATATTGCATTAGTCAAATATCAAGCCCTACACTATATTTATTAGATCCCCGTCCTTGTGTGCAAACCCAAGCCATGCTTATTGAGCCTTAACTCCTTGTCACTCTACTATAAGAGTATTAGCTAGTGCCCAAGGTACCGGCACAACTGCTATAGGGTAAAAAGAATGAGTCGTAGATAGTTGGATTCTGTTATATGAATTTCCCTGTTATTCTCGTCTCTGGACTTTGTTGGAGTTGGCTATGTTATAAGTATGGTGGGTTTCGGGTGCAAGCTAGGGCATTGGTTGGTCGCACCCGGGGCACTATAAAGACCGGTCTGCGGGATCTGTTGCAAAGCACTTCCGTACCAACCACAAGTCTAATGGGTAAGTCCTAACTGAAAGTATGGAACAATCCGACTCGATGCACCATAGTGGTGGGGGCAAGGGGCAACCTACGGGTGACTTGTACCGACGTGGCTCAAGGGGGGTATGGTGAGGCTCGACGCGTCGGGACACCATATGAAACCCATAAGAGGGTGTTGTCGGGTCGAGGAGGACCATATGGAAGGTTTTGGCACGAGTTCCCGTGGTATGGGTCATCTCGTTACACTTTGGTGTGAGTGATGAGTGTGTGCCTTGTGGGTACAGTGGTACATCTCTGATCAGAGTATTTAATCTTTTTGAAAAGCCGAGCACACGGTCAAGGGCGGGTTGAGTGACTACTCGCAGTTAGTTTACAATTGTGTGAATGGTTGAGTTATTCATGGCATGTAAGGACTGTTGAGCGAGGTGGGGCTAACTGTACCCCTCGAGTTAGAAGATGATGATGCATTCACATGTTTACATTTCAGTACTAATAAATTGATCACATTTAATGCTTTACAATTTATGCTTTTCCGCAAAATTAGCCACTATCTCCCTTGTTATTACTCTGCATTATATATGCATTCGGTGGATTGCTGAGTACGTTTGTACTCACCTCCATTGACTTACACCACCAGAGCCCGTCTACTACGAGGAGGATGAAGGTCTGGAGTAGCGACCCAGTCAAGGCAAGACTGGAAGGAGGCATTCATCTAGGACCCTTTGTTTTATTAGTTTCTATTCATCTTTATTCACTTTTGTACTGATGCGGTCTACGAACCGTGAATGATTGCTCGTATTGTACGTGGTCGCATGATGAACGTCTTGTTTTTATTGATTTTCTATGGAATTTCAATAAAGGTCCTGATTTATTAAATCGGGGCGTGACAAGATGGTATCAGAGCCGACTTGACTATAGGAAGACAAACAGACCTGACCCTAGGACTTACATTAACCATATTTTCTTACAAAATTACTTACCCACTCATCCTCCGAGGTTTTCACAAAAATTTTCTCTCTTTTGTAGATGCCGGTCCATACCATGAGCGGGAATCTTCGCGACGAGGCCGGATTCATCCGCGAGCTGCGCATGCTTGTCGACTTCCTTGGATTCGTCCATGAGCCCGCGTTCCACGGGATCTTTCCCAATGCGAGTGAGAGCTATTGAGAGGTCACGGTTGTCATCCGCTCCTCGTCCACGCAGCCACCCTTCTACACCCATGGAGTTGGAGGACCCTCGTTCGTGGTGGCCAGCCAGCGCGCCACATTTCAGGCCCTCACCGAGCTTCGTCTGGTCTACGACTGCCACCTCCGCGACACCGTCTACCGTTTCATGCCCATGCGCACACCAAGGAGTCACCACATCATCTACATCAGCCCCCTCCACACAGAGGTCGTCCTTGACGCAGACAACCAGCATGACACCATCGATTTCTACCGCCATACCTCGGAGAACCTGAACCGCGAGAATGATGAGCTTCGTCGACAGGTCTAGTAGAACCCTCAGTTGACCCTCGAGGTGGAGGAGTTGAGGCGTCAGAACGAGCTTCTACGCCAGGGCGCCATCGTCACCACCCAGCTACGCCATCAGCTCAAGGAGTTGAAGAAGGATCTCGAGGAGGTCACACCCCTTCCGCCCCGCAAGCAGAAATCGCTTCGGATCCCCACCGTGAGGCCTAAGAGGATTTCCCGCAGCGCACCTCCCGCGACCCTCCAGTTCCACCACCCCGACCGTTTCCATCGAGCCCGTGGTCGAGTCGTCCCCTGAGCTACCATAGATGTAGTTCTTACGATTGATTGTTTTCTTTTACTTCTTTTGGATTGTATTGCCACTCATGTCAAATATAAGGCATGAGTAAAGAATTAAATAAATAAATGTAATCGCAAGAATGACACATTTTGAAATAAAGCTTAGTATCATTTCCCCCTAAGAAAGCGTTGTCTATTTTGGAAACTTCAAGATGATGAACACTCAGAGTTCCGATGCTCCCTAGAATGGAGGGGACAACGGCAACTTGCCCCAATGTGGAGCGACTGGGCAAAGGCAAGCCCCAGTCACCAACCACCCTACTTTGGCCGAAATGATGGCCAACCAAAATCAGTTGGTCACTGCACTGTTGAACCAGATGCAACAACAGCAGCAGAAGATGCAGGAGCAATAGGCCCAATTCTTCCGCCTCCACCAGCAGCCAGAGTTGCCTCGCCCTGCCACTCCCGCTCCCGCCCCCGCCTCGTAGCTCTCGGAATTCCTCCGAGTCCGCCCTCCCATGTTCTCGAGCACCACCAACCCCATGGAAGCTGGTGACTGGCTGAGAATGATCGGGAAAAAGTTGGACCTCCTGGCTTGTACTGAGAAGGAGAGGTTGGCATTCGCTGCCCACCAACTCCAGGGTCCTGTCGCGGAATGGTGGTACAACCTGCGTGAGACTCTGCCCGAGGGACATGTCCACACTTGGGCTGAGTTCTCCACCGCCTTCCGCGCAACCCACGTCCCCGATGGTATCATCGCCCAGAAGCAGCAGGAGTTTAGGGACCTACAGCAAGGAAGCAGGTCTGTCACCGAATATCTACATGAGTTCAACCGGCTGGCCCGGTACGCGCCTGAGGAAGTCCGTACCGATACGGCCAGGCAGTCGAAGTTCCTCCGGGGACTGAAGGATGAGCTCTCCCTTCAGCTTATCTCTGGAGATTATGCCAACTTTCAAAAGTTGGTAAATAAAGCTATCATTCAGGAGACCCAGTAGAACAAGGTCGACCTGAAAAAGAAGAGAACGATCGCCTTCCACCAGAACCAAGGAATGGCACAAAGGCCCCGCTTCACACCTCCCCCACCGGCGCCCCAATATCATCCACACCCGGTCTACCGTCCAGCGCCACCCGCCGCCAACACCGGAGCCGGACAGCCTCGCCCCGCTCCCGCCACACCAGCCGCTCCACCTGCCCCTGCCAAGAAAGCAGAGGTTCTGCGCGACAAGCACGGCAAGCCCGTGATATGCTTCAACTGCCGCCAAGAGGGGCATTATTCTCACCAGTGCCCTCACCCCAAGCGCGCACAAGGAGTCGCGACAAACCCTGCCATCCGCGCCCGCATCAACCACGTCACCACCGAAGAAGCCCAGGCCGCACCCGAGATCGTCATGGGTAAGTTCACGGTACATTTCGGTCCTTGCAGTGGTTTTATTTGACACTGGAGCTACGCACTCCTTCATATCAACGGCTTTTGTGGAGAAGAATAATCTGAACATAAGTGAACTACCAAGACCCGTACTAATAGCCACCCCTGGCAAACAAACTCTAGCCCATTCCTATAGTCCAAGGGTATGGGTAGATATCCAAGGCACAATATTCTGGGCCGACCCCATCTTAATAGAATGCCAAGGCTTGGACCTCATTCTAGGAATGGATTGGCTCAATAAGCACCAAGGTGTGATAAGATGTGCCCGGAGGCAAGTAACCGTGACCAGTGAAGAAGGGACTGTCGTCACATTCCAGATGCCGAGCCTAAAGTACGGAAGACCGAGGCTACACTAGATTTCTTTAGAGGAGATACCAGTGGTCTGCGAGTACCCGGATGTGTTTCCGGAGGACTTACCAGGGATGCCACCCAAGAGGGATATTGAGTTCCGGATTGATTTGGTACCCGGAACCACTCCCATCTACAAGCGACCATACCGGATGGCCGCCAATGAGCTAGCTGAGATGAAGCAGCAACTAGAGGACCTTGAGAAGAAAGGATACATCAGACCTAGCACATCCCCGTGGGGAGCCCCCGTCATCTTCGTTGAGAAGAAAGAGGACAAGGCTAAGAGTATGTGCGTGGATTACCGAGCCTTGAATGAGGTAACCATCAAGAACAAGTACCCGCTACCCAGGATCGATGATCTATTTGATCAGCTGAAAGGAGCCACGGTGTTCTCCAAGATCGACCTGCGGTCCGGATATCATCAGCTGAGAATTCGAGAGGAGGACATACCCAAGATGGATTTTACCTCTCGCTATGGGTTATATGAGTGCACTGTTATGTCTTTTGGTTTGACCAATGCCCCAGCCTTCTTCATGAACATGATGAATAAAGTGTTCATGGAATACTTGGACAAGTTCATTGTGGTATTCATAGATGACATCCTCATCTATTCCAAGGACAAAGAGGAGCAAGAGACTCACATCCGGTTGACCTTAGGAAAGCTAAGGGAACATCAATTATACGCCAAGTATAGTAAGTGTAGGTTTTGGACGGCGGAAGTAAAGTTCCTTGGACATATCATCTCTGCACAAGGTATTGTAGTAGACCTTGCCACCGTGGAAGTAGTTATGGATTGGCTGCCACCCACCAACGTATCAGAGATACGAAGTTTTCTTGGTTTGGCAGGTTACTATCACCGATTTATCGAGAATTTCTCCAAGATAGCCAAGCCGATGACTAAGTTATTGCAAAAGGGAGAGAAGTTTGAATGGACTCCCGAATGCGAGGAAAGTTTTCGCACCCTTAAGACCCGGCTAGTGTCAGCACCCATACTAACCCTACTGGATATCAGGAAGGACTTCCATGTTTATTGCGACGCATCTCGCCAAGGATTGGGATGTGTTCTCATGCAAGACGGAAAGGTTGTTTCATACGCCTCTCGTTAGTTGAGACCTCATGAGTTAAACTACCTGACTCACGACTTGGAATTGGCCGCTGTGGTGCACGCCCTTAAGATATGGAGGCACTATTTGGTCGGAAACCGTTGCGATGTCTTTACGGATCACAAGAGTTTGAAGTATATATTCACGCAGCCGGATCTCAACCTTAGGCAAAGGCGATGGGATGGTTGGAATTAATAAAGGACTATGACTTAGGTATTCACTACCACCCCAGAAAAGAAAACGTGGTAGCTGACACATTAAGTCGTAAGGGATACCGCACCGCCATCCTGATTCAGGATCACGCACCTTTGCTATATAAGGAAATGGAAAAGTTAAACCTCGGGTTAACCACAGGAGCATATCTAGCCACCTTGGAGACCCAACCAGTCCTATTCGAGCAGATCCATGAAGCTCAGTTAGAAGACCTGGATATAGCCGCCATCAAGAAGAACATGAGACAAGGTAAGGCCCCAGGATTTTCAGAGGACGAGAATGACACCATATGGTTTGGAACCAGGATCTGTGTGTCGGATAAACCATAGATAAAGACCCTTATTCTAAGGGAGGCCCATGATACTCTGTACTCCATCCATCCCGGGAGTACCAAGATGTACCAGGACCTAAAGGAACGTTATTGGTGGGTTAGCCTGAAGAAAGAGATTGCTCAGTTTGTCGCAGAATGTGACACCTGTCAACGAGTAAAAGCAGAACATCAGAGACCCGCAGGGCTATTACAGCCACTTAAAGTGCCTAAATTGAAATGGGAAGAGATCGGTATGGACTTCATCACCGGACTCCCAAAGACCCAACTTGGATATGATTCTATTTGGGTAATCATTGACCATCTAACAAAAGTAGCACACTTCATAGCCATCAAAACGACCTTCAGTGGCCCTAAGCTCGCAGAATTATATATGGCCCGCATCGTGTGTCTTCATGGAGTGCCCAAGAAGATAGTGTCTGATAGAGGAAGTCAGTTTACCTCTCGTTTCTGGAAGAACCTTCAAGAGGATATGGGAATGAGACTGAACTTCAGCACTGCTTACCACCCTCAAACAGATGGACAAACGGAAAGAGTGACTCAGATATTGGAAGATATGCTACGGGCATGCGTCTTGGATTTTGGAGGAACTTGGGACAAGAGTTTACCATACGCCGAGTTTTCGTAACACAACAGTTATCAAGCCAGCCTTCAGATGTCCCCGTTCGAAGCCCTATATGGATGTAAGTGCAGGACGCCTCTACTTTGGGATCAAACTGGTGAATCCCAAGTATTTGGAACAGACATCCTTCGAGAAGCCGAAGAGAAGGTACGGATTATCAGAGACCGACTCAAGACCGCCCAATCTCGACAGAAGAGCTATGCGGACAATCATCGTCGAGATTTAGCCTTTGAAGAGGGAGATCATGTCTACCTCCGAGTCACACCTCTCCGTGGTACTCAACGGTTTAACATGAGAGGAAAGTTGGCCCCTCGATATGTTGGACCTTTTCCCATTATTCGACGCCAAGGCGAAGTCGCTTATCAGTTGGAACTGCCACCCTCACTGGCCGGGGTACATGACGTGTTTCATGTGTCCCAACTAAAGAAGTGTCTCTGAGTCCCAACAGAGCAAGTGGACCTACAACAGTTGGAGGTTCAAGAGGATCTGACCTATGTGGAAAAACCCGTCAAAATATTGGAAGTCAAAGAAAGGACCACCAGAAGTCGCGTCATCCGCTTCTGCAAAGTCCAGTGGAGCAATCACCCCGTAGAGGATGATACGTGGGAAAAAGAGGAAGAACTCAAAGCCCAGCATCCTGAGCTATTCGAGGATTGATCCGAATCTCGAGGACGATATTCTCTGTAAGGGGGATAGGATTGTAACACCCCAAGATTTAAAAAGGAATAAAATAAAAGAAATATATTATTAAAGGAATTTTTGGAATTATTTAATAAAGAAAATCCTAAATAAAACAGGGATAAATATTCAAAATTTGGACTTGAAAAATTTATGGGATAAACTAGAGGCCAAAACATAATTTCAGGAATTTTTACAAATTTTTATCAACAGTGATTCAACCCTTAACCAAATAAATGAATTACTGGATTTATTTTAAATCAGAAAACATTTATAAACTTAAATGGGCCCAAACCCTCAATCTGCCCCGAGCCCGGCCCAGTCCAACCACCAGCCACCGACAGGTGGGACCAACCTGTCGGTGCTCGCGTCCCCTCTCTCCTCCCCACGCCCGTCCCTCGCCTGGCCCACCCGTCAGCCACCCGAGCCCATCCCTCGCTCTCTGGTCACCAGGGCCCGCCTGTCGGCGCTCTCTTTTCCGTCCGCCCGCTGACAGGTGGAGCCTACCTGTCAGCTTCGTCTTCTTCATTGGAAGGGGATCCCCCCTTCCTTATCCGGTGACCCCCTTCCATTTCCACGCCGTCGGCCACCCGTATCCACCGATCCGACCCCGGATTCATTTCCCCTGATCGCCGGTGACCCCATTCCATCTAAAGACGACGCGGTTTCATGTTTATGGAAGTTTACCCGTGAGTTTGGAAAACCTCACCGGAGATGGAAAGGAACCTTCGGGTTTCCTCGGTTTAACCTTCCATCCTCGCCACCGGTGACCCTATAAATACCCCTGAGGTCGCCGCCCACTGCCCACAATGCCTAAGCCCTAGCCTAAGCCCTCCAGAGCACCGCTGCCGTCTTTTCGGGTTTTCCCTGTACTCCACCTCCGGCCACCGATCGCCGCCGCCTCGGACCTCCTCCGCCCTCGCCGTCGCCACCGTAGAGACCACCGGAGCCCACCCACCCTTGGCATCCACTCCGTTGGTCGTGAACGCCATCGGATCACCGTCGTCGTCGAGCTCCCAAAGACCCTCTTCATCTACCCTCGTCGCCGGTCGCCGGTCACCGTTCGCCGCTCGCCGCCACCGTCGAAGCTACCGTCTTGACCGCCATGTTCCCCTCTCTCCATTTCCGGCGAGATCTAGGCCTGTAGGCCCCCGCCGTCGTCGTCGCCGCCGCACCCGGGGCCACCGTCGCTGAAGACGAAGGGGGTACGTGCCCCCTTACGTTCGTGCCGTGCCGGACCGCATCGTGGTCGTCCGATCACGATCGGAGGGCTACGATTAAATCCCTTCGGGATTTAATCCGGGCCCTCGGATCCGGTCAAACCGGTACCCGGTGATCTCAGCCGTTGATCAAAACTTAAAACCCTGGCTCGATCTTAGGCGTCCACGTCATACCAATTCGCAGGATCTAATCTCAGCCGTTCAAAATCACTTAACCCCTCCCGCCTCGCGCATAGCCACTGGATCCAGATCCAACGGCTCTGGTTGATCCGGTTCACGCGCACAGTGCGCCTGTCCACCGTGGGCCTGGCTCACCGTGGACTAAAGCCCATTTTCTGTTTAAATAAAATTCCAAAAAAATGTTTAAACTTCCAAAATTCATAACTTGCTCATTTTAACTCCAAATTTCACCATTTAAATTTTATTAAATTCAGCATTTTATTCTCTACACATTATGCCATAAAAACAGTATGTTCATGTTGGCCAAAATAATCTTATTAATTTAATAAATAAAAACCCCTTAAAGATAAAATTATAAATTCAGAAAATGAGTTGGGAAAAGTATTAAAATTTAATCTCTAAAGTTTTTCACCATAACTTCAGAATAATGAAAGCTTTAATTCACTTATTAAAAACCCTAATACTTGTATGCTTATTGTTGGTGATATTTTATTGGTTTATTGAATGTATTGTTTACTTTTTCCGTATCGAGAAGACTACGAGTTCATCGAGGAGCCGGAGTTCTATCCCGAGGTTCCACCTTCACCCTTTGCTAATCAAGGCAAGTCACAACCCCCATTTTGATCATCATTGAGCCCATGTTTTAATAAATTATCGCTATAACTCACAGGATAATATTGCATTAGTCAAATATCAAGCCCTACACTATATTTATTAGATCCTCGTCCTTGTGTGCAAACCCAAGCCATGCTTATTGAGACTTAACTCCTTGTCACTCTACTATAAGAGTATTAGCTAGTGCCCAAGGTACCGGCAGAACTGCTATAGGGTAAAAAGAATGAGTCGTAGATAGTTGGATTCTGTTATATGAATTTCCCTGTTATTCTCGTCTCTGGACTCTGTTGGAGTTGGCTATGTTATAAGTATGGTGGGTTCCGGGTGCAAGCTAGGGCATTGGTTGGTCGCACCCGGGGCACTATAAGGACCAGTCTGCGGGATCTGTTGCAAAGCACTTCCGTACCAACCACAAGTCTAATGGGTAAGTCCTAACTGAAAGTATGGAACAATCTGACTCGATGCACCATAGTGGAGGGGGCTGTAGGACCGAAAGTAGCGACCAGAGGGGGGGTGAATGGGCACCTAAAAAATTCTTTCGAATCAATGGCCTGCTCCCAACACCCAACACACCTCAAAAGACTAAGTAGCAAAGCATGAACAGATTGCCTAAGTCTAAAGGTATCTAGCCTAGAAGCAACTGATGTTAAAAACAGAGAAACACCAATACAGTTCTAATAGACAAATAAACAGAATACACAAGACATGGCAAATCAAACTTTTCAGTACAACAATCTAAGTGCACAAAGAGTGGGATGAGAAGTTACTGTTCTAAATCTGTCTCCTGTTTGAAACTTGGCGAAGCATGCTTCGCTGTGTCGAAGCCTGCTTCACTGTGTCGAAGCCTGCTTCGGAGTCCCTTGTCGAAGTCGAGCGAAGGTTGTCGTTGACGTGCTGAAGGTTTGTTTGGTCTATCCTAGTTCGAGTGTGGCAGAGAGCGAAGTATGCTTCGAAGTGAAGTATGAGAGTATCGAAGCTTGCTTCGAACAGTGTACTTCGAAGCCTAGACTTTGATCATAAAGGTTCGAACAAGCTCACAGAAAAGCAACCTCCGAAAGAGAAGCGAAGCCCGACACACGGCAGAAAGACCAAATCGAAGCCTACCCTCTACCTTCGAAACTAGCTTGAACGAGGTATGACTAACAATGTGGTAAGCTCCGAACCACAGACCAGCTTCGAATCGAAGTCTGTAGATGTTCACACAAGAAGTCGAAGACCACAACCACACTTCGAAAAACAAACTTCGAACTCACAAACTGAGATCACTAGAAATAATAGCAGCAGAGAAACTTCAGAGAGTATACTCCGAGCGAAGTCTACTAGAAAGACATGCTTCGGAGCTCACTTCGAAGCTTGTCAAAGTTTCGACTTTGTAACGCTTGAGTCAAAGTACACCTTCGCAAGAACTGTCGAAGTATGCTAACAGAACAAAAGCAAAGCACAGAACATACTTCGAAGCTAGGTTCACAGTTTTAAATCGGAGTCGAAAATTCTAGCAAAGCCTTCGAAAAAGTCAGATCGAAGCCTGCCTCACGGAGCTGAGAGACTTCGAACAGAGAAGGGGGCTTCGCCAGAAACAGCCAGAGAAAAGCTAAGTGCTGTCTACTCGATCAAAAAGGATATGCAGTCAAAAGCAAGGCTAGAAGAACTAGCACACTGTAGCGTCAGGAACTAGTACTACTTGCAACTAGTACTCCTCAGGCCGTAGAACAGAAGCCAACAGAGAGAAGCAAATGTCCAGGAATAAAAAACCAGTCGCACGCGAGACGAAGCAGTAAGCAACAATAAGAACGTTGCAAATCAGAGTGACAGGAGAAGAGAATAAAATCTCACGGAAGCATGAAGAACAGCCAGAATGTTCCTGGCGGCGCATGAACAGAAGAGAATGAGCAGGAGAGAGAAAAACGTAGTGAACAAAAATGACCCAATAGAATAAAAAGTGATTTCAGCAAAAGGGTGACCTAACCCTAGGGATCGGGGCCCTATTTATAGGTTGCCCAACACTTAGGAATATACCACCAGCCCCTTAGGGTTTTTTACAGACGCTGAAATAAAGGAAAAGACTAAACTACCCTTAGGATTTTTTACAGACTCGACTGACTGACTGTGGGCCTAGGAACAAAATAGAAAACTCCTATTTACAGATGACTTATCCGGAAGCTAAGCTTTCGTAGTGACTACGACTTCTCTTCTTGATAGTCCGATACAAGATTAGCGGTCGTTAGTTTTGTGCCGAAACTGACAAATCCTCCACCGACTTTGCACCAGGTACCCGGATTGGTCCGGCCTGACTCCGCAGCTCTCTCAGCCCGGCAATCGCTCACCGCCCGTGTACCTGAGTCAATCCTGGTCAACAGCCCAATGGGTCTTCTGCTGCTCCTAGCCCATGTACCCAGATTGGGCCAGCCCAACTTCGCGGCCCCTCTGCCCGACAATCGCTCGCTGCCCGTGTACCTGAGTCACACGCGGCCCATGAAACAGTAGATCTCCTCTCTTCTTCTATCCTCTTTGACTATCGTTGACAATGACTCATCACCTTTGGAGCCATGAGGCCCACGCTATTCAGCATGGCTCCTCAATCTCCCCCTTGATGAGTGCATTGTCAACACTTCATTTCTTTAGCTCTTCAGTACCTGCGAACACATGTGGAAACACGAAAACAAAGCACAAGAAAAACAAAGAAGAATAAAATAAAGTAAAAGTTTAACCCTAATGACCAAAAGCTGAACAAAAGCAAGAAGCAGTCATTATGGTTAACCAAAGGTAAAAGCTCAAAATGAGTGCAATCTCAGAAACATCAACAAGGATATCAAAAGAGTAAGGACAAAACGGGACAAAAACTCCCCCTTAAATTCTGATCCCAAAATTTCTCCCCCTTGTTGACAAGTGAACTCATCAAGCACTCAAAAGAGACACAGACTCCCCCTGAAATGCAACTCCCCCTCAAAATATGCAAGGAATGCAACTGGGGTGCAGGTGGAGTGAAGAAAGCATGCTTCTCAGATATGATTGACTGCAAGTACAACATCTAACAAGTACAGCAAAAGACATACTGTCGAAGACACATGGCATGATCAGTGCAACAGATGATATCTAAAGAACGTCATTAGCATGCATTTTTCAGTTTTTGCAAACAAAAACATCACCACATTTTCTGGTTGACAAGCAAGGTAAAACATGAGATGTAGAAGCTAACTGATATCTACCAAGATAAGCATTGTCCAAAACAAAGTGCTTCAGCAAACTTGTTATCATTTCAATTTTCAGGCTTTTTCTTTTTCCTTTTTCATTTTTGCCAGGGGTTATTTGCATGTCAAACCTTATGCTGACCGACCAAGTCAAGCCTAGGCCAGAACTGGACCATCAGAAGCTTAAGACATTGATCTTGGCATACACTACACTGTCCTAGTTCATACCAAAGTGCTATGGTACGCAGTCCAGAACAATGCAATGCGACAAAACAAACCCACCTAGATCTTTTCAAGTTATGCATAAAAGGCATGGAATTTTCATTTTTCTTGATTTTTCATCATTTTTATAGCACATTTCCATGTTTAAAGCAGAAAGATGTCCAAGTTGCATATTTGCATCTAAGTCAGGAACTAGCTACAAGGCATGTAACAGATAGCATGAACATTCAGCCTACGCATGCTAGTTACCAGAAGCAATGGTGATCATTTTTCAAGTTGAAAGCGTAAAAGCCATGCATATGACAGATATCAGACATATCAAGTGAACTGAACCAAAGCATGATCATTGACAAGTATTCAAAAGCATGTACCAGCTAGAATAAGTAAAGCAGTTCAATCATATAACAGAAGCAGCTCAAAAATGTGATATGTGAATATGCAAGATATGAACACACACAAAAAAAGACTCAAGAAAAGAGTAAAGAAGAAGGAAAACTGACTCAAAATATCCTAAAAAGGATACACAACACCCAAATCCCCTCGTAAATGCTCAAAGGTAGATTGATCTAGGGGTTTGGTGAAAATGTCAGCCAACTGATGATGGGTATCAACATGAACAAGGTCAATGACACCTTTCTCATATTGATCCCGCAGAAAATGAAAGCGCACATCAATGTGTTTGGTTTTTGAATGGAGACACGTGTTTTTCCCTACACTAATGGCACTGGTGCTGTCGCAAAACAATGGAACCCTGGTAGGAAAGAATAACCCAAAATCTCGCAGAGTGGAAATCATCCAAACCAACTGTGAGCAGCAGCTAGCAGCAGCTACATACTCAGCCTCAGTGGTCGAAAGAGCAACTCCAGATTGCTTTCAAGAAGACCAAGAAACAAGAGACGAACCAAGAAACTGGCAAGTACCGAAAGTCGACTTGCGATCCAACCGGCACCCACCAAAGTCGGCGTCCGAAAAGCCAGATAAATCAAGAGATGATGATGCTGAATAGTAAAGACCGAGATCGGGCGCATAAGTGAGATACCTGAAGATGCGCTTGACAGCCTGCCGATGAGACGCGCGTGGTGAAGACTGGAAACACGCGCAAAGTCCCACGGCGAACTGTATGTCCGGTCTTGTCACCGTCAAGTACAGCAGCGAACCGATCATCCCTCGAAAGTCTCTCTCATTGACCTTGACACCGCTCTCATCCTTGTCCAGGCCCCCAGATGTTCCCATTGGGGTCATCTGAGGCTTCAGCTCTCCACCAAAGTCAAACTTTTTCAGCATGTCTCGGGTATACTTACCTTGGTAGATGAAGGTGCCGTCCTTGGTCTGCTTGATCTGGAGCCCTAAGAAATACTTGAGCTCACCCATGAGGCTAATCTCAAACTCGCTGTGCATCTGCTTAGAAAACTTGGACACAAGAGAATCAATAGTACCGCCAAAAATAATATCATCCACGTAAATCTGAGCAACCAAGAAATCTGAAGCAACTCTGAGCAAAAAGAGAGTCTTATCCACCGAACTCATCACAAAGCCCTTCCCCAACAAAAATTGCTTTAACCGGTCATACCAAGCCCTGGGGGCTTGCTTCAACCCGTATAAAGCTTTTTGCAGCTTAAAAACATGTCGAGGAAACTTAGGGTTCTCAAAACCAGGGGGCTGCCTAACATAAACTTCCTCCTCTATGAACCCGTTCAGAAAAGCACTCTTGACGTCCATTTGAAAAATCTTAAAACCCTTCGAAGCGGCAAAAGCTAAGAGAATGCGAATGGACTCAAGACGGGCAACAGGAGCGAAAGTTTCTTCAAAATCAATACCCTCTTTCTGGCAAAAACCCTGGGCAACTAGTCGAGCTTTGGTGCACACCACAACCCCATCTTCACCTTGTTTGTACTTGAACACCCACTTGGTGCCTATGGGGTTGCATCCTGGTGGCTGCTCAACTAGTGTCCAAACCCGATTACGGACAAAATTCTCAAGCTCTTCTTGCATAGCATTAATCCAATTAGAATCAGAAAGAGCATGAGAAACGTCTCTAGGCTAAAGAGATGCAACAAAAGCAGATTCAGCAAACACAGCAAGAGAGGTACCAGATGAACGCAAAGTTCTCTTAGTCAAATCACCGATGATGAGCTCTGAGGGGTGATCACGCTGAACTGCTCGGGATCCCTTGTGATCTGAAGTCACTTCACTGGAGTCAGCAACTGGCACCTCTGGACTCGACTGAGGGGGCTCGATCGAAGTGGAAGAAGTGATCAGAGGTCTGCCCTCGTCCTCAGTCGAAGTCTCAGAAGGTGTGGGCTCTACAGGAGGTGCAGAAGGCCCACCCTCATCAGCAGCTGGAGTATCCTCATCTTCCTTGAAGATGGACTCTCCGAGCTCATCATCACCAGAAAGCTCAAAAGAAGGAGTCAAAGAAGGCAAGGACTCATCAAACGAAACCTCACAAGTCTCGACAAGCTGCTGGGAGTCGAGGTTCCAAACTCGGAAGCCTCGAGAATGCAAAGCGTAACCAAGAAAAACACCGTCCCAGCAACGAGACTCAAACTTGTCCAAATGCCCTCCCTTCTTGAGCACAAAGCACTTGCAGCCAAACGCTCGCAAGTGGCTCACCTTGGGCTGTCTGCCAAACCGCAACTCGTATGAGGTCTTACCAAGGTAAGCTCTAAGAAAAATGCAGTTGGCCAGATAGCAAGTCGTGTTCATGGCTTCAGCCCAAAAACGCCTAGGAGTCCTGTGCTCATCGAACATCATCCTGGCCATCTCGACTAGCGTGCGGTTCTTTCGTTTCACAACTCCGTTCTGTGGGGGAGTGTAAGGAGCAGAAAACTGATGGTCAAGACCCTGATCACTACAAAAGCTGACGAACTGAGAGTTCTTGAACTCAGAGCCGTTGTCGGAGCGAATTGCTCGCATCCGACCATTGTTCTCATTCTTCAGCTTCAAAATCAGGTCATGAACAAACTGAAAAGTTTCATCCTTAGACTCCAAAAAGAAAACCCACGAGAATCGAGAAAAGTCGTCAACAATCACAAGCGCATACCACTTCCCACCGACTGAGCGTACCCGAGCTGGACCTACAGTGTCCAAATGTAACAGCTCGCCCAGATACGAAGTCATCACCTGAGTCACAGGTGAGTGGGACGCGGCAACCATTTTCCCATGACGACAGGGATGACAAACTAGATCTTTCTCCATTTTAAGCTTGGGCAATCCTCGGATGAGGTCCATAGAGCTTAACCTAACTAGCAGATCAAAACTCAAATGACCTAACCTCCTATGCCACTTCCAAAGCTCAGAAGAAGATCCAGCAATCAAACAGCAAGAAGGGCCAAAAGAACTAGAGAAGTCAATTCGAAAAACTTTACCAAAAGGTAAGATCTCGCAAATCAAAACCCTCTAGAATCAAACACAGAAGAATTACCCTTCTTAAAACGCACTTCCAAACCATCCTCAAGAAGTTGTGAGACAGAAATCAAGTTAAAGTTCAAATTTTTAACCAAGGCAACATTCTTCAAAGAGAAATGGTCTGAAATGCGAATTGAGCCGATGCCACTTACCTTCCCTTGACCACTGTTCCCGAATGTGATGTACTCTTTGGAGCTCGGGGGAGTGAGACTGGAGAACCATCTGCGATGTCCCGTCATGTGGTGGGAGCATCCTGAGTCCATGATCCAAACGTCCTCCAGTCCCCGATCCTGTACAATCAGTGGTCGTAAGGGGGAGCAAATGGTCCGGCACCAGGTTTAGCAAAAGAGCTAAACCAATGTCGAGCCATCTGCTTAAAAGACGGAAAGCGAAAACCATCAGAAGAATTTGGACCAAAGCGCGGCTCAAAGCGCGGTCCTCTGTTCTGCCTAAAACCTCGGCCACGAGGTCTAGGACCGTAGACAAAACGGCTTGGAGCTCTGCCGGAACGAACACCACCAACTAGAGCACGGGCATGAAAGCCGTCTCCTCTACCACCACCTACACGACGCGGCCTGGCCTCCAGCCTCTCCCCGCGTCGAGGAACTCTCAGTCTACCACCCTGCTGGTAGAACTGCTCCTGACCACCACGAGCACACTCTGCTCTCTCAACCCGCTTCCTCCTGAAGCAAAACTCCGCAAGATGCCCTTTTCTCTAACAATACTCACAATGGTAGGTGGGCTTCTTGGGATGTGGTTGAGGCTTGAGGTTCTTGGGCTTAGTGGTGTTGGGTGTCGTCTTCTTGGGTTGAGAGGGTCCATGAAGAGAGTCAAGAGAAGTGTGGAGGTGTTTGGGCTTTGGAACCCAGATGGGCTTCTTGGGTGGAGCTTTGGGCTGTTCATGGATCACTCCATCCTTGGGCTGACTAGCCAGGGAAGACTTAGTGGAGTGAGTCTTGGGGTATCTCTACTCAGGACACATTTTACTCCACTCCACTGCCCAGCTAATGGCACTCTCAAAGTCAGCCTTGGTGTAGGTGTAACCTACCCCAAACCCATCCCGCCTCTTGAACTGCTGGATCATCATGCTGAGTTGTGGCTCTCTGGCACTGATCCAACTCAGGATAGAACGGAGGTAAAAGTTCTTATTCTGGGAATCAGCTAGCTCCTCTCTCAAGGAAGCTAGTACCTCCACCTGAGACAAGCAGGTCTCACACTCGCTATCTACCTAGACAGACTTCTCGTCTTTCAGCTTAATCAACTCCATTCTAAGAGACAGACAGTTCTCACAGATAGTGGGTGGAACTGACAGTGTCTCAAGCTCTAGCCTAGTCTGCGCCAGCTCAGCTTTCACTCTCTCCAAATCCCCCAAATGCTCATCGCCCTTGGCCTTTAGCTCAGCTAAGACAACTAGATGAGATGGGCAATCAGCACAGGGCACGACGACATTGGCTTGAGCATCTTTCAGCTCCAGATGAGCACTCTCAAGCTCAGTGGCCAAAGCGTCCCTCTCATCAACCCTTTCTGTGTACTTGGACTTCAGAGTCGACAAGTCACATAGAAGCACCTCACACTTTGGGCACTCACTGCTATGACCCAAGCAGGGGGAAGAAGATAGACTCTCAATTCTGCCGTTGGCTATGGCAAGCTCACTCTCTAACTCATCTATCCTCTTCTTGACCCCCCTAAGCAGTTTTTCCCGATATTTTAACTCCTGATGATTGCTTTCAAGTAAATCAATGATTTCGCGCTCATAAGATGATACCTTTTCATTGTCGTCGTCGTCAGAGTTATCAAAGGAGCTCTTTTCTTCCTTATCCCCAAGAGCCATTGAGCAGAAGCTCTTGCGGGATCTTCGGTGCTGGTGTGAGCGGCTCTTCGGTCTGTCCCCGAAAGCCATGAAGCAGAGGCCTGCTGGATCGTCCTTCTCCTTCCCCTTCCTGATGACGATCTCCTCATCGCTTGAGCTCGATGAAGAGGAAGAAGACGTGGACCGCTTGGAGTAACTCTTCTCCATGTCGGCAAAGAAGGCCTTGTCGCGCTTCTTGTTCTCACGCCGGTAATCCTTCAGGGCCTTTCTGAAGAACCTTGTTTTTGGCTTGGCCTTGTTGAAGGAGGAGCTGTCGTGCTTGCCGGAGTCGTGGAAGCCACCACCGGTGCCCTTCTTGTGTCCATTGCGCTTGGGGCAGTCGGCGATGAAGTGTCCTAGGTCACCACACTCAAAGCACCTGGATTTCATGCCGTGTCTTTTGAACATTCTCTTGTCATAAACACGACACACCCGGTTGTTAAAAAGACACAAATCATCATATCCCAAAGACTCAAGCTGATCCTCAGTGATAGACATCAAAGAGAACCCAGCACAGCTCACAGAAGAGGGATCAACAGAAGGTGTAGCAAGGGCCAGGGACTTTGATCCAGAGCCAGTGAGATTTGATCTCAGCTGGATATCAACCTTAGTGGCCTTCAGCTTGCTAAACAACTCAGAAATGGTCAAGGTATCATAAGAAGTGCTCTCAACGATAGAGGATACCTTGATCTCCCAGATCTTTGGGTCCAAGGTATGGAGAACCTTGAGCGCCTGCTCGTGATCTGAGACTAACTGAGCACTCTCAGCCTTGTTGTCCCGAAGCTTGTTTATGATCGATTGAAAACGACCAAACAATGCTTCAATAGATTCACCCGGCTTTTGTGTGAAGTTCTCATATTCACGCTGGTAGGTCTGATAGAGCCGAGCCTTGACCTGGGATGTCCCCTCATGGTGTGCCTTGAGGGTAGCCCAGATCTCTCTCGCAGTGGAAAGATGGCTCACACGCTCAAACTCAGTGGGACCTAAACCAGAAAACAGAATGTTCACAGCTTTACTATTGCTTAGATGTTGGGCAATGATACCAGGAGTACCATGCTCAGCAACCGGCAATATAACAAACGTATCGTGAACGCAAATGTCCCAGATGTCCGATCCTTGGCTCATAACATAGGCTCGCATACGACTCTTCCAATAATTATAGCCATAAGCTTCCAAGGACGGGACCTTGCCAGGAGACGTCATGATCACTACGGGGTTTAGAACCGGTTAAGGTATGGAAAAACCCTAACCAGGCTCTGATACCACTTGTAGGACCGAAAGTAGCGACCAGAGGGGGGGTGAATGGGCGCCTAAAAAATTCTTTCGAATCAATGGCCTGCTCCCAACACCCAACGCACCTCAAAAGACTAAGTAGCAAAGCATGAACAGATTGCCTAAGTCTAAAGGTATCTAGCCTAGAAGCAACTGATGTTAAAAATAGAGAAACACCAATACAATTCTAATAGACAGATAAACAGAATACACAAGACATGACAAATCAAACTTCCCAGTACAACAATCTAAGTGCACAAAGAGTGGGATGAGAAGTTACTGTTCTAAATCTGTCTCCTGTTCGAAACTTGGCGAAGCCTGCTTCGTAGTGTCGAAGCCTGCTTTGGAGTCCCTTGTCGAAGTTGAGCGAAGGTTGTCGTTGACGTGCCGAAGGTTTGTTTGGTCTAGCCTAGTTCGAGTGTGGCAGAGAGCGAAGTATGCTTCGAAGCGAAGTATGAGAGTATCAAAGCTTGCTTCGAACAGTGTACTTCGAAGCCTAGACTTCGATTAGAAAGGTTCGAACAAGCTCACAGAAAAGCAACCTACGAAAGAGAAGCGAAGCCCGACACATGGCAGAAAGACCAAATCGAAGCCTACCCTCTACCTTCGAAACTAGCTTGAACGAGGTATGACTAACAACGTGGTAAGCTCCGAACCACAGACTCGACTGACTGACTGTGGGCCTCGGAACAAAATAGAAAACTCCTATTTACAGATGACTTATCGGGAAGCTAAGCTTTCGTAGCGACTACGACTTCTCTTCTCGACAGTCCGATACAAGATCAGCGGTCGTCAGTTTTGCGCTGAAACTGACAAAGCCTCCACCGACTTTGCACCAGGTACCCGGATTGGGACGGCCCGACTCCGCAGCTCTCTCAGCCCGGCAATCGCTCACCGCCCGTGTACCTGAGTCAATCCTGGTCAACAGCCCAGTGGGTCTTCTGCTGCTCCTAGCCCATGTACCCGGATTGGGCCAGCCCAACTTAGCGGCCCCTCTGCCCGACAGTCGCTCGCTGCCCGTATACCTGAGTCACACGCGGCCCATGAAACAGTAGATCTCCTCTCTTCTTCTGTCCTCTTTGACTATCATTGACAATGACTCATCACCTCTGGAGCCATGAGGCCCACACTATTCAGCATGGCTCCTCAGGGGCAAGGGGCAACCTACGGGTGACTTGTACCGACGTGGCTCAAGGGGGATATGGTGAGGCTCAATGCATCAGGACACCATATGAAACCCATAAGAGGGTTCTGTCGGATCGAGGAGGACCATATGGAAGGTTTTGGCACGAGTTCCCGTGGTATGGGTCATCTCGTTACACTTTGGTGTGAGTGATGAGTGCGTGCCTTGTGGGTACAGTGGTACATCTCTGATCAAAGTATTTAACCTTTTCGAAAAGTCGAGCCCATGGTCAATGGCGGGTTGAGTGACTACTCGCAGTTAGTTTACAAGTGTGTGAATGGTTGAGTTATTCATGGCATGTAAGGACTGTTGAGCGAGGTGGGGCTGACTGTACCCCTCGAGTTAGAAGATGATGATGCATTCACATGTTTACATTTCAGTACTAATAAATTGATCACATTTAATGCTTTACAAATTATGCTTTTTCGCAAAATTAGCCATTATCTCCCTTGTTATTACTCTGCATTATATTTGCATTCGGTGGCTTGCTGAGTACGTTTGTACTCACCCCCGTTGACTTAAACCACCAGAGCCCGTCTACTATGAGGAGGATGAAGGTCTGGAGTAGTGACCTAGTCAAGGCGAGACTGGAAGGAGGCGTTCATCTAGAACCCTTTGTTTTATTAGTTTCTCTTCATCTTTATTCACTTTTGTACTGATGCGGTCTACGAACCGTGAATGATTGCTCGTATTGTACGTGGTCGCATGATGAACGTCTTGTTTTTATTGATTTTCTATGGAATTTCAATAAAGGTCCTGATTTATTAAATCGGGGTGTGACATGGCCCCAAGAAGATAACAACCCAGGGGGATCCGCACGTGGGCGGCAAGCTGTTCGGCCAAGTATTGGAACTAAAGGGTTGGGGTCAGGGCCGATATGCAGAAGTCAAAATCCTCTAGCCAAAGGGTGAGGAAAGCGATTTGTTCACGAGTTCCTACTGGGCAGACTTTCTTGTTGTGCCGCCTGATGTATCGGCTCCAGTTATCGGTCGGGTTGGCACCAAGGTTGTATGATGGTTGTAAACAGAGGGAAAAGGGGTGGACCGGTGAACAAATGTCAAGGCAAGTCAAAAAATAGATGTCGAGCAAGGTGGGTCTCATCGTTCCATGGCCAAAAAGGAAAAGCATTGAGAGTGTCAGACCAAAAGTAACACGACACAACCAACATCGGTTCATTGTAGAACGGCGCGACAAGGGAGAGACCGATACAATGACCGATATCAATCTTGTCCCAGAAAGTGCGGTAGGTGGCCGATACCCTGAGGTACCAGTCACACTAGCTGAGGAGGGAGGAAGGAAAATGCGTGAAACTAAGGTCCCGGTCGGAGGGACGTATGGGAGAACATTTGAAAGAGATTTGGTAGGTCTCGACGTTTATAAGGTCAATCAGATCGGATTTACCCAGGGGACCCAAAAAAAATTGTATGGGTGGGTGACAATCAGGATGAATACCTGGTTCCGAAGAGCCTACATGTGGGAAAATGGTTCAGAAAAAAGGATGAAAACCACAAAGAAAAGATAGAAGGAAAAGGGCCAAACAAATAAAGACGGTGATGATCAGAAATCACTAGAAGTCGATGGCGATGGTTGAAAGCTAGAGTGGTGGTGAGCAAAAAGTGTGGAAAGAAGATTACGGAGGACAAATATTTATTGACCAGTGTGATTCTTCGGCTGCCGGATCAAACCAATCGTGGGAGGAGAAGGTGAAGAGTTTTCTGGCTGATGGTAATGAATGTGAGACGACTGTGTGAAAAGATTTGGCGGCGTAAGGTAATTATGACTAATAGTTTCGAAGCGTCAGATGCCTCTTAATGCCTTAAAACTAGGGGGCATGTGTTGATGCCAAGATTTTGTAAAGCCCAAGGCCTACCAAGGAAATCACGCTGTCAACAGAAGGTCAAATAAGATCTGGTCAAAGAAAGTCAAAGGAGTCTATCCACAACAGCTGCACGATTGGAATGGGAGCCGATGGATATAAGAGCCAAAGATGGTTACAGATTCATTTGGAATAAACTGAATAAGTTACTTGGACGACAAGTCTACATATTATAAATATGTATTCCTTAGGTTAGATTAGTTAAAACTCGTTCAATCAATCAATCGGTGCGTCGCCACCCTCGAGCCCCAAGGTTATCCGACCGGACTCGGGTGCTCAGAGTTGGGCTGCATCATTTTGATCTCCGGCGAAGAGGTGAGTCCTACCACCCCCGATGTCCGTGCCAACTAGGTTAGTACCCTAACGACTGCATCGGTTCAGTTCGATCTCTTGAGGAGAACGGTGAAACAACACTGCATTAGTTGGGTTTGATCTATTAGATTGATGTGATCTAGGTTTGATAGTTTGAGGCTTCATCGGTTAAGTCTGACATCTCTTACTATTATATCTTCTTCATGCCGTATACTATTCATCTAAATAAAGTTTGCCTGATTCGTTGATATATTATTCATATCATCGTGAGCTACTGTCTCGGTTAGGTCCGATCTAGTTATTATGATGATTTCTATGATATAGATCTGTTATCTGGCATGTTTTATTTATTTCTATTAGAGTACAAGCTGATAGGTTATCTTTAATTCATCTCCGTATCATGTCACTGTCAAAGGATGCACATCGGCATATATGCATATTCTATCTTTTCTATCGGCTGATGGCGCGCTCGCTCGATTGGGCCAACTTGGTCTATCGACCGTATGGTCGATCGACATGCTGGTTCATGGTTTTATCCTTTTTGCCATAGTCATTGGCTTCTCTAAGAACATAGGAGATGCACTAGAGTCAAGCATATCTCCTAGGCCATGCGTGTATCAGTGTGTGACCGAAAAGCACACCAACAGTTTGGAATTAAATTTCCATCGGAACTTCCAATTTGGTATCGGAACTTCCGATTTGAACTCTCCATCTGAAATTAAATTTCCATCAAAACTTCCAATTTGGGATCGGAACTTCTGATTTTAACTCTCGGTTTGGAATTTAATTTCCATCGGAACTTCTGATGTCCAATCGGAACTTCTGAGCTGGGCGACCAAAAATGCCCAAATAGTCATATTTTTCGTGCATGGTATATAAACCCCCTCCAACCACATTGAACAACACATTGGCCCTCCACCTCTCTCTCTTGCAAAGTTTAACCCTAACTCTCAAGCTCTCTTGTGTTTAAGCTTAGATCTAGAGCGATTCGCCTTGAGAGCACAATTAAAATCTTCTCGAGATTTTGTTGCTGCGTCTTTTGAGGAGATTTTTGTGGGTTGACTTTGTTGATTTTGTTGGATTTTATTACAAATCTCTGAGCATAAAGATTTGAGTTGGCAAAATCTTCAAACACATTTATTACTCTTGGAGGATTCTTTCTCCAAGATGGCTAAGAGTCACTCCGTGAGCAACCAAGGAGTTTGTGGTTGCTCAGTGAAGTTTGTAAAAAGTTCTTCCTTGGCTTTGATAAGGAACCGCAGATAAAATCCAAGTTTAGCTAAGGGTAAGGCTTTGTGAGGAAAGGGTTGAAAGAGACCCAGCCTATCGAGGTCCCTCAATAGAGATGTAGAATCGTTGGATCCAAACTTCGGGAAATACATCATTTGTATTGTGTGCTATCGTGTGGATAACTTTTCTAGGGTTCTAACTAGGTCGAACTTTATTTTTACCCGAGCTCTCTTTTGATCTAGATTTAGAGCAACTCCTAGTGTAAAAGTTGTTCCTAATAAACTTGTGCACATTTCTATTCAAACACTTTTTTTAGAAAACAATTTTTAATTTCATCGATTTTCACGGTTGATCGGATCTTCCGATACACATTGGAACTTTTGATCGACCGGATGTTTCTGAAATCTCCGATAGATCGGAACTTCCGATCTCACGTCGGAACTTCCGATCAGGCAAATTTCCAAAACACTATTTTTCACAAGAAATTTTTATATTGCCTATTCAACCCCCACCTCTAGGCAAGTTTTAGTACTTGAAGTGCTTTTGGCAATTTTGTTTTATCAAAGCACCCTCCGAACACACATGCACTTATCTCATAGCCCTTTCTTGTGGTGATTTTGTGATTGTACACGTGTTGCGAGCATTTTTTTTGTGCATTGTTGTTTAGGAAATGTGGAGTATGTTGATGTTTTGAAGCAAGGCTTCATATGGTTGCTCACTTGGCACCTCGGGGTATGCATTGAGCTATTCATTTAGGCCCAAAGGATTTATGAGGGTGAAAAAATTTGTAATAGATGAAGCAAAGCTTCGATATTTTTTAAAGGGTGAGGCAATGCTTCGATTTTGTAGCAGGCAAAATCAGGTTTTTATTTTTTATTTAGATGAAGCAATTCTTTGGTTTTTTAAATAAACAAAGCAAGGCTTCAAAATTTTATAATTGACAAGGCAGGCTTCAAAATTTCTCTTAAGATGAAAGCAGGGCTTCGATTTTTTGTTTAAGATGAAGCGAGGCTTCCATTTTTTATTTTATATGAAACGGGACTTTAGTTTTTTTTAAGATGAAGCAAGGCTTCATTTTTTTGTAATATACAAAGCAATGCTTTGGTTTTTTATTTTTAAGAAGCGAAGCAATGCTTTGAACCAAGAGGTGTTTGGGACCTGGAGATACATATGCATTTGTTAATTACTTCGGGCCCGGAGGCGCTGTGAAGCAATAATGGTGGAGCGGATCACAATGGTATTTTTTAGGACGTGTAGGATCAAGATGGCCGACTAGAGGGGGGTGAATAGGCGGCTTAAAAAAATCTTTTGGCTAAACCGATTACTATTTGCGGAAGCTAAAACAAAACGATTTTACAATCAAGGCCTAAAACAACTAGTATCTACTAAGTGTACAAAAGCTAGACTTATGTTGAGGTTTGCATGCCTAGGGTGACAAGCAATCAAAATAATTCTATGAAAGGTAGATTGCAAGTATGTAAATGAGTATAATATGCAAACCACAAATGAGGACACAAGATTTTTCACCCGATGTTTGGAAGCTTGCCAGCTTCCTACATTACCGTTGAGGCAAGCGTCACTTGACCACTCTCTTTACTAAGCCACCAGATTCCTGCGATGAGGAATGAGCTTGGTATAGAGCCGACACCGGATGTGATGCTCTCAAGCCTCAATCATTAGGGTTGTTCTTCCTCCACTCCGGAGGTGGCGAACATCAAGCCACTCACAAACACCAGGTCTCCTCTACAATATTCTCAGAGAGATCGCCAGTCCACAACCACCACAAAAGCCGTCTAGGTGTCGGCAAACACCAAGATTAATAAGTCAAGACTCACTTGATTCTCACCAAGTGCTAAAGGCTCAATCTCATTCACAAGCACTATAATCTTTCCTCTACAACTCTCTATATGCAACTAATGCATTTTAGTTGCAAATCATGCACTAGAGGAGAGGAGAGGCTTCATTAGAGCAAATAATGTACAACATGCTCACTAGGGTTTGCTCTCACATGTATGCTATCAATACAACCAGGAGAAACAACAAAACCAACTCAACTTATTGCCTTATATAGCCCCCACCAAAAAATTAGTGGTTAGGCAAAGTTGACGTGTTTTGTGCGCATTATTGGTTTGACCACCCATCTTGGGCCGGTCAGACCGAACCCCTTGCCAACATCTAGAAAAATAGATATTGGTTGATGTAACAGTGACACCAGGTCTGACCAGCCATGGTGGCGTAGTCTGACTGGACCCCCAGTCAGACCGGTCATCGGCTCGATCAAACCAATAGCGACAAATTCGGCTCTAGAAATTTTCTACAGTAAAAACTAGAACGTACCGGTTGGATCAGCCCCTTGGCCGGTCGAACTGCCCAACACAACCCGGTCGGACCAAACATACCATGTTGGTCAGACCAGCCCTCAAAACACTAGCCATTGCGACTACCAGGCACTTCTAGCGGTCAGACTGACCATCTTAAGTCAGTTAGACTAGCCCTTGCACCTTAGTTTGACCACAGGTCAAAAATAGCACGACTGACACTCAGTAAAATGACGATAACTTTTGATTTGGGTGTCGGAATTCGATGATCTTGAACTCTATGGAAAGCTAAGTTCAAGGGATACTCATTCCAACTAGACATATCAACTTTCCACTCTATTAGAGACTTAAGAGAACTCTCAACACAAGCTTGGACATTCCTCTTGATATGTCCACCTCTTTGTTTGTCCACAAAACTGACTCCGACGATAATTACGGGTAGACAAGCAATGCATGAAATACCTCTAAGAGAGTTTCATCACATGCATGATAAAGACTCTAGTTGAGTACCAAAAAGATCAAGATCCTACCCTGATATCTTACTCAAGCGAGACAAAACCTAAAAGTACATTCTTAGTGAAAATATGATGCATTGAGATTGAGAGATTTGCACACAGTTCAATCAAGCTAGTAACCAATGACCTCTCTTAATAGTTCAACACATATCTAGTAATCCGATCTTTACTCCAAACACCAAGACCGGTAAAAGACTAAGAAACATATCCTCAGCTGCATTGTACCTTTGCCTTGCTCTTATCCAACTTGGGATCAATTCATGTGATCATTCGGTCAAACCATTTTCACGCTGAAATCTTGATCGACCTCTATTCTCATCGACCCATGATGATAAATTTAAATCAATGACCATTAATTCAAGATGCCATATAGTATTCTCCTCACAAATGGACCTATTCCTTTACACACTTAGAGGAAATCCATTAGTCTAAAAGTCTGGTTGTCAACCTCCACTTGTTGACCAACCGTCACATAATAAATATATGAATAGAATGGTTGAGTATATATTAACACCACAAGTGTCAAGTACTCACATCTAAATTCTAATTTAAATTAAGATTCTAATAGTATGTATGCGAAGAATATGGATCAAGTGCATATATAACAAAACATGGTTTGTACTCCCCTGAATATGTGCATACAAAATATATCTAAGAAAACCATATGCACGAGTATAGATGAAGCAATAGGAGAACATGAATTAATACTATGCACATTAAACATATAAGAATAACTCCTCTAAATATGTGCATTTGTGTATATGTGAAGAACCTATATACACATATTCAAGTTAAGCATATGGAAAAGTTTATCCTATAATGTATTTCGAAGGCATGCAATAAGAATGTGAATATGATAACATATACATATCATCGTGGTCTTCATATTTGCAAATGAATGAGATTAAAATGAACAATACTTAAGAGAAAATATTAGTATCATATATATATATATGCCCATAACATGAAAATCACATTTGAACCTATCAAACATGTAGATGAGATGAAGTGTTACAAGTAGCTTTTATCTCCATGTATTTCGATCTTATCATGATTAGGTTCAATCATTATCAATATATAGAGAGTATTGACTAAATGATATATTCATTTTAAAATGAACATGTTATATTAAATAAATTCTAACAAATCATGTAATATATAGTGAGCTCCCCTCAAGATGTGCATACATATGATTGTAGATGAAAATCATATAAGCATATTTAATCAAGATTAAAAGAGGAGTTCACTCTATATTATATTCATGCAAGAAGAATCAATTAAGACAATGAGCAATTTAGCGTGTACCTCTTAACATTTCAATCTTCATTCCCAAATGAGAATAAACAAATAAACACTCAATAAAATATTAGTCTCAACACAATTAGGTTTGTCATTAATCACCAAAACCAAACTAATTGTTGATGCCAAGATTTCGTAAAGGCCGAGGCCCATCAGGAGTGCCATATGGTCAATACAAGTCAAAGGAGTCTGGTCAAAGGTTGGTCAAAGAAGTTCATCTGTGTTGTTATACGTGGACAAATATGAAGGAGCCGATAGAGATAAAGAAGATAGAGATAAATCCAGAATCGGTTATGATATCATCGTAATGGATGACAAGTCTCCAGACTATAAATATGTACCTATTAGCTAGGTTAATGAAGGAATCTACAAACACAACTACAAACTACTCTTGGTGCATCGCCACCCTTGGTTTCCAAGGTTAATCCCGGTGGGACTTGGCACTCGGAGCTAGGCTGCATCTCTTCGATCTCTAGCGAAGAGGTGAGTCCCACCACCCCGACGATCGTATCAGTCGGATCAATGTTTCTCGAGACTGCATCATTTCGATCTCTTGAAAGCCTTGGTTCGATCGGTACGATCACCGGTGTATCTTAGTGTATTTGCTTGGTATAAGGCTACATCATTACGATCTCTTAGATTGATGTGAGTTATGTATCGTGGTTCAAGGATTCATCGGTTGAGTTCGACATCTTGATCTATTGTATCTGATTTATGTTGTGCACAATTCATCTGAATAAAGCATGCCCGATGTGTTAAAGTGTTGTTAATTACTCGTGATTTAGCAACTGTCTTGGTTAAGTTTGATCTTGCTGTTAATGTAATTTGACATTATGGATGCATTCTCTAGTATGTTAAATTTGGTTTCTATCGGAGTACAAGCCGATATGTTATCTTTAATTCCACGTTACACATTATCATCGTCAGGGGTTATTCATTGGCCATTGTGCGCGAGGAGCTGTCTGCATGTCCATCGACCCGATGGAATGTTATATGCATCGGCCGATGGCGTAACTAATCCCGATGGTTTGGCTTTTGCTATCGGCTCAGTAGCCGACAAGCACCAGTTTTTATGGTTATTTCTTATCACCACAGTCATCGGCTCGATAGACAATCGGCGTTGCTACTAATACTTTCATTTTTCCTTATTAGTTGCAGGGTCAAACTGATTGGCACGCTCAAACCTTTTGTAAGATTGTAGAATCTACATTGGAGTTAAGCAGACCTCTCAGGCCATGGTGGGACCCCTTCAAACGAATCATCCATGGTGGGAAAAATCGACAACAATAGCATCATTCCAGTTACCCTAGAAGCATTGACCGATGAACAAAGTGCGGAGATACATGAGCATGTTGAAAACTACCAGAAGTTGTGCCTCAAATCCTTCGGCATGACCTGATCTGGCATTGTCCAAAGAAATCAATTGCCGAAGCCGACCTTGATCGAAGAGATCGTTCAACGGACTGAGAGCCCTCGAATCAGTTTTTAGAAGCTGTCGACAATGCTCTCCACCACACCCTCATCAATTAGTTTGAGGTATTAGTCAATACCTTGCATGGACTGATCAAGAAGACCATTGATGACATGATAGATCATGAGCCAGCGCAAGGTCCAGTATACTTCCCCATCAACCATCCTCATATACTGCAAAATCCTCAACACACTTGGCTAGCACCACCGCCACAAGGGCCGATGAGGCAGGATCCACCGAACACTTCGTTCGGTATTGAAGGGAACATGATGGCCCAACTACCTACCCCTGTGCTCCATGGGACAGGTAGGACCCTCCACAGAACACGTATGTCTTCGGGAGGGGCACGCCACTATCCCAGCATTTGGTTATTCCATAGTTGTCGATCTAGCAAGAAATACCCCAACCCACATACAGAGTCGCAAGGAATATGCTGCTCGACATCGTGCCACCAAGGGGGCATCCGATGGCACCCTCGAGGGTACCATCAGACCATGTACTACAGAGCACAACCCTATACCAATGAAGAGAAACATAGATACAATGCTATTCGACTAGACCAGTACCAACAGGCCCTAATGACCGACCAATATCCTGTGCCGAACTAGTAGGAAGACGATTGGATGAACCAGATCACTAAAGTTATTCGGGACCAATTTGGGCTCAATCCCAAGGACCATACGTACGTGTATCGGCGGCCGTACCCGGAGTGGTTTGATCGGGTGCCACTGCCAAGCTGATACAAGATCCCTAACTTCACCAAATTTTCAGGGCTAGATTCGGTCTCCACAACCGAGCACATCAGCCATTTTCATGCCCAGTGAGGGGAGGCATCAACCGATGAAGCACTTAAGGTCTGATTCTTCTCTCTATCACTATCGGGATTGTCCTTTGCTTGGTTTTCATTGTTACCGGTGAATTCTGTCAAAGGATGGGCAGACCTAGAAAATAAGTTTCATAAGTATTTATTTGCTGGTATACATGAGATGAAACTCATTGACTTGATAGTAGTGAAGCAGAGGATGGATGAGTAGGTACATGATTATGCACAAAGGTTCCACGATGTAAGAAGTAGATGCTACAACCTGAACCTCAGTGACACGCAACTAGCTGAGTTGGTGTTCCAAGGACTCCTAAACCCGATAAAGGCGAGATTTTCATCACAGGTGTTCGAGAGCCTCTCACACTTTGTACAGAGGGTATCGACACATGAGAGCCGATTCCACAAAGCAAGAAGGGATAAATATTAAAAGAAAATTTGCGTATACTCAGGTGTGCCCTTTGGAGTTCGACGAGGATAGTGAGTCCAATGCAGAAGTTGGGCTAGCCGAATGGTCTAAAAACAAGAAGCAAATCACATGTCCTTGGGTGAAAGCATCCGGTAAAGAGGAGAAATATGATTTCGACATTAATAAACCTGATAGTATATTTGACTTACCGCTAAAGGAGAAATAGATCCAACTTCCACCTAATCATGTGATATTGTCCGTTGATGATCTGAAGAAAAAGAAGTAATGTAAGTGGCACAATTCCCCATTGCACCACACTAATGAATGCATGGTGTTTAGGCAGTAGGTTCAATCGGCCGTGGAGCAAGGCCAGATGAAGTTTAACGGTGGGAAGAAGCCGATGAACATCGACGAGCATCCTTTCCTAGTCAACATGGTGCATGCGCATCGTGCCAGTGATCGGTGTAGGGAGAGGGATAGGCACACCATCAAGGACTGAGTCTCTTCATAGAACTTGATTGACAAGTACAAAAGAAAGTTGAGGGAAGATATAGGCAATGAATATGACTTAGACTTCTCACGGTTCAACCCCCACTGGAATTGTGAGTTCTTTAGGTTTTGTTGGAATGGAGGATTGTGCCTACCATTGTTGGATAATTGTCTTGAATGTGGCGACGATAGAGGTAGGTGGAGAAGAGATCATAGCTCCCACAACAATAGGACAAAGTCATGTGATCAGGGAAGGACAAGCATTCGTCGAAGGCTATCACCACCAAGGCCATCGGTACTTGAAAGACTCGGCCCCATCAATGCCAAAGAGAATGACCGATCGACCAATGATAATACCACGAGGGGAAAGCCACAATGGTGCCCTAGTGGAGTCTTCATGAAGAATCAAAAGAGAAGGGTACAACGGTTATGTCAAAAAGAGTTGAAGGTGTTAATAGCAAAAAGTGGAATTAATGGTCAAAATTGTCAAAATGTCAAAATTGGTACTTTTGGCTGAAAATATGCAATTTTCTAGCATAGGCCGGTCTGATCGGAGTAGACACTTCGGTCTGACCAGACTAGGTCCGATCAGACCGGCCATACAGGCCCGGTCAGTCTGGCCCAATCTGAGTCCGATTCAAATTGGCTGATTTCGGGTAAATTTTATCCCTAATCAAATTCTAACAACTTGGGTTCGTTTTTTGAGTAGATTAAAGCCCAGGCATGTCATGTACAACCCCTATAAATATAGGGGTAAGGCCGATTCAAGGGACCACTCGAAACCCTAATAGATCTAATCTATTATTTACCTTGAATCGTTCTTTACTTTCAATCTACTATTCTTGCCCTAGGATTAGCCAAATAACGTCCATCTTTGTTGGTTTGCGCTGTAAACCATCTGTCCACCGCGTCGTAATCATGGTAAGACTTGTTGTTTCACTTGTGAATCACCCATTTAATCCACGTAATGGATTTCTATCGATTTTATCGATTTTTATCGGTAATTCGGTCTCTAGGCCGAATTACCTCTGATCTTTCGGTGTTTTGTAGTATTTTCATCTTCCTCTTCTTTTTCAAGAACCCCTACACTGAGCTATCAACAGAGAGATGATCGTTAGAGACCCGGGAGATTTGATCTGCCACTGTCAATCTGACTGGGGCATGCCGGCTTTCATCCTATTGCTGGCACGTGTCGGTCTAACCGACGGTGCACGTCCGTTCTGACCGGCTGTACGCAGCTGGCCCCAGGTGTCTTCCTCTTTGCCCGCACGGTCTGACCACCGAGTCATCTCCGGTCTGACTGGTCCCTCTAGGCCGGTCTGACCGACCCTACTACTTCGGTTCAGCCGCCCCTGATTTGGTCGGTTGATCTCTTTTTCCACATCTCAGCCAATTGGGTTGCATCCCTAGGTGTAATCTAATTGCCTGGCCATTCCACCCTCCCTTGTCACTATCAAGGGTTGTCGGAACATGACGTCGGTGTCGTGTTACACTTAGGGTTATACCTAGGTATCCACACGCGTATGGATCATAGGATCGACGTCAGTGTGTTGGCACTTTGATCAGTGAATTCTAGCGTCAACACACTTTTTGGTGACTCCACTGGAGAAAACATGCCAAGTACTACTACATCAGCGACAGGTACATCTACTACATCTACATCAATGGGACCCTCGACGCCGATGGCCCCGGTGGGGAGTGTGGAGATTGACGACAGCAACATTATCCTTCCTACCCTCGACGACTTCTCCGAGGAATATAGGGCAGAGATCGAGGCCAAGACGAAGGAGTTTCATGCTCTTATGCTTGGACGCTTCACCAAGACCCGCGGGGGCTTCGGTAAGCGTGATATTGACATCCCTGACCTCTCCGGAACCAAGGTAACACCGTTATCCCCTCCATTATCATCCTTGGACATCGAGCAAAAGATAGCCATCATAGTAGATCAAGTCGTTAGTGCCACTTTTGCAAATCATCTAGGGCCCAAGTTAATTCTAGGATGGAGGCGATGTTTAAGAGATTCTGTTTTCTAAGGCTGTTTCTCCAACCTCGATTGCTAGTGTACCCCGTGTTCATCACATACATAGTAGAAGCGACGGGAGTACCAGGAAAACCATCATATCTCCGGCCTTGTCATCTATGGCCGAGACCACGTTTAACCCTGATGGTCAGACATGCCCTTGGGCCAGTCAGACCGACATGTGCCAGCCTCAGCAGCCAACAAAAGTCGGTCATACCGGCCATCAGGACGGTCGGACCGACCATTACACCCTCGGTCAGACCGGCCCTATGGCCGGTCAGACCACCCCTTCCACCTATTATGCACGGCCTCCGCCCGTGCCTACGCTACCCCTTCCCACGCTGCTTGCACCTCTTGCTACCATGCACCCATATAGGCACGAGCACGTCCCTTATCACGAGTCGGCACGAGAGGAGGAGCCGCACATCTGACGCGTCGAGATACCACCACGTGTTGTGCCCCCACATGAGAGACGCGTGTAGTCAAGAGGCATAGACAATATAGAAGAGCGAATTCGTGCACTATTTAGAGAATGTACGAGTTTCACACCTCAAGATCGGGCTAGGGTTTACCACAAGCCAAACCCCGATCACTTTGACACTATCCCATACCCGCACAGCTTTAGGGTTCCTAAGTTCACCAAATTCAACGGTGAAGGTAGTAAGACCACCCTAGAGCACATAGGCCAATTCCTAGCGCAATGTGGAGAAGTCAGTGGGTCGGATACACTGAAGTTTAGGTTATTTTCTCTATCGCTTTTTGGCACCGCTTTCACTTGTTTTCGGCGTTATCGCCAAACTCCGTACAAACTTGGGTCTAGTTAGAGCAGAAGTTCCACAACTACTTTTACACTTGGGAAACTGAACTTAGGCTCTCTCACTTGACATCGGTTAGACAAAAGGCTAGCAAGAGTGTCTCCGAGTACATTATGTGCTTTAGGGACACTAGGAACCGATGTTTTAGCCTGAACATTTCCGAGAGAGACTTGGCCAACCTATACTTTAATGTCTTACACTTCGAACTTAAGGAGAAGCTAGATGACTAGGATTTCCTTGAGGTTAGTCAAGTCCTACAAAAGGCTCTGGTTCAGGAAAGCCGAGCCAAAAGTAAGAAATTCACCAAGACATTTAACAAACCTAAGGCCGAGGTGCACGTCATAGAGCACTCCAATGAGGAATCATCGGAGAGTGACGATGACTAAGCCGACATGTACACTGCATAGTGGACTTGGTCTGGTAAGTCCAAGCTCATCACCTTTTTTGAGTAGCGACCGTCTCCCACTAAGAGTTGGCCCAGTGAAGTCAAATATACATTTGACGTGACCAAGTGTGACAAGATATTAAATTTTTTATTGAAAAAAACTCCTCAGGTTATCAAAGGGTCACATCATTCCAACTGCCAACGACTTGAAGAAATGCACTTACTGAAAATGGCATGATTCACATTCTCATTCTACTAACGATTGCATTGTTTTTCGTCGACATGTTCAATCGTCCATAAAAGAATGACAATTGAAGTTGGACACAAATCCTAAAATGAAGCATGACCAAGATCCCTTCCCCGTGAACACCATTGATCTCGACAGGAAGAAGGTGTTGATTCAGCCCGAGTAGGCTGGGTCGGCTAAGGGGAAAGAAGTCATGATCGGAGAGCCTCGCACACACACATGCGTGCCAAAGAATCCCAAGGTAGGAGTATGGAAAGTGAACACCAATGCGTCTTCCTCGGTTGCGACCTTCAAGAAACCGAAGGTGACATATGAGATGCTACTACAAAAGCACAAGAAGACAGTCGAGAAGGCTAACCCTTGACCGGGACCACCAAGGAGGACGAACCCTCCACAGAGAGACGAGTTCGGCCCGTGATGGGCAAGACCACTAGAGCCACCTTTTCCTCCACCACCGTATCACTTGACAATGGCACAGTGGCCTCCGTGTTACTTTCCACCTCCCAGGTACACTTTGGCCCAAGCTGCTTTGGTCGATGTGTCTATTGACGCCATCCATGATAAGGTAGAGTGTCTGTCAGGTAGAGACCTCTAAGATTATGACTTTGTTAGCGTGTCTGAGGGGTGTTTTGTTCCAGTGTCTGTAAAGCCGACTGGTGTAGCTCGGCTGTCTCTAAATTAGTTGTCATGTCAGGTAAGAGTAATCTTGATTGGCTAAAGTCTAGTGTAGAGCAATATCGGTCTTCTAAAGACGGTATTGCCGAAACCATTGAAGATTTTAGCGAAGTAGAAAAGTTAGGTCAAGGTTTTACGTTGGACGACCCGTTAGAACAAGTATACATAGGAGATGGTAGTGTTCCAAGGCTGACTTTTGTAAATCAGAATTTACAAGCTTGTGAAATAGCCGAGGTAATAAAGTTGCTTCGGTTGTATGTCAATTGTTTCGCATGGGAGTATAGTGAGATGACCGGACTTAGCCATGAGCTCATAGAGCATTGGCTACCTATCGGTGGGTACTCAAAGACACTTCTTCAATTGGGAGACGTGAAACACATCGTGTACTTCAACTAAGGATGGTGGTAGCTCCAACTGGTATGCGACCTCTCCTTGTCGACGAATGATCTAAAACGGGCCAACATAACGGGGAGCTAACTTCCCCTTCATGTTGAAACTCTGAGTGCCTCGGAGGGAGTGACTCGAAGATAGACGTAATCGCCTTCCTCGAATGCTAAATCTCTGCGATGGTTGTTGGCATAACTCTTTTGGAGGGATTGGGCTATCTTCAATCGGTCCCTAATGACCTTGACTTTAGCTTCGGCCTCTCACAGAATGTTCATACCAAACAACTGGGATTCACCAGTTTGATCCCATAGCAGCGGCGTTCGGCACTTACGTCCATATAATGCCTCGAATGGTGACATCTGCAGGCTGACCTAATAGTTGTTGTTGTAGGAGAACTCTACATAGGGAAAACTCTTGTCCCACATTCCACCAAAGTCTATGGCGCGGGCCCTAAGAATATCTTCCAACACTTGGTTCACCCTTTGTAGGACCGAAAGTAGCGACCAGAGGGGGGGTGAATGGGCGCCTAAAATTTTCTTGCTAAACTATATTTTAATCCCACCACCCAAATAAACTTAACCAGACAAATAATATTTGCAAAACAGATTTCAAGGATTAAAGTTGTCTAGCTTAAAAATGACCGGTGTCCTAATTAAAATGATATTAAAGATAAACTAAATATAAATACTGCAGTAAATAAAATTGGTACAAGCAAGATACCTAAACAAATTAATAAAATATTCAGGTTGCGGTTTAAAAATAAAATACTAATCAACTAAATAAAAACATGGATCATCCAGAAATTAATTCAGAAATAAACCTAAAATATTTCATGTACATCTAGAATAAAATATTACTACAACTAATAATAAAATCTTTTTTATACGAACAGATTAAAATAATCGATTACTAAAAATATTTTTGACAGATTAAAATTCCCACGAAATTTCTAAACAAATTTTCAGCTAATTGATTAATAGATGATTATCTCTAAAACTGATCTACTAAAAAATAGGGGATTAAAAGTACTAACCTGCGTGGATGCATCTGCGCAAAAAATTGTCACCGAAATGCTTCTTACGCCGTGAAAAACCTTTTTCTCGTAAACTGAGTGCGCGTAGCTGCTTCAGATCTGACGCGCCTCCTGACGTCCTCGCAAACCAATCGGCTACAGGTTCAGGAAGAAATAAACCACCCCGAGCGCGCGAGGATGACCAGGGGACTGGCCGAGATGCTCGCCATGGCTTCCCTGCGTGCACAGGACTCAAGCAAAAAGCAAAAAGGTGCACTGTCCACAGTTCGCCTTGGGAACCGTGCAAACCGTTGTTAACTCCTGCGCAACCTGCTGTGGAGAAACACAAACCTTGCCGTGCAGCACTTGAGAACGGTGTGACAAAACAGAAGCAGCAGCAGTCGAGGCGCCTTGATTAGCGTGCCCAAGCTATAGCTCCTGCGCCAAATTTCTGTACTGCCGATAGCAGGAGAGAAATAACTTTTTCGATGTGGACTATAGATTTATCTATTAAAAACTTTCATCTATCCCCAAGGGGATAAGGGCCTATTTATAGGCAAATCCTAATACATGAAAAGACTAATTTAACCTCGGGTAAAATAAACCGACTCTAAAATAAATTCCGAAAATTACTAAAATATTCTTAGAAAAATTAACTGACTCGAATAAAAATATTCTAAACTTAAAACTAAATATTAATATCCTAAAAATGAATTAAACATAGATTGTCAGTTTTACGCCGAAACTGACAAAGCGTCCACCGTCTTCGCACCGGGTACCCGGATTGGGCCGACCCGACCCCGCAGCTCCTCAGCCCGGCAATCGCTCGCCGCCCGTGTACCTGAGTCAAACCCAGTCAATAGACCAGTGGATCATCTGCCGCTCCTAGCCATATACCCGGATTGGGCCAGCCCGACTCCGCAGCTCCTCTGCCCGGCCGTCGCTCACTACCCGTGTACCTGAGTCACATGCGCCTCAGACTCGGCAGGTCTTCACATCTCCATTCCTTTGACTTCCGTTAACAATCACTCATCACATCTGGAATATCAAAACCATATTCTTCAACATGGTTTCTCAATCTCCCCCTTGATGAGTGCATTGTCAACACCCTTTTCAGCTCATCTCCAGAACCTGCAAAACACGTGGAAACAGGAAAACAAAGACAAACGAAAATAGAAGAAAGAAAATAAAAGTTTAACCCTAATGACCAAAAGCCAAACAAAAGCACGAAAACGGTCATTATAGTTAACCAAAAATAAAACCTCAAAAACAAGTGCAAATCTCAGAATTACCAACAAGAATAACTCCCCCTGAAATAAATCCAAGAGAAAGCTAAAAATGTAAAAATGTTCCAAAATTTCTCCCCCTTGTTGACAATTGGACTCATCAAGTGAGACTAAATGCACTCTAAAGAGACATAGACACAAACTCCCCTTGAAATGGAGCTCCCCCTCAAAATACGCTATGAATGCAGATGGGATGCAGGTGGAGTGTGAAAAGCATGCTTCTTAGATATGATTGACTGCTATTACAATGTCTAACAGGTATAGCAAAAGATATACTGTCTAAGATACGTGACATTATCAGTGCAATAGATGATATCTTAAGAAAGTCATTAGCAAGCATTTTTCGATTTTTTTTTGCAAAACAAAAGCATCACCACATTTTCTAGTTGACAAGCAAAGTAAAGCATGAGATGCAAAAGCTAACTGATATCTACCAAGATAAGCATTGTCCAAATCAAAGTGCTTCAGCAAACTTGTCATTTTTTCAATTTTTTTTTGACTTTTTCTTTATATTTTTCATTTCTGTCAGGGGTTATTTGCATGTCAAACCTTATGCTAACCGACCAAGTCAAGCCTAGGCCAGAACTGGACCATCAGAAGCTTAAGACATTGGTCTTGACATACATTACACCGTCCTAGTTCATACCAAAGTGCTATGGTAAGCAGTCCAGAACAATGCAATGCGACAAAAGCAAACCCACCTGGATCTTTTCTAATAATCATAAAATGCATAAATTTCTCATTTTTCTGAATTTTTACCATTTTTATAACACATTTTTCATATTTAAAGCATATAAATGTCCAAGTTGCATATCTGCATCTAAGTGAGGATCTAGCTACAAGGCATGTAAAAGATAGCGAAAGCATTCAGCCTACACATGCTAGTTACCAGAAGCAATGGTGATCATTTTTCAATTTTAAAGCATAAAAGCCATGCATATGACAAAAATCAGATATATCATGTGAACTGAAACAGAACATGATCATCGACATGTAATCGAAAACATATACTAGCTAGAGAGAGTAAAGCAGATTAATCATATAACAAAAGCAAGCTCAAAATGTGATTGATGATTATGCATGATATGAACGCACACAAAAAGACTCAATAAAAATAAAGAAGAAAGAAAAACTGATACCAATGAAAAGCTGACTCAAAATATCCAAAAAAACACAGCTCCCAAAAACACGATCAATAATCATGAGTGGGACCAAACGGTCCAATGCCAGGTTTAGTAAAAGTGTTGAACCAGTGTCGAGCCATCTGTGCGTATGTAGGAAAGCAAAAGGAATCATATGAGTTTGGACTGAAATGCGGATCAAAGCGCGGTCCTCTGTTCTGCCTAAAATCACGGTCGTGAGATCCAAAACCGTATACCGAACAATACGGAACTCTGCCAGAACGGAAACCACCCTCCGGAGCACGATCATAAAAACCGTCTCCACTACCACCACCTACACGACGTGGCCTGGCCTCTAGCCTCTCTCTACGTCGAGGGACTCTCTGTCTACCATCCTGCTGGTAGAACTGCTCCTGCCCACCTCGAGCTCTCTCTGCTCGCTCAACCCGCTTCCTCCTGAAGCAAAACTCCTCAAGATGCCCGTCTCTCTGACAAAACTCACAGTGATAGGTAGGCTTCTTGGGATGTTGTTGTGGTTTAGGGTTCTTAGGCTTGGTGGTGTTGGGTGTAGCATCTTTGGTGTGAGAGGGTCCAGGTAAAGAATCAAGAGAAGTGTGAAGAGTTTTAGGCTTAGGAACCCAGATCTGCTTCTTAGGTGGAGCTTTAGGTTGTTCTTGGATCACTCCATCCTTGGGCTGACTATCCTTAAAGGACTCAGTGGAGTGAGTCTTGGGATATCTCTGTTCGGGAGTCATCTTACTCCACTCCACTGCTCGGCTAATGGCGCTCTCAAAATCAGCCTTGGTATAGGTGTAACCTACCCCAAACCCATCCTGTCTCTTAAACTGCTGGATCATCATGCCGAGCTGTGGCTCTCTGGCACTAATCCAACTCAGGATTTGACGAAGGTAAAAGTTCTCGTTCTGAACATCAGCTAGCTCCTCTCTCAAAGAAGCTAACACCTCCACTTGTGACAAGCAGATCTCACACTCTTTATCAACTTTGACAGACTTCTCAGCTTTTAGCTTGATCAACTCCATTCTAATGGACAAACAGTTCTCACAAACAGTGGGTGGAACTGATAAGGTCTCAAGCTCTATCTTATTCTGCTCCAACTCAGCTCTCACTCCAGCTAACTCGCTCAACTGCTCATCACTCTTGGCTCTCAGCTCAGCTATACTAGCTAAATGAGATGGGCAGTCTACACAAGGTGCGACAACAGTGGCATGAGAATCTTTTAGCTCCTGCTGAGCGCTTTCAAGCTCAGTGGCCAATGCGTCTCTCTCATCTACTCTCTCTGTGTACCTGGACTTAAGAGTCGTCAGGTCACGCAACAGCATCTCACAGTTAGGGCACTCACCACTATCACCCAAGCGAGGGGAAGAAGACAAACTCTCAATCTTGTCATTTGCCATGGCAAGCTCACTCTCAAGATCATCTATCCTCTTCTTAGCCCCTCTAAGCAGTTTCTCCCTATACTTCAACTCCTGACTGTTCTGTTCTAGTAAATTAACAACTTCTTATTCATAGGAAGATGCATTCTCATCGTCGTCGTCGTCGGAGTCGTCGGAGGAGTCCTTCTCTTTCTTCTCCCCAAGAGCCATTGAGCAGAAACTCTTGTGGGGTCTTCGGCTGTGACATGAGCGACTCTTCGGCTTGTTCCCGAAGCACATGAAACAGAGGCCCGTCGTATTGTCCCTATCCTTCCCCTTCCTGATCATGATCTATTCATCACTTGAACTTGAAGACGATGAGGAAGATGAGGATCTCTTGGAGTATCTTTTCTCCATCTCGGCGAAGAAGGTCTCGTCTCGCTTCTTGTTCTCACGCCTGTAATCTTTTAGAGCCTTTCGAAAGAACCTTGTCTTGGTCTTGCCCCTCGTGGAGTTGTCGTACTTGCCAGAGTTGTAGGAGTTGTCGTCAGTTCCCTTCTTATAATTCTTCTGCTTGGGACAGTCGGCGATAAAATGACCTGGGTCACCACACTCAAAGCATCCGGATTTTGTGTCGTGTCTTTTAAACATTCACCTATCATAAACACGTCGCACCCGGTTGTTAAACAAGCATAGATCATCATCTCCTAGAGAATCAAGTTGTTCCTCGGAGATAGACATCAAGGAAAATGCAGTACAACTCATGGCATTAGGATCAGCAGATGGTGTCGCAAGCGCCAGAGTCTTTGATCCAGAACCAGTGAGATTTGATCTCAACTGGATATCGACCTCTGAGGCCTTGAGCTTACTAAAAAGCTCTGCGATAGTCAAGGTATCATAAGATGTGCTCTCAACAATAGAAGAAACCTTGATCTCCCAGATCTTAGGGTCCAAGGTATGGAGTACCTTAAGCGCCTGTTCATGATCTGAGACCAGGTGATCACCCTCGGCCTTGTTAACACGAAGTTTGTTAATGATCGATTGAAAACAACCAAACAAAGCCTCAACAGTCTCACCCGGCTTCTGTGAGAAATTTTCATACTCACGCCGGTAGGTCTGATATAGTCTAGCCTTGACCTGAGCTGTCCCCTCATGGTGTGCCTGGAGGGTAGCCGATATCTCTCGAGCAGTGGTGAGATGGCTAACACGCTCAAACTCACTAGAACCTAGACCAGAAAATAAAATATTCACCGCCTTACTGTTATTTTGATGCTGGGTAATTACATTTTCAGCAGTATTCGCACCAATAGTCGTTATGGTGAAATTAGGATGAACACAAATCTCCCATATGTCCGAGCTCTGGCTCATAAGGTATGCTCGCATGCGAGTCTTCCAATAGGTGTAGCCAAAAGCTTCTAGGGATGGGATTTTACCTGAAGACGTCATGGTCACTACCTAGGTTTTGAATCGGTTAAGATATTAGAAAAACCTAACCTTGCTCTGATACCACTTGTAGGACCGAAAGTAGCGACCAGAGGGGGGTGAATGGGCGCCTAAAATTTTCTTGCTAAACTATATTTTAATCCCACCACCCAAATAAACTTAACCAGACAAATAATATTTGCAAAGCAGATTTCAGGGATTAAAGTTGTCTAGCTTAAAAATGACCGGTGTCCTAATTAAAATGATATTAAAGATAAACTAAATATAAATACTGCAGTAAATAAAATTGGTACAAGCAAGATACCTAAACAAATTAATAAAATATTCAGGTTGCGGTTTAAAAATAAAATACTAATCAACTAAATAAAAACATGGATCATCCAGAAATTAATTCAGAAATAAACCTAAAATATTTCATGTACATCTAGAATAAAATATTACTACAACTAATAATAAAATCTTTTTTATACGAGCAGATTAAAATAATCGATTACTAAAAATATTTTTGACAGATTAAAATTCCCACGAAATTTCTAAACAAATTTTCATCTAATTGATTAATAGATGATTATCTCTAAAACTGATCTACTAAAAAATAGGGGATTAAAAGTACTAACCTGCGTGGATGCATCTGCGCAAAAATTTGTCACCGAAATGCTTCTTACACCGTGAAAAACCTTTTTCTCGTAAACTGAGTGCGCGTAGCTGCTTCAGATCTGACGCGCCTCCTGACGTCTTCGCAAACCAATCGGCTACAGGTTCAGGAAGAAATAAACCACCCCGAGCGCGCGAGGATGACCAGGGGACTGGCCGAGATGCTCGCCATGGCTTCCCTGCGTGCACAGGACTCAAGCAAAAAGCAAAAAGGTGCACTGTCCACAGTTCGCCTTGGGAACCGTGCAAACCGTTGTTAACTCCTACGCAACCTGCTGTGGAGAAACACAAACCTTGTCGTGCAGCACTTGAGAACGGTGTGACAAAACAGAAGCAGCAGCAGCCGAGGCGCCTCGATTAGCGTGCCCAAGCTGTAGCTCCTGCGCCAAATTTCTGTACTGCCGATAGCAGGAGAGAAATAACTTTTTCGATGTGGACTGTAGATTGATCTATTAAAAACTGTCATCTATCCCCAAGGGGTAAGGGCCTATTTATAGGCAAATCCTAATACATGAAAAGACTAATTTAACCTCGGGTAAAATAAACCGACTCTAAAATAAATTCCGAAAATTACTAAAATATTCTTAGAAAAACTAATTGACTCGAATAAAAATATTCTAAACTTAAAACTAAATATTAATATCCTAAAAACGAATTAAACATAGATTGTCAGTTTTACGCCGAAACTGACAAAGCGTCCACCGTCTTCGCACCGGGTACCCAGATTGGGCCGACCCGACCCCGCAGCTCCTCAGCCCGGCAATCGCTCGACGCCTGTGTACCTGAGTCAAACCCAGTCAATAGACTAGTGGATCATCTGCCGCTCCTAGCCATATACCCGGATTGGGCCAGCCCGACTCCGCAGCTCATCTGCCCGTCCGTCGCTCACTACCCGTGTACCTGAGTCACATGCACCTCAGACTCGGCAGGTCTTCACATCTCCCTTCCTTTTACTTCCGTTGACAATCACTCATCACATCTGGAATATCAAAACCATATTCTTCAACATGGTTTCTCACCCTTTCAGTTTGACCATTGATCTGCGGATGATATGTTGTGCTGAAGTTCAGCCTGGTACCGAGCTCTTCCTGAAGATTCTTCCAAAACTTGGAGGTAAACTGACTTCCTCGATCAGATACTATCTTCTTTGGAACCCCGTGTAAACACACGATCTAGGTCATGTATAACTCAGCTAGCTACGAACCACTGTGCGTCGTCTTGATGGGGATGAAATGAGTCACCTTGGTGAGTCGATCGATGATCACCCAAATGGAATCATACCCTGTCTGGTACTAGGTAGTCCAGTGATGAATCACATTCCTACCTCTTCCCACTTCCATTCGGGAACCTTGAGGGGTGGTAAAAGACCGGCAACCATCTGGTGTTTCTGCCTTGACTCGTTGACAAGTGTCACACCTTGCCACATATTCAGCTATCTTCCTTTTCATACTGACCCACCAGTATTTCTCTTTCAAGTCCTGGTACATCTTGGTACTTCCAGGATGTATGGAGTACAAGGTCTCATGGGCTTCTTCGAGAATGAGAGCCTTCAACTCGGGCCTATTGGGCACGCATATCATGTTTCTAAACCATACGGTGTCAACTTCATCTTCGGAGAACCCTAGGGCTTTTCCCATTCTCATATTCTTCTAGATCTCTTCTATGTCGGGGTCTTCCTTCTGTGTCTCACGGATCTGGTCCATCAAGCCAGGCATGGCATCAAGTGCAGCGAGGTACTCCCTAGTGGTGATCCCTAAGTTCAATCTTTCCATTTCTTTATATAGCAGAGGGGCCTGATCTTGTACTTCGAGGGCATTGCAGTATCCCTTCCGGCTTAGAGCATTCGCCACTACATTTGCTTTACCGAGATGGTAATGGATGCCTAAGTCATAATCCTTGATCAGTTCCAACCATCTTCTCTGCCTGAGGTTCAGATCTGGTTGGGTGAATATGTACTTGAGACTCTTGTGGTCGGTGAGGACTTTACACCTGTTACCCACAAGGTAATGCCTCCATATCTTCAGTGCATGGACTATTGCCGCTAGTTCTAAGTCATGCGTGGGGAAGTTCAGCTCATGTGGTCTCAATTGTCGTGAGGCGTATGATACTACTTTCCTGTCTTGCATGAGAACACACCCTAGTCCAAGGCGAGAAGCATCGTAGTAGACATGGAAGTCTTTCCGAATGTCCGACAGTGTTAACATTGGGGCTGATCTTGGATAAATTCTCGATGAATCGCCGGTAATATCCATCCAAACTTTACTTCCTTCTGTAATAATCTAGTCATGGGCTTGGCGATCTTGGATAAATTCTCGATGAATCGCCGGTAATATCCGGCTAATCCTAGAAAACTCCGGATCTTCGATACATTCTGAGGTTACAACCAGTTTGTTACTGCTTCCACAGTGGTCGGATCCACGGCTATTCCTCCAGCAGATATGACATGCCTTAGGAACTTCACTTCGGACGACTAGAATTCACACTTGCTATACTTGGCATATAGCTGATGCTCCCGTAACTTTCCCAAGGTTAGACGGAGATGGGCTTCATGCTCTTGGTCTTGGAGTAGATGAGTATATAATCTATGAACACCACAATGAACTTGTCCAAGAACTCCATGAAGACATTGTTCATCATGTTCATGAAGAATGCGGGGGCATTCATGAGTTCGAAATACATCACCGTATACTCGTATAGTCCATAACAGGACGTGAAGGCGGTCTTGGGGATGTCCTCCTCTCTGATCCTGAGCTGATGGTAGCATGATCGGAGGTCAACCTTAGAAAAGACTGAGGCTCCCTTGAGCTAATCGAACAAGTCGTCGATCCGAGGTAAAGGGTACTTGTTCTTAATGGTTACATCATTTAGAGCCCTATAGTCCACACACATCCTCTTTGTCTTATCCTTTTTCATGGCAAATATGATCGGTGCTCCCCAAGGTGAGGTACTCGGTCGAATATAACCTTTATGTTCGAGCTCTTAAATGTTACTCTTCACTTCACTAGCTCGTTCGTGGCCATGCGGTATGGTCGTTTGGAGATGGGCGTGGTTCCGAGGATGAGCTCGATCCTGAATTTGATGTCCCTCTTGGGTGGCATTCCTGGCAGTTCTTCAGGAAAAACGTCTGCATACTCTTGGACTACAAGCACTTCTCCTACGACCATTTGGTGGAGAGAAGTCCTTCTCAAACCATGGGTGGCCATCTCAAAGGTGATGGTGATTCCATCCTCGTTGGTTACGGTGATGGACTTGCTAGCGTAGTCTATCATTCCCTTCTACTTCATTAACCAGTCCATACCGAGGATGAGGTCTAAGCCCTTGCAATCTATAAGGATCGGGTCTGCCCAAAATAATACCCCTTGGATTTCTATCCTTATCCTTGGGCTAAATAGGGTGTCTAGATTTTGGTTGTCGGGGGTGGCAATTACCAAAGGCTTAGGTAGTTGGAGTACTTATAGTCCATTATTTTTCACAAAATTCTTAGATATGAAGGAGTGTGTTGCTCCCGAGTCGAACAATATTACTGCAGGTATGGAATTGGCAGTAAACATACCGAGGATGACTTCCGGGGCTTCTTGGGCTTCTTCTGCGGTCATGTGGTTAACACAGGCGCGGATCGCCGGGTTAGGAGCGGCTCCTTGAGTCTGCTTGGGGTGAGGACACTGATGGGAGTAGTGCCCTTCCTTGTGGCAGTTGAAGCACACCACCGGCTTGCCATTTCGGTCTCTCAAGGTGGTGGTCCTGATGGCCGATGTCGATGGGGCTGGTGGAGCTGGTGGAGTTGGGCGAGGGTTCCCGGTATTTGGACCGCCGGAGTTGTACTGTGGCCTGAAGGCGGGACGAGGGTGATGGCTTGGTGCATGGGCTAGAGGAGTGAAGCAGGGCCTCCGAAGGATTCCCTAGTTGTGCTTGAAGGCTATCATCTTCCTCTTCTTGACGACCAGCCGGTTTTGCTCGGTCTCCTGGATGATAGCTTTATTCACCAACTGTTGGAAGTTGGCATAGTCCACAGCGACAAGTTGGACGGATAGCTCATCCTTCAGTCCCCGGAGGAACTTGGCTTAGCGGGCGGCATCGGTGCGGACTTCCTCTGGTGCATAACGGGCCAGACAGTCAAACTCGTGGATGCATTCCGTGACCGACTTGCCTCCCTGTTGCAAGTCGTGGAATTTTTGCTGCTTCTGGGCCATGACCCCAGCTGGTACATGGGTGGCATAGAAGGCGGTGGACAATTCCGCCCAGGTGACCAAGTGACCTTCGGGTTGGGATTCCTGATAGTTATCCCACCACTTTTCTGTTGGGCCCTGGAGTTGATGGGCGACGAAGGCCACTCGCTCCGAGACGGAGCACGGGAAGAGGTCAAACTTCTTCCCGATCATCTTCAACCAATCCCCTGCCTCCATGAGGTTGGTCGTACTCGAGAAGGTGGGAGGTCGCACTCGTAGGAATTCTGACAGTTGGGTGGTGGGGGTCGGTGCGGGGGCTTCAAGGCGTAGAGGTAACTCCAAGTGGTGTTGTTGCTGCAAACGGTTTATCTGAGCCTACTGCTCATGCACGTGGGCTTATTGCTGCTGCATCTGCGCCAACAGCACGGTGATGAGTTGATTTTGATTGGCCATCATCTCGGCCAAGGTAGGGATGTTGGCAACTAGTGCCCTGTTCTAGCATTGCCCTGTGTAGGAACGAAAGTAGCGACCAGAGGGGGGGTGAATGGGCGCCAAAAAAAATTCCTTTCGAATCAATGGCCTGCTCCCAACACCCAACGCACCTCAAAAGACTTAGCAGCAAAACGTAAACAGATCGCCGAAGCCTAAAAGTATCTAGCCTAGAAATGACCGGTGTTCTAAACAAAGAAACACCAACATAGTGCTAATAGGCAGAATAATTAAAGCATTCAAATCATGGCAAATCAAGCTTCACTGAAATAAATCATCACAGAGATTTAATCATGAGTGCACATGAAACTAGGAGTCTTACCGTTCAAAGTTGTCTCCTGTTAGATACTCGTTGAAGCCTGCGAACCGTACGAAGTTTGATGGAGTCTATTCGAAGTATGTAGTATTGAAGCTTATCAATTCGAAGTGTTGTCTTCGAAGTGAAGACCTCCGAATGCACTGTATACTTCGGAACTACCGAAGCATCTTCGAAATGCAAGCTTCGATTCGAAGTCCATAAGGACAGAAAAAGTGAAAACTCAGTCAAACCGAAACCTGCAGAAGACTTCATCCAACAGACTTCGCAGCTTCAAAGATTAAACATACAGAGCTTAAAACACCAAACACTGGACTTCGAAGTCATGTCCACAACTTCGAAATACATGCATGTGTCAGACTTCGCTCAGTGACGGACTTTAAACATGAACGAAGAAACACACAGCCGAAGCATAAAAATATCGAAGCTATCTAACTTGTGACGTGGGACCCACATGTATGTGACTGCAGTTTTTGATAGCACTGAGTACTCATCTGCTTCCTATACGTGGAGTAGACCAAATAGGCTGAAGCCTATGAAATGATGACATGCAGAAAGAGTACTACATGAAAAAACTTGCTGCCTGGAACCAAACGTGAGTCCTGCTGAGACAAACAAGGTCTGAACACAAACAGCTATCAAACATAGCCCTGTTAGGCTACGCCCAAGAAACTGCAGGGCTGCATATCTAGCTGCCAGGCTACAATCAACACATTAAAGCATGCAAACTCAGATCGAGTAAACAAAAGAACTAAAAATAGCTAGCAGTACTAGAGATTCTAGGTAAGCAAATTGATATGTACTGCTTTGATCATGTTGTAGCCACTGCTACAATCAAGAAAGGCTAAGGATTTAAAACACAGTCCTAGACTGCAGCTAGTGCTCAAACAGTACAACCAATTAGTCGAATAAAAAACTGCGACGGGAGAAAAATCGATGGCTTCGAGAGAAAACTTTCTAGAGCAGATCAAACCAAGAAATCCAGTGGAACACGCAAAACGAGGAGATCAAAAACCTGAGAAAACAAATGGCAGAGTCGTTTTGCTCATGAAGAACAGTGGCGGCGCGCACTGGGAGGAACAGGAAGACGATGAATAAAGTGACCCAAAACTTTAACTGGATTAAAGTGTATTACTGAATGGGGTAACCCTAACCCTAGGAAATTGGGGCCTATATATAGGCAGCCCATTAAATGGAAAAATGCAGGAATACCCCTAGGGTTTTTTACAAACGCTAAATAAAAATGGAAAAGACCGAAATGCCCTTAGGATTTTTTACAGACTCGACTGACAGACTGTGGGCCTAAAGGCAAAATAGTAAAAACCTAAATAAAGGTAACTTGTCCTGATGCGGAGCTTTCGTAGCAGCTACGGCTTCGCCTCAGAATGGTCAGATCTGAGATCAGCGGCCGTCAGTTTTGCGCCGAAACTGACAAAGCGTCCACCGTCTTCGCACCGGGTACCCGAATTGGGCCGGCCCGATTCCGCAGCTCCCTCAGCCCGGCAATCGCTCGCCGCCCGTGTACCTGAGTCAATCCCGGTCAACATCCTAGTGGATCCTCTGCTGCTCCTAGCCCATGTACCCAGATTGGGCCAGCCCGACTTCGCGGCCCCTCTGCCCGACAGTCGCTCGCTGCCCGTGTACCTGAGTCACACGCGGCCTAGACTCAGCAGGTCTTCTCTCTCTTTTCAGTCCTCTTTGACTATCGTTGACAATGACTCATCACATCTGGAGCCATGAGGCCCACGCTATTCAGCATGGCTCCTCAATCTCCCCCTTGATGAGTGCATTGTCAACACTTCACTTCATCTGCTCTTCAGTACCTGCGAACAACTGTGGAAACACGAAAACAAAACACAAGAAAACAGAGAAGAAGAAAATAAAGTAAAAGTTTAACCCTAATGACCAAAAGCCGAACAAAAGCAAGAAACGGTCATTATGGTTAACCAAAGGTAAAAGCTCAAAACGAGTGTAGTCTCAGAAACATCAACAAGGATATCAAAAGAGTAAAGACAAACGGGACAAAAACTCCCCCTGAAACAAATCCCAGAGAAAGCCAAAACTCCCCTTAAATCCCAGAGAAAGCCAAAACTCCCCTTTAAACTCTTCTCCCAAAATTTCTCCCCCTTGTTGACAAGTGAACTCATCAAGCAATCGAAAACGACACTGACTCCCCCTGAAATGCAACTCCCCCTCAAAATATGCAATGAATGCAACTGGGGTGCAGGTGGAGTGTAGAAAGCATGCTTCTCAGATATGATTAACTGCAATTACAACATCTAGCAAGTATAGCAAAAGACATACTGTCTAAGACACATGGCATGATCAGTACAACAGATGATATCTAAAGAAAGTCATTAGCACGTATTTTTCAGTTTTTGCAAACAAAGGCATCACCACATTTTCCAGTTAACAAGCAAGGTAAAGCATGAGATGTAGAAGCTAACTGATATCTACCAAGATAAGCATTGTTCAAAACAAAGTGCTTCAGCAAACTTGTTGTCTTTTTAATTTTCAGCCTTTTTCATTTTCCTTTTTTTATTTTTGCCAAGGGTTATTTGTATGTCAAACCTTATGCTAACCGACCAAGTCAAGCCTAGGCCAGAACTGGACCATCAGAAGCTTAAGACATTGGTCTTGGCATACACTACACTGTCCTAGTTCATACCAAAGTGCTATGGTAAGCAGTCCAGAACAATGCAATGCGACAAAGCAAACCCACTTGGATCTTTTCAACTCAAGCATAAAAAGGCATGGAATTTTCATTCATTTTTGATTTTTATAATTTTTATAGCACATTTGCCATGTTAAAGCATAAAGATGTCCAAGTTGCATATCTGCATCTATGTGAGGAACTAGCTACAGGGCATGTAACAGATAATAGCAAAAGCATTCAGCCTACACATGCTATTTACCAGAAGCAATGGTGATTAAGTTTTCAAGTTTAAAGCATAAAAGCCATGCATATGACAGATATCAGACATATCAAGTGAACTGAACCAAAGCATGATCATTGACAAGTAATCAAAAGCATGTACCAGCTAGAATAAGTAAAGCAGTTCAATCATATAACAGAAGCAGGCTCAAAAGTGTGATATGTGAATATGTATGATATGAACACACACAAAAAGACTCAAGAAAAGAGTAAAGAAGAAAAAAAGAACTGACTCAAAATATCCTAAAAAGGATACACAACACCCAAATCCCCTCGTAAACGCTCAAAAGTAGACTGATCTAGGGGTTTGGTGAAAATGTCAGCCAACTGATGATGGGTATCAACATGAACAAGGTCAATGACACCTTTCTCATATTGATCCCGCAAAAAGTGAAAGCGCACATCAATGTGTTTGGTTTTTGAATGGAGACATGGGTTTTTCCCTACACTAATTGCACTAGTGCTGTCGCAAAACAAGGGAACTCTGGTAGGAAAGAACAACCCAAAATCTCGCAGAGTGGAAATCATCCAAACCAACTGTGAGTAGCAGCTAGCAGCAACTACATACTCAGCCTCTGTGGTCAAAAGAGAAACTCCAGATTGCTTTCGGGAAGACCAAGAGACAAGAGAAGAACCAAGAAACTGGCAAGTACCGGAAGTCGACTTGCGATCCAACCGGCACCCACCAAAGTCAGCGTCCGAAAAGCCAGATAAATCAAGAGATGATGATGCTGAATAGTAAAGACCAAGATCAGGCGCATAGGTAAGATACCTGAAGATACGCTTGACAGCTTGCCGATGAGACGCGCGTGGTGAAGACTGGAAGCGCGCGCACAGTCCCACGGCGAACTGTATGTCTGGCCTCGTCGCCGTCAAGTACAGCAGCGAACCGATCATCCCTCGAAACTCTCTCTCATTGACCTTGACGCCGCTCTCGTCCTTGTCCAGGCCCCTAGATGTGCCCTTTGGGGTCATCTGAGGCTTCAGCTCTCCACTAAAGTCGAATTTCTTCAACATGTCCCGAGTGTACTTACCCTGGTGGATGAAGGTGCCGTCCTTGGTCTGCTTGATCTGGAGCCCTAGAAAATACTTGAGCTCACCCATGAGGCTCATCTCGAACTCGCTGTGCATCTGCTCAGAAAACTTGGACACAAGATCATTAGTAGTACCGCCAAAGATAATATCGACCACGTATATCTGAGCGACTAAAAAATCTGAAGCATCTTTGAGCAAGAAGAGTGTCTTATCCACAGAACCCATCACAAAACCCTTCCCCAACAAAAACTGCTTCAACCGGTCATACCAAGCCCTGGGGGCTTGCTTCAACCCGTATAAAGCTTTTTGCAACTTAAAAACATGTCGAGGAAACTTAGGGTTCTCAAAACCAGGGGGCTGCCTAACATAAACCTCCTCCTCTATGTACCCGTTCAGAAAAGCACTCTTGACGTCCATTTGAAAAAGCTTAAAACCCTTCGAAGCGGCAAAAGCTAAAAGAATGCGAATGGACTCAAGACGGGCAACAGGAGCGAAAGTTTCTTCAAAATCAATACCCTCCTTCTGGCAAAAACCCTGGGCAACTAATCGAGCTTTGTTGCGCACCACAACCCCATCTTCACCTTGCTTGTTCTTGAACACCCACTTGGTGCCTATGGGGTTGCATCCGGGTGGCAGCTCAACCAGTGTCCAAACCCGATTGCGGACAAAATTCTCAAGCTCTTCTTCCATGGCATTAATCCAATTAGAATCAGAAAGAGCATGAGAAATGTCTCTGGGCTCAAAAGATGCAACAAAAGCAGATTCAGCAAACACAGCAAGAGAGTCAACAGACGAACGCAAAGTTCTTGTAGACACATCACCGATGATGAGCTCTGAGGGGTGATCACGCTGAACTGCTCGGGATCCCTGGTGATCTGAAGTCACCTCACCGGAGTCAGCAGCTGGCACCTCTGGACTCGACTGAGGGGGCTCGATCGAAGTGGAAGAAGTGATCAGAGGTCTGCCCTCATCCTCAGTCGAAGTCTCAGAAGGTGTGGGCTCTGCAGGAGGTGCAGAAGGCCCACCCTCATCAGCAGCTGTAGTATCCTCATCTTCCTCGAAGATGGACTCTGCAAGCTCACCATCACTAGAAAGCTCAAAAGAAGGATTCAAAGAAGGCAAGGACTCATCAAAAGAAACCTCGCAAGTCTCGACAAGCTGCTGGGATTCGAGGTTCCAAACACGGAAACCTCGAGAATGCAATGCATAACCAAGAAAAACTCCGTCCCCGCAACGAGACTCAAACTTGTCCAAATGCCCTCCCTTCTTGAGCACAAAGAACTTGCAGCCAAACGCTCGCAAGTGGCTCACCTTGGGCTGTCTGCCAAACCGCAACTCATATGAGGTCTTACCAAGGTAAGCTCTAAGAAAAATGCGGTTGGACAGATAGCAAGCCGTGTTCATGGCTTCATCCCAAAAACGCCTAGGAGTCCTGTGCTCATCGAGCATCGTCCTGGCCATCTCGACTAGCGTGCGGTTCTTTCATTCCACAACGCCGTTTTGTGGGGGAGTGTAAGGAGCAGAAAACTGATGGTCAAGACCCTGATCACTACAGAAGCTGACGAACTGAGAGTTCTTGAACTCAGAGCCATTGTCGGAGCAAATTGCTCGCATCCGACCATTGTTCTCATTCTTCAGCTTCAGAATCAGGTCATGAACAAAATGAAAAGTCTCATCCTTAGACTCCAAAAAGAAAACCCACGAGAATCGAGAAAAATCGTCAACAATCACAAGTGCGTACCACTTCCCACCGACTAAGCGTACCCGAGCTGGACCGACAGTGTCCATGTGTAATAGCTCGCCCAGAAACGAAGTCATCACCTGAGTCACAGGTGAGTGAGAAGCGGCAACCATTTTCTCGTGATGACAAGGATGACAAACTAGATCTTTCTCCATTTTAAGCTTGGGCAATCCTCGGATGAGGTCCATAGAGCTTAACCTGACTAGCAGATCAAAACTCAAATGACCTAACCTCCTATGCCACTTCCAGAGCTCAGAAGAAGATCCAGCAATCAAACAGCGAGAAGGGCCAAAAGAACTAGAGAAGTCAATCCGAAAAACCTTACCAAAAGGTAAGATCTGGCAAATCAAAGACCCTCTAGAATCAAACACAGAAGAATTGCCCTTCTTAAAACGCACCTTCAAACCATCCTCAAGAAGTTGCGAAACAGAAATCAAATTGAAGTTCAAGTTTCCAACCAAAGCAACGTTCTTCAAAGAAAAATGGTCTGAAATGCGAATTGAGCCAATGCCACTTACTTTCCCTTGACCACTGTTCCCGGAGGTGATGAACTCTTTGGAGCTCAGGGGAGTGAGACTAGAGAACCATCTGCGATGTCCCGTCATGTGGCGAGAGCATCCTGAGTCCATGATCCAAACGTCCTCTAGTCCCCGATCCTGCACAATCAATGGTTGTAAGTGGGAGCAAATGGTCCGGCACCGGGTTTAGCAAAAGAGCTAAACCAGTGTCGAGCCATCTGCTCAAAAGACGGAAAGCAGAAATCATCAGAAAAGTTTGGACCAACACACGGCTCAAAACGCGGTCCTTGGTTCTGCCTAAAACCTCGGCCACGAGGTCCAGGACCGTAGCCAAAACGGCCTGCAGTTCTGCCAGAACGAACACCACCAACTGGAGTACGGGCAAGAAAGTCGTCTCCTCTACCACCACCTACACGACGCGGCCTGGCCTCCAGCCTCTCCCCGCGTCGAGGAACACGCAGTCTACCACCCTGCTGGTAGAACTGCTCCTGAGCACCACGAGCTCGCTCTGCTCTCTCAACCCGCTTCCTCCTGAAGCAAAACTCCGCAAGATGCCCGTCTCTCTGACAATACTTGCAATGGTAAGTGGGCTTCTTGGGATGTGGTTGAGGCTTGGGGTTCTTGGGCTTAGTGGTATTCGGTGTAGTCTTCTTGGGTTGAGAGGGTCCAGGAAGAGAGTCAAGAGAAGTGTGGAGGTGTTTGGGCTTTGGAACCCAGATGGGCTTCTTGGGTGGAGCTTTGGGCTGTTCATGGATTACTCCATCCTTGGGCTGACCAGCCAGGGAAGACTCAGTGGAGTGAGTCTTGGGATATCTCTGCTCAGGAGTCATTTTACTCCACTCCACTGCTCGGCTAATGGCACTCTCAAAGTCAGCCTTGGTGTAGGTATAACCTACCCCAAACCCATCCTGCCTCTTGAACTGCTGGATCATCATGCCGAGTTGTGGCTCTCTGGCACTGATCCAACTCAGGATAGAACGGAGGTAAAAGTTCTCATTCTGAGAATCAGCTAGCTCCTCTCTCAAGGAAGCTAGTACCTCCACCTGAGACAAGCAGGTCTCACACTCGCTATCTACCTGGACAGACTTCTCGGCTTTCAGCTTAATCAACTCAAGTCTAAGAGACAGACAGTTCTCACAAACAGTGGGTGGAACTGACAATATCTCAAGCTCTAGCCTAGTCTGCGCCAGCTCAGCTCTCACTCTCTCCAAATCACCCAGATGCTCATCGCCCTTGGCTTTCAGCTCAGCTAAACTAGCAAGATGAGATGGGCAATCAGCACAGGGTACGACGACAGTGGCTTGAGCGCTTTCAAGCTCAGTGGCCAAAGCGTCCCTCTCATCAACCCTTTCTGTGTACCTGGACTTCAGAGTCGACAGGTCACACAGAAGCACCTCACATTTTGGGAACTCACTGCTATCACCCAAGCAAGGGGAAGAAGATAGACTCTCAATTCTGCCGTTGGCCACGGCAAGCTCACTCTCTAAATCATCAATCCTCTTCTTAGCCCCTCTAAGCAGTTTTTCTCGATATTTTAACTCCTGACGATTGCTTTCAAGTAAATCAACGATTTCACGTTCATAAGATGATACCTTTTCGTTGTCGTCGTCATCGGAGTCATCAGAGGAGCTCTTCTCTTTCTTATCCCCAAGAGCCATTGAGCAGAAGCTCTTGCGGGATCTCCGGCGTTGATGTGAGCGGCTCTTCGGTCTGTCCCCGAAGGCCATGAAGCAAAGGCCTGCTGGATCGTCCTTGTCTTTCCCCTTCCTGACGATGATCTCCTCATCGCTTGAGCTCGATGAAAAGGACGAAGACATGGACCGCTTGGAGTAGCTCTTTTCCATCTCAGCGAAGAAGGCCTTGTCGCGCTTCTTGTTCTCTCGCCGGTAGTCCTTCAGGGCCTTTCTGAAGAATCTGGTCTTTGGCTTGCCCTTGTTGAAGGAGGAGCTGTCGTGCTTGCCGGAGTCGTGGAAGCCACCACCGGTGCCCTTCTTGTGTCCATTGCGCTTGGGGCAGTCGGCGATGAAGTGTCCTGGATCACCACACTCAAAGCATCCGGATTTTGTGCCGTGTCTCTTGAACATTCTTTTGTCATAAACACGACGCACCCGGTTGTTAAAAAGACACAAATCATCATCTCCCAACGACTCAAGCTGGTCCTCGGTGATAGACATCAAAGAGAACCCAACACAACTCACAGAAGAGGGATCAACAGAAGGAGTAGCAAGGGCCAAAGACTTTGATCCAGAGCCAGTGAGATTTGATCTCAACTGGGTATCAACCTCGGTGGCCTTCAGCTTGCTAAACAAATCAGAAATGGTCAAGGTATCATAAGAAGTGCTCTCAATGATAGAGGATACCTTGATCTCCCAGATCTTTGGGTCCAAGGTATGGAGAACCTTGAGCGCCTGTTCGTGATCCGAGACTAACTAAACACCCTCAGCCTTGTTGTCCCGAAGCTTGTTTATGATCGACTGAAAACGACCAAACAATGCTTCAACAGATTCACCCGGCTTCTGTGTGAAGTTCTCATATTCACGCCGGTAGGTCTGATAGAGCCGAGCCTTGACTTGGGCTGTCCCCTCATGGTGTGCCTAGAGGGTAGCCCATATCTCTCTCGTAGTGGAGAGATGGCTCACACGCTCAAATTCAGTGGGACCTAAACCAAAAAACAAGATGTTCACCGCTTTGCTATTGTTTACATGCTAGGCGATGATACCAGGAGAATCACGCTCAGCAAATGGCAGTATGACAAACGTAGCGTGAACGCAAATGTCCCAGATGTCCGAGCTTTGGCTCATGAGATAGGCTCGCATGCGAGTCTTCCAATAATTATAGCCATAAGCTTCCAAGGACGGGACCTTGCTAGGAGACGTCATGATCACTACTGGGGTTTAGAACCGGTTAAGGTATGGAAAAACCCTAACCAAGCTCTGATGCCACTTGTAGGACCAAAAGTAGCGACCAGAGGGGGGGTGAATGGGCGCCAAAAAAAATTCCTTTCGAATCAATGGCCTGCTCCCAACACCCAACGCACCTCAAAAGACTTAGCAGCAAAACGTAAACAGATCACCGAAGCCTAAAAGTATCTAGCCTAGAAACGACCGGTGTTCTAAACAAAGAAACACCAACATAGTGCTAATAGGCAGAATAATTAAAGCATTCAAATCATGGCAAATCAAGCTTCACTGAAATAAATCATCACAGATATTTAATCATGAGTGCACATGAAACTAGGAGTCTTACCGTTCAAAGTTGTCTCCTGTTAGATACTCGTCGAAGCCTGCGAACTGTACGAAGTTTGATGGAGTCTATTCGAAGTATGTAGTACCGAAGCTTATCAATTCGAAGTGTTGTCTTCGAAGTGAAGACCTCCGAATGCACTGTATACTTCGAAACTACCGAAGCATCTTCGAAATGCAAGCTTCGATTTGAAGTCCATAAGGACAGAAAAAGTGAAAACTCAGTCAAACCGAAACCTGCAGAAGACTTCATCCAACAGACTTCGCAGCTTCAAAGATTAAACATACAAAGCTTAAAACACCAAACACTGGACTTCGAAGTCATGTCCACAACTTCGAAATACATGCATGTGTCAGACTTCGCTTAGTGACGGACTTTAAACATGAACGAAGAAACACACAGCCGAAGCATAAAAAATATCGAAGCTATCTAACTTGTGACGTGGGACCCACATGTATGTGACTGCGGTTTTTGATAGCACTGAGTACTCATCTGCTTCCTATACGTGGAGTAGACCAAATAGGTTGAAGCCTATGAAATGATGACATGCAGAAAGAGTACTACATGAAAAAACTTGCTGCCTGGAACCAAACGTGAGTCCTACCGAGACAAACAAGGTCTGAACACAAACAGCTATCAAACATAGCCCTGTTAGGCTACGCCCAAGAAACTGCAGGGCTGCATATCTAGCTGCCAGGCTACAATCAACACATTAAAGCATGCAAACTCAGATCGAGTAAACAAAAGAACTAAAAATAGCTAGCAGTACTAGAGATTCTAGGTAAGCAAATTGATATGTACTGCTTTGATCATGTTGTAGCCACTGCTGCAATCAAGAAAGGCTAAGGATTTAAAACACAGTCCTAGACTGCAGCTAGTGCTCAAACAGTACAAGCAATTAGTCGAATAAAAAACTGCGACAGGAGAAAAATCGATGGCTTCGAGAGAAAACTTTCTAGAGCAGATCAAACCAAGAAATCCAGTGGAACACGCAAAACGAGGAGATCAAAAACCTGAGAAAACAAATGGCAGAGTCATTTTGCTCATGAAGAACAGTGGCGGCGCGCACTGGGAGGAACAGGAAGACGATGAATAAAGTGACCCAAAACTTTAGCTGGATTAAAGTGTATTACTGAATGGGGTAACCCTAACCCTAGGAAATTGGGGCCTATATATAGGCAGCCCATTAAATGGAAAAATGCAGGAATACCCCTAGGGTTTTTTACAGACGCTAAATAAAAATGGAAAAGACCGAAATGCCCTTAGGATTTTTTACAGACTCGACTGACAGACTGTGGGCCTAAAGGCAAAATAGTAAAAACCTAAATAAAGGTAACTTGTCCTGATGCGGAGCTTTTGTAGCAGCTACGGCTTCGCCTCAGAACGGTCAGATCCGAGATCAGCGGTCGTCATTTTTGTGCCGAAACTGACAAAGCGTCCACCGTCTTCGCACCGGGTACCCGGATTGGGCCGGCCCGATTCCGCAGCTCCCTCAGCCCGGCAATCGCTCACCGCCCGTGTACCTGAGTCAATCCCGGTCAACAGCCTAGTGGATCCTCTGCTGCTCCTAGCCCATGTACCTGGATTGGGCCAGCCCGACTTCGCGGCCCCTCTGCCCGACAGTCGCTCGCTGCCCGTGTACCTGAGTCACACGCGGCCCAGACTCAGCAGGTCTTCTCTCTCTTTTCAGTCCTCTTTGACTATCGTTGACAATGACTCATCACATCTGGAGCCATGAGGCCCACGCTATTCAGCTTGGCTCCTCACCCTGGTACTTCTCCATTGGGCACCGCGTGTCTTGGTAGGTTGTGGGTGGAGGACGGGTTCTCCTCGTTGGCCATTCTGAAGATGAAATTTTCCCAATATCATAAGAGGAGGTTTAGTAAATTATACTCAAAATATCTCACAGTTTTATTTATTAAATGTGATATGAAATTCATTACAATTCAGCTCTTATTTTTTATCTCACCCATAGCACAAGTCGCTTATGGATGGTATCACAAACAAGAAAAACAAACATCCAGTGTCTAGCGTCTAGCATAAACATCTAGTGGCTGTTGGGAGTGTTTTCAGACCCTGGGATAGATCGTGTTGTGGTACTAGGCTCGGCCTCATCATCGGCCAGTACTCCTTCGAATGTTCCAGCCTCACCAGGTCTAGGTAGGACCGTGCTTTTCCTGGTCAATTTCTTCGGGCGGCGAAGGGCCTTCTGAAGGATCTTGCTCCTAGGGGGAACCGTGGGCACTAGTTCTGCAAGATCCTTCTTGAGTTTCTGGTTCTAGCTAAGGAGTTGGGTAAGTTGCTGTCGAAGTTCGTCAGCCTCCTATCGGTGGTAATCGACCCAAGCTTGTGTCTCGTCGATGAGTATGAGAGCCTCGGTGTGGAGGGTGTCTATAGCCGATAAGAGATGGGTCTGTCGGGCTACCAGAGGGTCGCAGCCATCGAGATGGTTGACGTAGGTGTTGCGATCTAACCCTGGCTCCCGAGATGGCAGATGGCAAAAGGTGGTGCCTTCCAGGCGGTCGTCGTAGATCTGACAAAGTTCTCCTAGTGCTTGAAGGGTTGTTTCTTGACAACCAATTTCGAAGCTTACGACTCTGACTGAGGTGGCGAAGGAGGTCAGCTACGGGTCTGCGGTGATGAGGGTCAGGTTTACTTGGCATGGGCCACTCTCGTCGATCTGGTAGATCCCATGGTACTCTGGTTCATGGGTGTATTGCAGGAAAACTGCCAACATACGGAGCTCTTGGATGAAACCAGTGGCCTCCCGATAGAAACTACGAACGTGGGTTGGTATCTACAAAGAAGGCAAAGTTTAAAGAGTGAGGGAGAGGAGAAAAATATGAAGTATAGTTTTACGAAATAAATTTTTATAAAGCTTGGCATCGGGCAGGTCTGATTGGCTTCCTACGGTCAAGTCGGCTCTGATACCATCTTTTAGCGCCCGGATTTAATAAAACCTAGACTTTATTGAAATTCCAAAGAAAATCAATAATCACAAGATGTTCATGAGACGACAACGCACATACGTCAAACATCCGTGGCTCGCAGACCACATTATTACACAAAGATTAAAATAAAAGAAACTATGAAAATAATAAACTCAATTAACATCTTCTCTAGGGTCATTTCCTTGACTAGGTCGCTACTCCAGACCATCCTCATCGTAGTGCGCCACTGAAGTGATTTTCCAATGGGTGAGTACAAACGTACTCAACAAGCCACCGAGAAAATACAATAATAATGCAAGGTAATAACAAATGGAGGTAATGGTTTAAAGTGCGGAAAAGTACATTTTTATCTTGCAGCCTTTAATGTGAGTCAGGTTTATTCATACAGAATATTTAAATCATGGATGATGCAACATCTTCTCACTCGAGGAGTACAGTTAGCCCTCCTTGCTCAACAGTCCTTACATGCCCAATCAATCATGCAACACTTCTCGAACATAGACTAAGTGTGGGATGTCACTCCACTCGCCCTTGACCGTGAGCTCGTTGTAGGACCGAGAGTAGCGACCAGAGGGGGGTAAATGGGCGCCTAAAAAATTCTTTTGAATCAATGGCCTTCTCCCAACACCCAACGCACCTCAACAGACAATCAGCAGAACCAAAACAAATCACAAGCTCTAAAATAATTTAGCCTAAAAGCAATCGGTGTCCTAATTGAAAAGACATCAACAAAGTGCTTGAAGGCAGATTAAATAAAACAACACACAGTACAAAAAAACATTCTCATAGCAATCTCACCAAATCAGAGATAATACATTAGGCACATGCAAATCATTCCCAAATCATAGGCAGTTCATGAATATGATCAAGCACAATATTAAAGCATTTAATCTTGACAAAATGAATGTAGTAAACAAAAATGTGCTAGTAGTAAATAAATCTACAACAGAATATTCAGGAATAAAAACTGCATCGCACAAGAATCAAGGATGATATTATTGTAGTATTTGTTGTCTCCTATTCAGGTGTTCCGTCGAACACCTTGTGTTCATAAACAGAACAAACTACTTGTCGTACGTAGTCAATCCTTGGCGCTGAGCATTAGATCGGAGCAAATCAGAATAGGTGCTGGCTTCATGATGCGATGTGACTATTGGCGATGTGGACTGCATCAGTCCTAATTGAAGAAGATGCGAAAGCTTCCAAGGAAGAAAAATAATTGCTTGGTGACAACTCCTATGCGCATGCTTCCAGTCGACACGCGTGCCCACACAAAATCAAAGCGCCTACATAGGGACACGATAAAACACTGGCGGATGGCGCAGGAAAGCACAAAAGCGAGTAAAAATACGGAAACAGTGCAACGGAAAAATCAATCACCGGAGGTAGAGAAGAAGATTGAAAACCAGAAAACAAAATACAGAAATTGGTAAAGTGAACTCTGATTGGGGCCCTATTTATAGGCAGCCCAATAAATCAGGAAAAACCCAATATACCCTTAGGGTTTTTTGTAGACACTGAAATAAACTGAAAAGACTAAAATTCCCTTAGGTTTTTTACAGACTCGACTAACACAGACTGTGGGTCTAAAAGGCAAAATAGTAAAAACCTAACTAAAGATAACTTGTCCTAATGCGGAGCTTCCGTAGCAGCTACGGCTTCACTTCAGGACAGTCGGATCCCCAATGAATGGTCTGGATAGATGCGTTGGTTTTACGCTGAAACCGACAAATCGTACGTTGTCTTCGCACCGGGTACTCCGATTGGGTCGGCCCTATTCCGTAGCTCCCTTAGCCTGGCAATCGCTTGCCGCCCATTTACCTGGGTCAAACCTGGTCAATGGACTAGCGGATCACCTATCGTTCCTGGCCCATGTACCCGAATTGGGCCAGCCCGACTCCGCGCCCCCTCTGCCCAGCAGTCGCTCGCCGTCCGTGTACCTGAGTCACACGTGGCCCAAGAACCGACAGGTCTCGTCTCCTCTCTCTTTGACTTCCGTTGACAATCACTCATCACTTCTAGAGCCATGAGGCCCATGATCTTCAACATGGCTTCTCAATCTCCCCCTTAATGAGTGCATTGTCAACACTCTCTTCATTAATGCTTTGTAACCTGCAAAACACATGTGGAAACACGTAAACAAAAACACAAGAGGACAGAAAGAATAAAATAAAATAAAAGGTTTAAGCTAATGACCAAAAGCCGAACAAAAGACAGAAAACAATCATTTTGGTTAAACAAAAATAAAAACTCAAGTGAATGCAATCTCTGAATTATCAACAAGGATATCCAAAGAGTAAAGGCAAAAGAGATTAAAACTCCCCCTGAAATAAATCTCCCTTGAAATAAATCCAAGAGAAAGCCAAAACTCCCCCTAACCTCTTCTAAAAGATCAAGTAACCCAAAAATTCCCCCCTTGTTGACAATTGGACTCATCAAGTGAGACTAAATGCACTCAAAAGAGACACAAACTCAAACTCCTCCTGGAATGCAGCTCCCCCTCAAAATATGCAATGAATGCAACTGGGGTGCAAGTGGAGTGTAAAAAACATGCTTCTTAGATATGATTGACTGCAATTACAACATCTAGCAAGTATAGCACAAAATATTGTCTAATACACATGGCATGATCAGTGCAATAGATGATATCCTAAGAAAGTCATTAGCGCACATTTTTAGATTTTAGCAAATAAAAGCATCACCACATTTTCTAGTCGACAAGCAAGGTAAAACATGAGATGCAAAGGCTAGCTGATATCTACCAAGATAAGCATTGCCCATAACAAAGAGCTTCAGCAAACTTGTTATCTTTTTAATTTTCAGGCTTTTTCTTTTCTTTTTCATTTTTGCCAAGGGTTATTTGCATGTCAACCTTATGCTAACCGACCAAGTCAGGCCTAGGCCAGAACAGGACCATCAGAAGCTTAAGACAATGGTCTTGGCATACATTACAATGTCCTAGTTCATACCAAAGTGTTATGGTAAGTAGTCCAGAACAATGCAATGCGACACAACAGACCCACTTGGATCTTTTCAATTAAGCATAAAAGGCATGCATTTTTCATTTTTCTGATTGTTATCATTTTATAGCAAATTTTCCATGTTAAAGCATATAGATGTCCAAGTTGCATATCTTCATCTAAGTAAGGAACTAGCTATTAGGCATATAAGAGATAGAAAAAGCATTCAGCCTACACATGCTAGATTGTAACATCCCAGGAATTAAAAATAAATAAAATAAAGAAAATGAATTTTCAGGGAATTAAAGGAATTATTTAATTAAAGAAAAGACTAAAAGAACCCTATTTAAGCCAAACAAGGGGAATACTTCAAATTTTAACTCGGAAAATTTATGGAGGAATCTAGAAGCCAAGAAATATTTTTAGAAATTTTTACAAAATTTTAGCAGCAGTGCTTCAAGTCCTAAACATTTAATTAAATTACTGGAATTATTTTAATTAAGAAAAACATTTTAAATCCTGTTGGGCTACAACCCTGAATCCTCCCCAAGCCCGGCCCAGTCCAGCCCTGAGCCACTGCCATGTGGGGTCCGCCTGTCGGCGCCCACCTCCCTCTCTCTCCCGCGTGACGCACCCGCCGTGGACCCACGCGCCAGTCCCCTCTTCCCCACTGACCGCTCGGGCCCGCCTGTCGGCCCCTTTCCTTTTTTCGCTCGCCCGCTGACAGGTGGGACCCACCTATCAGATCCATCTTCTCCGATGGAAGGGGATCCCCCCTTTCCTTTCCCGTCAGCCACCTTTCCAATTTTCACCGTCGGCCGCCCCTATCCGCTCGAATTCACCCCGGACTCCGTTCCCCGATCGCCGGCGACCACCTTCCTTCGAAAGCCAACGCGTTTTTGCCGTTATGGAAGCCTAGCCATGCGCATGGAAGCTCGCCGGAGGGGAAAAGGAAACCCCTCGGTTCCCTTCCATTTGGACGCCTGCGAGCCCCTATTTAAACCCCTCCCATCGCCGTACTCCGCTCACGCCGCTACCACCCTAGCCAGAGCACTCTAGAGCGTCGCCGCCCATTTTTCAGCCATTAGCTCTGCTTCGCCTCCAGCCACCGCTCACTGACGCCTCGAGCCACCGTCGTCCACGCCATCGCCACCCTCGGGACCGCCATCCCCCGCCCGTCCTCAGCATCCCCTCCGTTGGCCGTGAGCACCACTAGATTTTCGTCGCTGTCACCCGACCGAACACCCTCCACCGTCTACCCTCACCGTCGGTCACCGTCGGACGCCCATCGACACCGCCGCAGGAACGGTTAGGACCCCCTTCCTCTCCTCTTTCCATTTCAGCCGAGATCTAGGGCTTAGCCCCCTCGCTGCCATCATCGTCGCTGCGCCCGAGCCCCGCCGTCACCGGAGACAAAGGGTAAAGTACCCTGACGCTGCGTGCCATGCCGGACGAAGTCCTGGCCACCCGATCGTGATCGGAGGGCTGAGATTAAATCCCTTTAGGCCTTGTTTGGGAAGAGGAGTAAAACTCCAGGGAATAATATCCCAAAGGGGATTTTGAGTGACATATTTCTCCCCCTCCAACTCCCTAGGAAGAAATTTCCCTTTGGGAAAATATTCTCAGCCACTATTTTGGAACCGAAGAGGATAAAAATCCTCCTACTCAATATCAAATGTAAAAAAGCTCTAATTTTTATGAATTCAATTAGAGGTATAACTATTTGGGAACCAAGCATACACCGCTCATTCTATGGCAATGGATATAACTAAACTGTAGGCTATAATAATATCATTTAGAACTTCTTCTTGCTCTAAAAAATCATAAAAAAGTCACAATAACAACAAACAGAACAAACTATCCAGAACCTCACCGAGCGGGAATTTCACAAACTAGCAGCAAATTTCACAAACTATCAATTTTCCAGCAACCATCAAACTCGCGGTACTCCGCAATACTAGTAAACTATAACTAGAGAGAGCTCATACTTGATTTGGATTCTATGAAACACATTGTGTGATGGATCAACACCCTGAAAGAAATGGAAAAGATTTAGCTTCAGAAACGAGGAACATGTGAACTGCTAATCTAGAGCACGAGCAGAGAAGGGCATCTCACTTGGGCCAAGAAAGGAGGGCTATTCTCCAGTTTCCCCTTTCTGCAGATAAACACCATGCTTCGGCCACTCTCCGCCGAACGGTTTATCGCGAACTGGAAAAGAAGCGATGTATTCCCGCTGTTCTAGCGCCAGAAGAGACGACGAATCGAACACAAGTGGAGCGAGCTAAGCACAGTAGAGGAACTGCAATTAGCTTCGGTTTGATTCATGGCGCTGGACGGAAAGGAGCTCATCTGAGCAAGCCTACGAGCGTGTGACTGAGCCGCATACCAGTACGGAGGACCTGAGACGGGTGGCGCCGAGCGGGAGGGGTGGCGCCTCACCGATCTGGACGGCGGCGCCAAGCAGGAGGGGCGGCGCTGCGCGGGAGGAAGGTGCCGATCTGGAGGGGCGGCGCCGAGCGGGAGTAAGGAGCCGAGCGGGAGGGCAGCGCCGAGCGGACACGGCACGGCGCCAGCTCGGGCTATGGCGGCGCACGATGCCGGGGAGATTAAGCCAGGAGTGGGTAGGAGATTTTTTATCTCCCCATGGATAGGCAGGGAAAGGGCCACTGTGGCCCGTGGAAATTTCAACCCACGTGTATCCAAATGGACAGTGAGGCCCAACAATGTTTAAATTCCCCAAGCTCGAATTTCCATAGGGATTGGGCCGAAATCCCCATGGGGATTGGGCTTTCCAAACAAGCCCTTAGGATTTAATCTTGACCCTCCATCAGGTCAAAGCGGTATCGAGGCCTCACAGCCGCCGATCGCCACTTAACGCCTCCCGCCTTGTGCATGACCGCTCGATCTAGATCAGATGGTCCAGATCGATCCAGTTCATGCACACAGTACGTGAGTCCACGGTGGGCCTGGCTCACCGTGGACCAGAAACCATTTCCTGTTTAAAATAAAATTCAGAAAATTGATTTAACCTTTAAAATTTCATAACTTGCTCATTTTAACTCCAAATTTCACCATTTAAATTTTGTTAAATCCATATATTTATTCTCTACTAATTTAGGCCATAAAAACAGTATGTTACTTTAGCACAAAATATTCTTATTAATTAAATGAATAAAAACCCCTTAGGAATAAATTGCTAATTCATGAAATAAATCAGGAAAATTCCTAGGAAATTAACCTTTAATACATTCACCATAACTTTAGAGTATTAAGGGGTTTATTCCTTATTTAAGACCCTACACTTGTATGTATATGTGTTGTAATGTTTTTATTGTTTATTGAATGTTGTGTTTAATTTTTCCGTATCGAGAAGACTACAAGACCGTCGAGGAGCCAGAGTATTACCCCGAGGTTCCACCGTCGCCATTTGCTGAGCAAGGAAAGTCACAACCCCCATTTTGATCATCATTGAGCCCATGTTTTAATAAATTATCACTATAACTCATAGGATAATATTGCATTAGTCTAATCTCAAGCCATACACTATATTTATTAGATCCCCATCCTTGTGTGTAAACCCAAGCGATGCTTATTGAGCCTAAACTCCTTGTCTCTCTACAATATTATATTAGCTAGTGTCCAATGTACCGACACAACTGCTATCGGATAAAAGAATGAGTCGTAGATAGTTGGATTCTACTATATGAATTTCCCTGTAATTCTCGTATCTGGATTCTGTTGGAGTTGGCTATGTTATAAGTATGGAGGGTTCTGGGTGCAAGCTAGGGCATTGGTTAGTCGCACTTGGGGCACTATAAGGACCGGTCTGTGGGATCTGTTGCAAAGCACTTCCGTACTAACCACAAGTCTAATGGGTATGTCCTAACTGGAAGTATGGAACAAACCGACTCGATGCACCACAGTGGAGGGGGCAAGGGGCAACCTGCAGGTGACTTGTACCGACGTGGCTCAAGGGGGGTATGATGTTGGCTCGATGCGCCGGGGCACCATATGAAACCCATAAGAGGGTGTTGTCGGGTTGGAGCATTCCATATGGAAGGTTTTGGCACGAGCTTCTGTGGTATGGGTCATCTCGTTACACTTTGGTGTATGGGATGAGTGTGTGCCTTGTGGGTACAGTGGTACACCTCTGATCAGAGTTTTAAATCTTTTCGAAAAGCCGAGTCCACGGTCAAGGGTGGGTTGTGTGACTTCTCGCAGTTAGTTTACTGTTGCTAGAATGTTTGTGTTATTCATGGCATGTAAGGACTGTTGAGCGAGGGTGGCTTGACTGTACCCCTCGAGTTAGAAGATGATGCATATACATGTCTATGTTTCTATATTAATAACTTGATCACATTAACTGCTTTACAAATTATGCTTTTCCGCAAAATTAGCCACTACCTTCCTTGTTATTACTCTGCATTATATTTGCATTTGGTGGCTTGCTGAGTACGATTGTACTCACCCCCGTTGACTTACACCACCAGAGCCCGTCTACTACGAGGAGGATGAAGGTCTGGAGTAGCGACCCAGTCAAGGCGAGACTGGAAGGAGGCGTTCATCTTGGACCCTTATTTTATTAGTTTCTCTTCACTTTATCACTTTTGTACTAATATGGTCTACGAACCATGAATGCTTGTCGTATTGTACGCGGTCGTGTGATGAACATCTTGTTTTATTGATTTTCTATTGAATTTCAATAAAGGTCCGGATTTATTAAATCTGGGCGTTACAAGATGGTATCAGAGCTAATTTGACTGTAGGAAGCCAAACAGACCTGACCCTAGGACTTATATTAACCATATTTTCTTACAAACTACTTACTACCTCGTCTTCCGAAGTTTTTACAAAAATTTCTGTCTTTTGTAGATGCCGGTTCATACCATGAGTGGGACTCTCCGTGATGAGGCTGGATTCGTCCACGAGCTTCGCATGCTCGTCGGTTTCCTCGGATTCAAGCACGAGCCTGCATTCCACGGAGTCTTCCCCAATGAGAACGATAGCTACTGCAAGGTCACCATCATCATCCACCCCTCCATGCAGACATCCCACACTTACCGAGCCAGAGGACCCACCTTTTTGGTGGCCAGTCAGCGCACCGCTCTTCAGGCCCTCTCCGAGCTCCGGGTGATCTACGACAGCCAGCTCTACGACACGGACTACCGCTTCATGCCTATGCGCACTCCAGGGAGTCAACACAGCGTCTACGTCAGCACACTCTCCCAGTGTCACTCCGTTGTCAGCCACACTATACGACTACTGGAAGCGATGGACGAGCTCCACGCAGAGGCCATACTCGATGCCACCAGCCAGCGTGACACCATTGACTTCTACCGCCATTCGTCAGAGAGCCTGAACCGCGAGAACGGAGAGCTTCACCGCCGTGTCCAGCAGGGGCACCGTTTAGCCATCGAGGCGGAGGAGTTGAGGCATCAGAACGATCTTCTACGCCAGAGCATCGCAGACACCGCACAGCTACGCCACGAGATAGAGGAGTTGTAGAAGGACCTAGAGGAGGCCGCTCCCCTTCCGCCTCGCAAGAGGAAGTCGCTCCGGATCCCTTCGGCTAGGCCCAAGAGAATCTCCCGCAGTGCCCCTCCCGCCGGGCCCTCTAGCTCCACCACCCCTGCACCGACCCTCTCCGTCGAGCCAGTGATTGATTCGTCCCCCGAGCTGCCTTAGACGTATTTACGGTTGTTTGCTTCCATTTTATTGTGTTGATTGTATTGCCACTCATGTCAAATATAAGGTGTGGGTAAAGACTAAATAAGAAATCAGTATGTAATAGCCTAAGTTCAAGACTTTTTGAAAAATAAAACTTGGTCGCATTTTCTTTAAATACATGTCTACTTTGGAAAACCCCACCTCAAGATGACCAACACCCAAGGATCTGATGCCCCTCAGAACGGAGGTGACAACGGGAATCTGCCCCAATGGGGAGCGACGGGACAAAGGCAGGCCCCAGTCGCCAACCACCCTACTTTGGCCGAGATGATGGCCACCCAGAATCAACTGATAGCCACACTACTAAACCAGATGCAACAACAGCAGAACCAGATGCAGGAGCGGCAAGCCTAGCTCTTCCATCTGCAGCAGCAGCCCGAGCTCCCATGACCAGCCACTCTAGCCCCGGCACTGGCTTCCCAGCTGTCGGAATTCCTTCGTGTCTGGCCTCCCACCTTCTCAAGCACCACCAACCCCATGGAGGCTGGTGATTAGCTGAGAACAATAGGGAAGAAGTTGGATCTCCTGACATGCTCCGAGCAGGAGAGAGTAGCTTTCGTTGCCCACCAAGTCCAGGGTCCCGCCGTAGAATGGTGGGACAACCTGTGTGAGACTCTACCGGAGGGTCATGTCCATACTTGGGCAGAGTTCTTCACCACTTTCCGCACCACCCACATCCCCGACGACATCATTGCCCAGAAGCAGCAGGAGTTTAGGGACCTGCAACAGGGAAGTAGGTCCGTTACTGAATATTTGCACGAGTTCAACCGGCTGGCCCGGTATGTGCCAGAAGAAGTATGTACGGATACGGCCCAACAGTCCAAGTTTCTCCAGGGGCTGAAGGACGAGCTTTCCCTTCAGTTGGTCTCCGGAGATTATGCCAACTTTCAAAAGTTGGTCAACAAGGCTATCATTCAGGAGACCGAGCAGAACAAGGTCGACCTAAAGAAAAAAAAGGATGATTGCCTTATGCCAAAACCAGGGAATGGCGCAGAGGCCGCGTTTCGCACCTCCCCCACCGGTGCCCCAATATCACCCGTGCCCATTCTACCGTCTAGCTCCACCCGCCAACAATCCAGGAGCAGGACATCCTCGCCCCGCTCCCACCGCACCAGCTGCTCCACCCGCCCCTGCCAAGAAAGCAGAGGTCTTGCGCGACAAACACGGCAAGCCCGTGATCTGCTTCAACTGTCGCCAGGAAGGACACTACTCCCATCAGTGTCCCCACACCAAGCGTCCGCAAGGAGTCGCGGCCAATCTTGTTGTCCATGCCCGCGTCAACCACGTCTCCATCGAAGAAGCCCAGGCTGCACCGGAGATCGTCATGGGTAAGTTCACAGTAAATTCAGCACCTGCAATGGTTTTATTTGACATTGGAGCTACGCATTCATTCATTTCAACAAGTTTTGTGGAAATCTATAACCTAAATAAATGCGAATTAGCGAGACCGGTACTGATAGCCACCCCAGGCAAACAAACCCAAGCCCGCTCTTATAGTCCGAGGGTATGGGTAGATATCCAAGGTACCATATTCTGGGCCGACCCCATTCTGATAGAATGCCAAGGTTTGGATCTGATTCTAGGAATGGACTGTCTCAACAAACACCAAGGAGTGATAAGATGTGCCCGAAGGCAAGTAACCGTGACTAGTGAAGAAGGGACTGTCGTCACCTTTCAGATGCCAAGTCAGAAGCCCGGTAGACCCCGTCTGCATCAAATTACCTTGGAAGAAATACCGGTAGTCTGCGAGTACCCGGATGTATTCCCGGAGGACTTACCAGGGATGCCACCCAAGAGGGACATTGAGTTCAGGATTGATCTAGTGCCCGGAACCACTCCCATCTACAAGCGGCCCTATCGAATGGTTGCCAATGAGCTAGCAGAAATGAAGCAATAGCCTAAAGACCTTGAGAAAAAGGGGTACATCATACCCAGCACATCCCCATGGGGAGCCCCTGTCATCTTCATCGAGAAGAAGGAAGACAAGGCTAAGCGTATGTGCGTGGATTATCGAGCCCTGAATGAGGTAACCATCAAGAACAAGTACCCAATACCCAGGATCGATGATCTATTCGATCAACTGAAAGGAGCCACTATGTTCTCCAAGATCGACCTCCGGTCCAGTTATCATCAGCTGAGGATTCGAGAGGAAGACATACCTAAGACGGCATTCACCTCCCGTTATGGGCTTTATGAGTGCACCGTCATGTCCTTTGGTTTGACCAACGCCCCGGCCTTCTTCATGAATATGATGAATAAGGTGTTTATGGAATATTTGGACAAGTTTACCGTGGTGTTTATAGATGACATTCTCATCTATTCCAAGGACAAAGAGGAGCACGAGACCCACATCTGGTTGACCCTAGGAAAACTCAGGGAACATCAGTTATACGCCAAGTACAGCAAGTGTAAATTTTGGATGGCGGAAGTAAAGTTCCTAGGGCACATTATCTCTGCACAAGGTATCACGGTAGACCCTGCCACCGTGGGAGCAGTTACAGATTGGCTACCACCCACCAACCTATCTGAGATACGGAGTTTTCTTGGCTTAGCAGGATACTACCGACGATTTATTGAGAATTTCTCCAAGATAGCCAAGCCTATGACCAAGTTGTTGCAAAAGGGAGAGAAGTTTGAATGGACTCCCGAATGCGAGGAAAGTTTTCGGCCCCTTAAGACACGGTTGGTGTCAGCACCCATACTGACCTTACCGGATATAAGGAAGGACTTCCATGTCTATTGCGACGCATCTCGTCAGGGTTTGAGATGTGTTCTTATGCAGGACGGAAAGGTTGTCTCATATGCCTCTCGGAAATTGAGACCACATGAGCTGAACTAGCACACACACGACGTAGAATTGGCCGCTGTGGTGCACGCTCTGAAGATATGGAGGCACTACTTGGATGGAAACCGGTGAGAAGTTTTCATGGACCACAAGAGTTTGAAGTATATCTTCACGCAGCCGGATCTCAACCTTAGGCAAAGGCGATGGCTAGAATTGATAAAGGACTATGACCTAGGCATTCATTACCATCCCGGCAAAGCAAACGTGGTGGCTGATGCATTGAGTCGTAAAGGATATTGTACCGCCATCGTGATTCAGGATCACGCGCCTTTGTTGTATAAGGAGATGGAAAAGTTAAACCTCGGGATAACCACGGGAGCCTATCTAGCCACCCTTGAGGCCCGACCAGTCCTGTTCTAGCAGATCCATGAAGCTCAGTTGGAAGACCCGGACATAGCAGCAATTAAGAAGAACATGAGGCAGGGCAAGGCCCCAGGATTTTCAGAAGATGAGAATGGCACCGTATGGTTTGGAACTAGGATCTGTGTGCCTGATAAACCAGAGATAAAGACCCTTATTTTAAGAGAAGACCATGACACTCTGTACTCCATCCACCCCGGGAGTACAAAGATGTACCAGGACTTGAAGGAACGATATTGGTGGGTCAGCATCAAGAAAGAGATTGCTCAGTTCGTCGCAGAGTGTGACACCTGCCGATGAGTAAAGGCAGAGCATCAAAGACCAGCAGGGCTATTACAGCCTCTTGAAGTGCCTGAAGGGAAATTGGAAGAGATCGGTATGGACTTCATCACCGGACTCCCAAAGACCCAAGTCGGGTATGATTCTATATGGGTAATCATCGATCGGCTAACAAAGGTAGCTCACTTCACAGCCGTCAAGATGACCTTTAGTGGCCCTAAACTAGCAGAGTTGTATATGGCCCGCATAGTATGCCTTCATGGAGTACCTAAGAAGATAGTCTCCGATAGAGGGAGTCAGTTCACGTCTCGGTTCTGGAAAAACCTTCAAGAGGAAATGGGAACAAGACAAAACTTCAGCACAGTGTACCACCCCCAGACGGATGGACAAACTGAAAGGGTAAATCAGATATTGGAGGATATGCTCTGGGCATGTGCCTTGGACTTTGGAGGAACTTGGGACAAGAGTTTGCCATACGTCGAGTTCTCGTACAATAATAGTTATCAGGCCAACCTTCAAATGTCCCCATTTGAAGCCTTATATGGATGCAAGTGCAGAACGCCTTTACTTTGGGATCAGACCGGTGAGTCCCAAGTTTTTGGAATGGACATCCTCAAGGAAGCTGAGGAGAAAGTACGGATCATCAGGGACAGACTAAAGATAGCCCAATCTCGATAGAAGAGCTATGCGGACAATCACCGTTGAGATCTAGCCTTTGAAGAGGGAGATCATGTTTACCTCCGGGTTACTCCCCTCCGTGGCACTCAAAGGTTTAACATGAGAGGGAAATTAGTGCCTCGATACGTTGGACCTTTCCCCATCGTCCACCATCAAGGCGAGGTCGCTTACTAGTTGGACCTACCACCCTCATTGGCTAGGGTACATGACGTGTTTCACGTGTCGCAGCTAAAGAAGTGCCTTCGAGTTTCGACAGAGCAAGTTGACCTTCATCAGTTGAATATACAAGAGGATCTGACCTATGTTGAGAGACCTATCAGAATCTTTAAGGTCAAAGAAAGGACTACCAGGAGTCGAGTCATCCGCTTCTGCAAGGTCCAGTGGAGCAATCATCCCATAGAAGAAGCTACCTAGGAGAAAGAAGAAGAACTAAAAGCGCAACATCCAGAGCTATTCGAGGATTGATCTGAATCTCGAGGATGAGATTCTCTATAAGGGGGATAGGATTGTAACATCCCAGGAATTAAAAATAAATAAAATAAAGAAAATGAATTTTCAGGGAATTAAAGGAATTATTTAATTAAAGAAAAGACTAAAAGAACCCTATTTAAGCCAAACAAGGGGAATACTTCAAATTTTAACATGGAAAATTTATGGAGGAATCTAGAAGCCAAGAAATATTTTTAGGAATTTTTACAAAATTTTAGCAGCAGTGCTTCAAGTCCTAAACATTTAATTAAATTACTAGAATTATTTTAATTAAGAAAAGAAATTTAAATCCTGTTGGCCACAACCCCGAATCCTCCCCAAGCCCAGCCCAGTCCAGCCCTGAGCCACTGCCATGTGGGGTCCGCTTGTCGGCGTCCACCTCCCTCTCTCTCCCGCGCACCGCACCCGCCGTGGACCCACGCGCCAGTCCCCTCTTCCCCACTGATCGCTCGGGCCCGCCTGTCGGCCCCTTTCCTTTTTCGCTCGCCCGATGATAGGTGGGACCCACCTGTCAGATCCATCTTCTCCGATGGAAGGGGATCCCCCCTTTCCTTTCCCATCGGCCACCTTTCCAATTTTCACCGTCGGCCGCCCTATCCGCCCGAATTCGCCCCGGACCTCCCTTCCCCGATCGCCGGAGACCACCTTCCTTCGAAAGGCAACGCGTTTTCGCCGTTATGGAAGCCTAGCCGTGCGCATGGAAGCTCGCCGGAGGGGAAAAGGAAACCCCTCGGTTCCCTTCCATTTGGACGACGGCGAGCCCCTATTTAAACCCCTCCCCTCGCCGCACTCCGCTCACGCCGCTACCGCCCTAGCCAGAGCACTCCAGAGTGCCGCCACCCGTTTTTCGAACATTAGATCTGCTTTGCCTCTGGCCACCGCTCACCGATGCCTCGATCCACCGCCGTCCACGCCGTCGCCACCCTCGGGACCGCCATCCCCCGCTCGTCCTCGGCATCCCCTCCGTTGGCCGTGAGCGCCACTAGATCGTCGTCGTCGTCACCCGACCGAACACCCTCCGCCGTCTACCCTCACCGTCGGTCACCGTCGGATGCCCATCGATGCAGCCATAGGAACGGTTAGAACCCCCTTCCTCTCCTCTTTCCATTTCAGCCGAGATCTAGGGCTTAGCCCCCTCGCCATCGCCGGAGACGAAGGGTAAAGTACCCTAACGCTGCGTGCCGTGTCGGACGAAGTCCTGGCTGCCCGATCGTGATCGGAGGGCTGAGATTAAATCCGGGATTTAATCTTGCGCCTCGATCTGGTCAAAGCGGTATCGAGGCCTCACAGCCATCGATCGCCACTTAACGCCTCCCGCCTTGCGCATGACCGCTCGATCTGTATCGGACGGTCCAAATCGATCCGGTTCACGCGCACAGTACCTGAGTCCACGGTGGGCCTGGCTCACTGTGGACCAGAAACCATTTCATGTTTAAAATAAAATTCAGAAAATTGATTTAACCTTTAAAAATTCATAACTTGCTCATTTTAACTCCAAATTTCACCATTTAAATTTTGTTAAATCCATCTTTTTATTCTCTACTAATTTAGGCCATAAAAACAGTATGTTACTTTAGCACAAAATATTCTTATTAATTAAATGAATAAAAACCCCTTAGGAATAAATTGGTAATTCATGAAATAAATCAGGAAAATTCCTAGGAAATTAACCTTTAATACATTCACCATAAATTTAGAATATTAAGGGGTTTATTCCTTATTTAAGACCCTACACTTGTATGTATATGTGTTGTAATGTCTTTATTGTTTATTGAATGTTGTGTTTATTTTTTCCGTATCGAGAAGACTACGAGACCGTTGAGGAGTCGGAGTATTACCCCGAGGTTCCACCATCGCCATTTGCTGAGCAAGGTAAGTCACAACCCCCATTTTGATCATCATTGAGCCCATGTTTTAATAAATTATCGCTATAACTCATAGGATAATATTGCATTAGTCTAATCTCAAGCCATACACTATATTTATTAGATCCCCGTCCTTGTGTGTAAACCCAAGCCATGCTTATTGAGCCTAAACTCCTTGTCTCTCTACAATATTATATTAGCTAGTGTCCAATGTACCGACACAACTGCTATAGGATAAAAGAATGAGTCGTAGATAGTTGGATTCTACTATATGAATTTCCCCGTTATTCTCGTCTCTGGATTCTATTGGAGTTGGCTATGTTATAAGTATGGTGGGTTTTGGGTGCAAGCTAGGGCATTGGTTGGTCACACCCGGGGCACTATAAGGACTGATCTGTGGGATCTGTTGCAAAGCACTTCCATACTAACCACAAGTCTAATGGGTAAGTCCTAACTGGAAGTATGGAACAAACCGACTTGATGCACCATAGTGGAGGGGGCAAGGGGCAACCTGCGGGTGACTTGTACCGACGTGGCTCAAGGGGGGGTATGATGTTGGCTTGACGCGTCAGGGCACCATATGAAACCCATAAGAGGGTGTTGTCGGGTTGGAGCGTTCCATATGGAAGGTTTTGGCACGAGTTCCCGTGGTATGGGTCATCTCGTGACACTTCGGTGTATGGGATGAGTGTGTGCCTTGTGGGTATAGTGGTACACCTCTGATTAGAGTTTTAAATCTTTTTGAAAAGTCGAGCCCATGGTCAAGGGCGGGTTGTGTGACTTCTCGCAGTTAGTTTACTATTGCTAGAATGTTTGTGTTATTCCTAGCATGTAAGGACTGTTGAGCGAGGGTGGGCTGACTATACCCCTCGATTTAGAAGATGATGCATATACATGTTTATGTTTCTGTATTTATCACATTAACTACTTTACAAATTATGCTTTTCCGCAAAATTAGCCACTACCTTCCTTGTTATTACTCTGCATTATATTTGCATTCGATGGCTTGCTGAGTACGATTGTACTCACCCCCATTGACTTACACCACCAGAGCTCGTCTACTATGAGGAGGATGAAGGTCTGGAGTAGCGACTCAGTCAAGGTGAGACTGGAAGGAGGCGTTCATCTAGGACCCTTATTTTATTAGTTTCTCTTCACTTTATCACTTTTGTACTAATATGGTCTATGAACCATAAATTCTTGTCGTATTGTACGTGGTCGTGTTATGAACGTCTTGTTTTATTGATTTTCTATGGAATTTCAATAAAGGTCCGGATTTATTAAATCTGGGCATTACATTACCAGAAGCAATGGTGATCATTTGTCAATTTTAAAGCATAAAAGCCATGCATATGACAGATATCAGATATATCATGTGAACTAAAGCAAATCATGATCATTGACAAGCTCAATCATATAACATAAGCAAGCTCAAAGTGTGATATATGAATATGCATGATATGAACTCACACGAAAAGACTCAATAAAAGAGTAAAAAGAAAAAAGACTCAAAAATATCCTAAAAAGGATACACAACTCCCAAATCCCCTCGCAAACGCTCAAATGTAGACTGATCTAGGGGTTTGGTGAGAATGTCAGCCAACTGATGATGGGTAACAACATGAACAAGGTCAATGACACCTTTCTCATATTGATCCCTCAGAAAGTGAAAGCGCACATCAATATGTTTAGTTTTTGAATGAAGACATAGGTTTTTTCCTACACTAATCGCGCTAGTGCTATCACAAAACAAAGGCACTCTAGCAGAGAAAGACAACCCAAAATCTTTCAAGGTGGAAATCATCCAAACCAATTGTGAGCAGCAGCTAGCAGCAGCTACATACTCAGCCTCAGTAGTGAAAAGTGCAACACTAGATTGTTTTTGAGGAGACCAAGAAACAAGTGAAGAACCGAGAAACTGACAAATACCGGAAGTCGACTTGCGATCCAGCCGGCACCCACCAAACTCAGTGTCGGAAAATCTAGATAACCCAAGAGATGATGATGCTGAATAATAAAGACCGAGATCAGGCGCATAGGTAAGATACCTGAAAATGCGCTTGACAGCCTGCCGATGAGATGCGCGTGGTGAAGACTGGAAGCACGCACACAAATCCACGACGAACTGAATGTCTGGTCTCATCGCCGTCAAGTACAGCAGCGATCCGATCATCCCACGATACTCTCTCTCATTGACCTTGATGCCGCTCTCATCCTTGTCCAGGCCCCCAGATGTACCCATGGGGGTCATCTGAGGCTTCAGCTCTCTACCGAAGTCGAACTTCTTCAGCATGTCGCACGTGTACTTTCTCTGGTGGATGAAGATGCCATCCTTGGTCTGCTTGATCTAGAGCCCTAAGAAGTACTTGAGCTCACCCATGAGGCTCATATAGAACTCACTATACATCTGCTCAGAAAAACTGAACACAAGCTCATTAGTAGAACCACAAAAAATAATGTCATCCACGTAAATCTGAGCAATAAAGAAATCAGAGCCAACTTGGAGCAAGAAAAGAGTTTTGTCCACAGAACCCTTCACAAATCCATTCCCCAATAAAAACTGCTTCAAACGATCATACTAAGCCCTAGAAGCTTGCTTTAGACCATATAAATCTTTCTGCAACTTGAAAACATGTTGAGGAAACTTAGAGTTTTCAAAACTGGGGCTGCCTAACATAGACCTCCTCCTCTATATACCCGTTCAGAAAATCACTCTTGACATCCATTTGAAAAAGCTTAAAACCTTTAGAAGCAGCGAATGCCAAAAGTATGCAAATGGACTCAAGACGGGCAACAAGGGCGAAAGACTCCTCAAAATCAATACCCTCTTTCTAACAAAAATCCTGGGCAACTAATCAAGCTTTGTTGCGCACCACAACCCCATCTTCACCTTGCTTGTTCTTAAACACCCACTTGGTGTCTATGGGGTTGCATCCTGGAGGCAGCTCAACTAGTGTCCAAACCTGATTGCGAACAATGTTTTCAAGCTCTTCTTGCATGGCGATTATCCAATTTGCATCAGATAAAGCGTGAGCAACATCTCTAGGCTCAAAGGTAGCAAGAAAAGCAGACTCAGCAAACACAACGAGTGAACCAACCTGAGAACGCAAGGATCTCGTAGTGAGATCACCAATGATGAGCTCTGAGGGGTGATCATGATGAACTGCTAGGGATCCTTGGTGAACAGATGTCACCTCATCGGAGTCAGCAGCTGGCACCTCTAGACTCGACTGAGGGGGCTTGATCTAAGTGGAAGTAATGATCAGAGGTCTGCCCTCATCCTTAGTCGAAGTCTCGGAAGGTGTGGGGTATGCAGGCTGTGCAGAAGGCCCACCCTCATCAATAATAGGAGTCTCATCATATTCCTCGAAGATGGACTCTCCAAGCTCATCATCACCAGAAAGCTCAAAAGAAGGAGTAAGCGAAGGCATGGACTCATAGAAATAAACCTCTAAGGAGCCATGTTGAATATCATGGGCCTCATGGCTCTAGAAGTGATGAGTGATTGTCAACGGAAGTCAAAGAGAAGAGAAGATCTGCTGTGTCTGGGACGCATGTGACTCAGGTACACGGGCAGCGAGCAACTGTCGGGCAGAGGGGTCGCGAAGTCGGACTGGCCCAATCCGGATACATGGGCTAGGAGCAGCAGAGGATCAACTGGGATGTTGACTGGGATTGACTCAGGTACACGGGCGGCGAGCGATTGCTGGGCTGAGGGAGCTGCGGAATCGGGCCGGCCCAATTTGGGTACCCGGTGCGAAGACGGTGGATGCTTTGTCAGTTTCGGTGCAAAAATGACTGCTGATCTCAGATTTGACCGTTCTGAGGCGAAGCTGTAGCTGCTACGAAAGCTCCACATCAGGATAAGTCATCTGTATTTAGGATTTTACTATTTTTCCTTTAGGCCCATAGTCTGTCAGTCGAGTCTGTAAAATATCCTAAGGGCATTTTGCTCTTTTCCATTTTATTTCAGCATTTGTAAAAACCCTAAGGGTCTTTTGGTATTTTTCCTAGTCTATTGGGCTGCCTATAAAAGGGCCCCAATACCCTAGGGTTAGGGTTACCCATTCTGTAATCAACTTTAATGCCACAAAAGTTTGGGTCATTTTGTTCGGCTTTCTGGCTTCTTCTTCCTGTGAGCGTCGCCGCTGTTCATCACGAGATTGGTTGATCTGCATCGATGGCTCGCCTAGCACTCTTCTAATCAGGTCTTATTGTCTCATCCCTTGATTTTTGATCTAAAGATTTTTTGCATATTGTCACGGTTTTCCTGTTGGTTTGTGCCTCGGTTTGTGCATCGGCGTGCACATAGGCAGCAGTTGCTCTGCAGCCTAGGCTATGCTAGTTGTGCTTAGCTTTGAACAGCGAGTGCATAGGTTGCATGCACTTGTGCACGACACCTGTTGCGTGGAGATTCACGGCAGCAACGACATGCAGAAGTGATGGGAGTTTATTCCAGCTGCATGAGGCTCTGTGTTTTTATTCTCGTAAGGTTCAAGAACTGATCAGTAGTTGTGCCTCTACTTTATTCTCTGTGAATCATCTAGTGAGGGATTAAACTGATGAAATCATTTTATTTGCAGAAGCTTTTGTATTATTTCACTGGTATTGGTTCTTTATTTTCTGAATCAAGCTTCTCGGCTGGTGTGCTTAAGCATGTTTTTTATTGATTGAATGCACTGCTCTTTCGGTCCAGTTAAACTGTGCAAAAATGGGATTTCGTGAGACTAGCCTAGCTGCAGCAGTCTGGCTACCTATACTCTAGGTGGCTGTGCAGCGCTGAGGCTTGGCAGGGTGTAACATCTATTCTGCAGCTATGCTGAGAAAGTGGTAGCTTGCATGCTTTTCGGAGCACTGCACTCGCCCGGATCTGTTGTGCTCCATCACGTTCGGAGTGATTTGCTTGAGGTTCTTAGCGAAGTTCGTCCAGGTGTATGCATCACTGTGGTCGAAGTCGTTTCTCCGGGATGAAGGCTTCGACTTCCAGCTGATAGACCGAAGTCTGCTGCTATGAGATGCATACTTCGAAGTCCCAGAGATACGAACTTCGGCTCCAAGGAGCAAGCTTCGAATACATGCACACTTCGGGTGCCAATTTCATCAGTAGCTGACGGCAAGGCTTCGGAGTGGCTTTGAAGTGCACGACTACGGGCTTCGCATGACTACTTCGCACAGGCTTTGGTAAGTACCATACAGGAGACAAAATTCGAACAATAAAACTCTTTCTCGTTTTGCGTGCTTTTGAGTAGATGTTTCTTTTGATGATGCGTGAACTGCTTATGTTTTGAATGATCTGTTAATCTGCCTTTCAACACTGTGTTGGTGTCTTCTCGATTAGGACACCAGTTGTTTTTAGGCTAGATTATTTTCTTGAGTTTTGATCAGTTAATTTTCGCTGGATATTTTCGAGGTGCGTTGGGTGTTGGGAGAAGGTCATTGATTCGCAAGAATTTTTTTTAGGCGCCCATTCACCCCCCTCTGGTCGCCACTTTTGGTCCTACAACCTCACACATCTCGACAAGCTGCTGGGAGTTGAGGTTCCAAACACGGAAGCCTCGAGAATACAAAGAATAACCAAGAAATACTCCATCCCTGCAACGAGACTAAAACTTGTCAAAAGCCTCATACTTAGACTCCAAAAAGAAAACCCGCGAGAATTGAGAAAAGTCGTCAACTATCACAAGAGTGTACCACTTCCCAACAACTGAACATACCCAAGCTGGACCAATAGTATCTATGTGTAACAGATCTCCCGGGTACGAAGTCATCACCTTAGTCACAGGTGCGTGAGAAGCGGCAACCATCTTCCCATGACAACAGGGATGGCAAACTAGATCCTTCTCCATCTTAAGCTTAGGCAATCCTCGGATGAGGTCCATAGAACTCAATTTGACTAGCAGATCAAAGCTCAAATTACCTAACCTCCTATGCCACCTCTAGAGCTCAAAGGAGGATCCAGCGATCAAACAGTGAGAAGGGCCAAAATAACTAGAGAAATCAATCCAAAAAACCTTACCGAAGGGTAAGATCTTGCAAACCAAAGATCCTCTAGAATCAACAACAGAAGACATGCCCTTCTTAAAACGAACCTCTACACCCTCCTCAAGAATTTGCGAAACAGAGACCAAATTAAAACCCAAGTTTCCAACCAAAGAAACATTCTTCAAAGAGAAATGCTCAGAGATTCAAATTGAACCAATGCCATGTACCTTCCCTTGACCATTGTTTCTGAATGTGATGTACTCCTTGGATCTCGGGGAAGTGAGGCTGGAGAACCATCTGCGATGTCCCGTCATGTGGCGAGAGCATCCCGAATCCATGATCCATACATCCTCCAGGCCTTGATCCTACAAAATCAATGGTCATAAGGGGGAGCAAACGGTCCGACACCAGGTTTAGCAAAAGAGCTAAACCAGTGTCGAGCCATCTGCTCAAAAGAAGGAAAGCAGAAAAAATCATAAGAGTTTGGACCAAAGCGTGGCTCAAAGCGTGGTCCTCTGTTCTGCCTAAAGTCATGGCCACAAGGTCCAAAGACGTGTCCAGAATTATCTGGAGCTCTGTCGGTGTGAAAACCACCCTCTAGAGCATGGGCACGAAAGTTATCTCCTCTACCACCACCTACACGATGCGTCTTGGCCTCTAGCCTCTCCACGTCGAGGTACTCTCTATCTACTACCCTGTTGATAGAACTGCTCCTGTCCACCAAGAGATCTCTCTTCTCTCTCAACCCGCTTCCTCCTAAAGCAGAACTCTGCGAGATGCCCATCTCTCTGACAAAACTCACAGTTATAGGTAGGATTCTTGGGATGTGGTTGAGGCTTGGTTTTCTTGGGCTTGGTGGTGTTGGGTGTTGACTCTTTGGTATGTGAGGGTCCTGGTAGAGAGTCAAGAGAAGTGTGGAGATGCTTGGGCTTCGGGATCCAGACAGGATTTTTGGGTGGAGCTTTAGGTTGTTCTTGGAACACTCCATCCTTAGGCTGACAGGCCTGAAAAGACTTAGTGAGTGAGTCTTGAGATATCTCTACTCTAGAGTCATCTTACTCCACTCCACTGCACGGCTCATGACACTCTCAAAGTCATCCTCGGTGTAGGTGTAGCCTACTCCAAACCCATCCTGCCTCTTGATCTACTAGATCATCATGCCGAGTTGTGGCTCTCTAGCACTCACCCAACTCAGGATCTAACAAAGGTAAGAGTTCTCGTTCTGAGCATCAGCTATCTCCTCTCTCAAGGAAGCTAGCACTTCCACCTGAGACAAGCCAATCTCACACTCTCCATCAACTTGGACAGACTTCAAAGCTTTTAGCTTGATTAGTTCCAACCTCAGAGACAAGCAGTTCTGACAAACAGTGGATGGAACTAACAATGTCTTGAGCTTAAACTTAGTATGCTCCAGCTCAGCTCTGACTCTCTCTAACTCGCCCAACTACTCATCACTCTTGGCTCTCAGCTCAGCTAAAACATCTAAATAGGATGGGCAGTCTCTACAGGGCATGATGATAGTAGCATGAGCATCTTTCAGCTCCAGCTGAGCGCTTTCAAGTTCAATGGTCAAAGCATCTCTCTCATCAACCCTCTCTGTGTACTTGGACTTTAGTGTCGTTAGGTCACACAACAGTACCTCGCAGTTAGGGCACTCACTGCTCTCACCCAAGCAAGGGAAAGAAGATAGACTCTCAATCTTGCATTTGGCTATGGCAAGCTTACTCTCAAGCTCATCTATCCTCTTCATAGCCCCTCTAAGAAGTTTCTCCCGATATTTTAACTCCTGATAGTTCTCTTCAAGTAATTCAATGACTTCTTGTTCATAGGAAGATACCTTCTCGTCGTCATCGTCGAAGTTGTCGGGGGACCCCTTATCTTCCTTATCCCCAAGAGCCATTGAGTAGATGGTCTTAGGGGATCTTCAGCTGCGGTGCGAGTGGCTCTTCGGCTTGTCCCCGAAGGCCATGAAACAGAGGCCCGTCGGATCATCCTTGTCCTTCCCCTTCTTGATCACGATCTCCTCATCGCTTGAGTTTGATGAAGAGAAAGAAGATGATGATCTCTTGGAGTAGCTTCTCTCCATCACGGCGAAGAAGGCCTTGTCTCGCTTCTTGTTCTCGCACTGGTAGTCCTTCAGGGCCTTTCAAAAGAACCTTGTCTTGGGCTTGCCCTTTGTGAATGTGAAGTTGTCGTGCTTGTTGGAGTCGTAGGAGCCACCTCTGGTGCCCTTCTTATGTGTGTTATGCTACCACACTCAAAGCAACCATTTTTTGTACCATGTCATTTGAACATTCTTTTATCATAGACACAACGAACACGACTATTGAAAAGACAAAGGTCATCATCTCCTAGCAAATCCAATTGGTCCTCACTGATAGACATCAAAGAGGACAAAGCACAACTTAAAGCAGCAGGATTAGCAGAAGGTGTCGCAAGGGCCAGAGTTTTTGATCCAGCACCAGTGAGATTTGATCTCAATTGGATATCAACCTTTGAGGCCTTGAGCTTGTTGAAAAGTTCTGCGATAGTCAAGGTATCATAGGAAGTGCTCTCAACAATAAAGGATACCTTGATCTCCCAGATCTTAGGGTCCAAGGTATGAAGAACCTTGAGCGCCTGTTCATGATTTGAAACCAGCTGATCACGATCGGCCTTGTTGGCCCGAAGCTTGTTAATGATCGACTGAAAGCGACCAAACAAAGCTTCAACAGTCTCACCCGGCTTCTGTGAGAAGTTTTTGTATTCTCGTCGGTAGGTCTGATAGATCCAAGCCTTGACCTAAGTTGTCCCCTCATAGTGTGCCTATAGGGTAGCCCAGATCTCTCGAGCAGTGTCGAGATGGCTAACACGCTCAAAATCACTAGGACCTAAACCAGAAAACAGTATGTTCACTACCTTGTTGTTCAGGTCATGCATAGCAACTATCTCAGGAATAGTATGCTCTGCAGCCGGAAGCACGGTAAAAGTATCATGAACACTCATGTCCCATATCCCTGAGCTCTGACTCAATAGATAGGCTCGCATGCAAGTCTTCCAATAGTTGTAGCCAAAAACCTCAAGGGACGGAACCTTGCCAGAAGAAGTCATGATCTCTACCTTAGGTTAGAACTGGTTAAGGTATGGAAAAACCCTAACCTTGCTCTGATACCACTTGTAGGACCGAGAGTAGCAACCAGAGGGAGTGAATGGGCGCCTAAAAAATTTTTTCGAATAAATGACCTTCTCCCAACACTCAACGCACCTCAACAGACAATCAGGAGAACCAAAACAAATCACAAGCTCTAAAATAATTTAGCCTAAAAGCAACTGGTGTCCTAATTGAAAATACATCAACAAAGTGCTTAAAGGCAGATTAAAGAAAACAACTCACAGTACAAAAAACATTCTCATTGCAATCTCACCAAATCAGAGATAATACATTAGGCACATGCAAATCATTCCCAAATCATAGGCAGTTCATGAATATGATCAGGCACAATATTAAAGCATTAATCTTGACAAAATGAATGTAGTAAACAAAAATGTGCTAGCAGTAAATAAATCTACAACAAAATATTCAGGAATAAAAATTGTATCGCATAAGAATCAAAGAGGATATTACTATAGTATTTGTTGTCTCCTATTCAGGTGTTCCGTCAAACACCTTGTGTTCATAAACAGAACAAACTGCTTGTCGTACGTAGTCAATCCCTAGCGTTGAGTATTAGATCAGAGGAAATCAGAATAGGTGTTGGCTTCATGATGCGATGTGACTGTTGGCGATGTGGACTGCAGCAATCCTCATTGAAGAAGATGCGAAAGATTCTAGGGAAGAAAAATAATTGCTTGGTGACAACTCCTATGCTCCTGCTTCCAGTCAACACACGTGCCCATGCAAAATCAAAGCGCTTGCGCTGCCTCTGTACTGCTCCCACTGTGCTACAGTGAAGACGTACTAGAACACCCGGACTCCCTAGCGACGGCAGCAACCCTCGGGTGGAGAGAGGAAATCCGACCAGGGGCGTTGAGCACAGGGACGCGATAAAACACTGGCAGACGGCACAGGAAAGCACAGAAGCGAGTAAAAAATCCGAAAACAGTGCGACGGAAAAATCAATCACCGGAGGTGGAGAATAAGATTGAAAACCAAAAAACAAAATATAGAAATTGGTAAAGTGAACTCTGATTTAATTTGAGTGAGTTAAGAAACCCTCAGGGAATTGGGGCTCTATTTATAAGCAGCCCAATAAATTAGGAAAAACCCAATATACCCTTAGGTGTTTTATAGCCCAATTATAATGTAGGGTTATCCATTTGACTAATGCAAATATAACCTATGAGTTTTAGCGATATTTAATTGAAAATTGGGCTCAATATGCTCAAAATGGGGTTAGTGACTTGCCTTGTTCAGCGAAAGAAGAAGGGTAAGCTTCAAGAAAGTATTCTGGCTCCTCGGCGGCGTCGTAATCTTCTAAGTACACAAAACGAGGAATAACAAGCAATAAAACAATGTAAAAAGTACAATCATATAGTTTTTATTGGGTAAAGTTGAAGATAATAAAAATATAAAGCTTCTGAAATTAAAATGGTAATTTTTAGAGTTAATTTAAAGGAGTTATGAATTTTTGAAGTTATAAAATGATTTCTTCAAATTTTATTCTAATCCCAATTAAATATTATAAATTGTCCAATGTAAACATATACATTTTATTGGATGAACAAGAAGAGGATAAAAAGATAAACTTTCTGAAATTTGAATGGACAAATTTGGAGTTAATTTGAGCAAGTTATGAATTTTTGAAGTTTAAATCATTTTCAGGAATTTATTTAAATCTTAAACCAGCCTTCGGTCCACGGTAAACTGAGTCCACCATGAACCCGCACACTATGCTGTGGACCGGATGGATCTGAGTCGTTGGATCGAAATCCGACGGTCACAGTAAGTGCGGGATCCTTAAGTGAAGATCAACGGCTATGATTAAAACGTGGTGATCTGGTATCAATCTACGGTCTGGATCTCGACGGGATTTTAAATAACGATGGCCGGCCGAGATCACCCGATACCACTTTGTTCAGATAGATGGCCAGGATTAAACCTCAGAGCGCTATAATCCTAGACATCCGATCGAGATCGTGTGGCCAGGATTAAATCCAACACGGCATAGTCCAAGTATTGTGCCGATCGTCTTCTCCGGCGATGGCCACGCACGGCGAGGGGGCTAGCGACGGTGAAAATGACCCTAGGTTTGATCTAAGACCATAAATGCGATGAGAATAGCTAGGGGATCATGTTGGTACCATCGGTGAGGCGTGGGGTCAACTGGTTGAGGCCGACGACGTGTGAGGCAGCGGTGAAGCTTCGGGTTCTCGATGGCAACGGGGTTCTAGAGGCGTCGAGCTCGAGGGATGTGGTGGCCGAGGTCGAGGAGGCAATGGGGATCACTCTGGTATCATCGGCGGGGCGAGGGAAGTACTCCGGCGATGGCGAGTGGCGGTTGAAGCTCGAACAGAGGGGCGGCGCTAAAACGTGTTGCTAACGCTCGACTTTGGGCGAGAGAGGGCAATTGAGTGGTCTACTGATGCGGTGTGTCCAGGGGGTCCTTTTATAGTGCTACGGCGATGATGGGATAAGCTCGGGTGTGGTGAATGCCGAAGGGGGAGAGTTACGCTGGCGAGGTCGATTAAGGTGTTTAAGTGGAGAAAAATGGGGGAATCCGAGGGCAATCAATCGCGGACATAACAGGGAGTTAATCCCCGACGTTACCTGGAGCTTGGGCCCACGGCGGAGGTGCTTGGGAGTGAAGGCGGTGGCTATGGATCTCGGGCGCATGAGGTTGAAGATGACCGACATGTGGGTCCCATTGGTCATCGAGCGAGAGAAAGAGAGAGGGTTAACGGTCGGCGTCGATAGGTGGGGCCAGGGCGTGGAGTTGTGAGGGGAGGAGGCTGACAGGTGGGCCTAGCTTGGGTGAGGCTGAGCGCGCCGACAAGCGGGGCCCACTTGTCAGTGGGAGTGAGGTGTGATGAACGGGTTGGGCTGGCTGGGGAGAGAGAATGGAGGGTTTCGGCCCAATGCTATTTTTAATCCTTTTTCGAATAAAAATAATTATAGATAATGCTTTATAAATTATGAGTTAGAAGCAAAGGTTGGAAAAATTTGTAAAAACACTCAAAATTGTATCTTGGTCTTAGGAACATAATATAAATTTTCTAGGCCATGATTTGAATTATTTCTCTGGATTTTATTTATCTTAGACATTTTCAGCTTGGTGGAAAATAAAAATTAAATTATTTCCTGAAAAAGTATTTTCTGAATTTATTTTACTGTTCAAAAATTTGGGGTGTTACAATCTTGCTCCAAGACTCGCATTCTTGACTGGGACAGCTACTCTAGACCTCCATTTCCGTAGAACTCATCATCTAAAAGTTTTAGTTAACGGGGATGAGTACAAACGTACTCAGAAAGCCACAGAAAATGTACATAATGTAAGAGTAATAACAAAGGATAGGCATGTGGCTTATGTTTGCGGAAAACTACATTTTGTAGTTAAGCAATTAATATGATCAAATTTGTTAATTATGTAGAAAATAAATATGATCATGAAACCATCCACTAACTTGAGTAGTACAAACGGTACTCACTTGCTCAACAGTCCTTAAATGCCATCAACCCATGCACAATCATAAAAGTAAACTAACTGTGGTGAACATCGCTCAACCCGTCCTTAACCGTGGGCACGGATTTTCGAAAAGATTATACTCTGATCAGAGGTGTACCACTATACCCACAAGGCACTCATTCCTGCACACCGCAGTGTGTTCAGATGATCCAAGTCACAGGAACTCATGTCAAAACCTTCACTATGGAACGCACCAACTCAAGGACAACCCACTAGGTTTCGCTAGTGTGCTAATGCATTGGACCAACGTCGTGCCCCCTTTTGTGCCTCGTCGGTACAAGTCATGCAATGATGCAATTTGCCCCCTCCGCCTTGTGCATCGGGTTGGAACGCTCCATACTTCCAGTTAGGCCTTACCCATTAGATCCTGTAGACCGGTCCTTATAGTGCCCCGGGTGCGACTAACCAATGCCCTCGCTTGCACCTGGAACCCACCATGCTAACATTCTTAACCAATTTCCAAGTCCTTTCCTCAATTTAGAATTCCAAGAGATGAGATATAATATGGGGATTATAATAGAGTAAAAGTATTCATTCTATTTTATAACTCATTTTTAGCCTACTAGCAAGTGTGTCGATACTTGGACACTAACTAATAAGTAATATTAAGGGTGACAAGGAAAAAGTTTTAAGAGCACGGCTTGGGTTTGCAAAACAAGGTCAAGGGATCTAATAATTATAGTGTAGGGCTATAAATTGGACTAATGCACTTATTTTCCTATGGGTTATAGCAATATTTAATTAAAAACATAGGCTCAATATGATCAAAATTGGGGTTGTGACTTGTCTTGATTGGTGAATGGAGATGGAGGGACCTCTGGATAATACTCTAACTCCTCGGTGGCTTCGAAATCTTCTCGGCACGCAAAACGAGAACAATAAACAATTAAAATAAATAATATAAACATTTCAATTAAATTGGTTAAAGTTGTAGAGAATAAAAATAGGGGTTTTCTGGAATTGAAATGGTGAAATTTGGACTTAAAATAGAGAAGATATGAATTTTTGAAGTTAAAAACATTTTCTGGAATTTATTTTAAATTTAAAACAGTCTCTAGTCCATGGTGAGCCAGGCCTATAATGAACCAGCGCACTGTGCACGTGGACCGGATGAACCAGAGCCATTGGATCAAGATCTGGCGGATGCGGGCGAAGCGGGGCGCTTAAGTCGCGATGGACAGTTGAGATTAAGACACCTCGAACCGGTATGGATCAATGGCCAAGATGGAAGCGGGTGTTTTAAGTCGCTACGGACGGTTGTGATTCACCGATACCGGTTCAGAAAATAGGGGTGGTCCAAATTAAATCCATCTGTGATCTAATCCTGAACGTTAAAACCCGATCGCTCGAACGACAATGGATCGGGCACATGTGCGGCATGGGGCGTCTTCTCCGGTGACGGTAGAGGACGGCGGCGAGCGCAGTGGCAACGGCGAGGGCTAAGAGTCTAATCCGAGTGCAAAAATGAAAGGAGAATAGCGAGGGGATCTGGATTATACCGGAATTGAGGCACAGGGATGACTAGATGTGGCCGGCGACAAGTGGGTGGTGAGGAGGCCTCGGGTTGACATTGACAAGGGCTCTCCAGCAATCAGCAACCCTAATGGAGGGATGGCTGGGGTCGAGCGAGTGTTGGTGTTCATGATGGTGTTGTCGGCGAGGGCAGCGAGTGACTCCGGTGATGACGGTTGGCAGCTGGAGCTCAAACAGAGAAGGCAGCAAATTTGGACTTCGCGGGGCTCGGGATCACGGGGGCTGAGTGCTCTCGGGTCGCGGTGCACAGCGAAGGAGGGGGGCTTTATAGGGGTCATCGGGGGTGCAAATGGAAGGCACACTAAGGGAAACCAAGGGGGATTCCTTTTGAACGTTGGAGAGGTTTCCATGCGAGGAGATACAGTGAACTGGGATGGGTTTTGCTTCGGGATTAGAGGGAATGTGATCGCCAGATGATGGGGAGCTGAATCATGGGGTCAATGTTGGGGATTGCGCACGGCAGAAGCGGAATCGGGGTTAGGGTTTTCGCCGGTGGTGTGGGATTAGGGGCACTTTCCTTCTGTGACAAAGCGCCTGACATATGGGGCATGGTTGACAGCGAGCTGGCGCGGGACGCGGGTGCCGACAAGCGGGCCCGTGTGGTCAAAGAGTGGGAGGGACGGTGTGGCGTGCGAGAGCAGGAGAGGGGATGCCGACTGGTGGACCCAAGGTGAAAGCGAGAGGAGGCCAGGGAGCGGCGCGCGCGGGAGAGAGGAGTGGGGACTGACATGCGGGTCCCGCATGTCAGCGAGGGCATGGGTGAGGAGTTGAGCTGGGCCGGCCTGGAGAGAGGGAATGGTGGGAGGCGGCCCACTCAGTATTAACCTCCTTTTTTAATTTAATTTAATTCCTAAAATTCATTTGAATTTTTTGAGCTAGTTGCAAAGGTCCTAAAATTTATAAATTTTTCTAAAATTATATCTGGACTTGAGGAACCTAACATAAATTTCCCAACTCAAGATTTGAATTATTACTCATGGTTTTTATTTACTTGTGCTTGTTCCAATCTTAAGTAAATTCTTTTTATTCCCAAAATTTTTATTCTCCTTATTTTAATCCTTAAGATTTCTAATTATTTAAACCATTTTATTATTCAAACCCAATTTATTTATTTAAAATTTTTATTTCTCCAATTTATTTAATTTTAAAAAATCAAGGTGTTACAAGCAGGCTAGACATCTTTAGAACACTCAGCACTCTCCAATCTAGCCTCTAACTCCTTCACATGCTTGTCTCTTAAATTAATGCTATCAATAAATAAAGGACAATTTACACAAGCATCAGAAGTAGCAGGTCTAGACTCCACCTCAACATGCTGCCTCTCTGCAATCTCAAGCTTATCGATAGCTTGAGCATGCACAGAGTGAAGCTGGGCAAGCTCACTCATGACAATAAGACAAAACTCATATTCAACATCACTAGACTTAGATGTAAGCATGGCAAGTTCAGTGCATGTAGATTCATGTATAAGTCTAAGTTCTTTCAGTTCATGAACAGCTTTGATAAGTAGTCTATCCTATCTAACCAAGGTATCATTCAGTTCATCTACTTTGATAGAAAGTTGGTCATAGGATAGAGTTACCTTAGATGAGTCTAGCTCACCGTCGCGGTGGATGTTGTCGGCCATGAAGCAAAGGCCAATGAAGTCTTTCGCCTTCTTCTCTTTCTTCTTGGGAGGATCCTCCTCATCAGAGCTGGGCTCCTCACTCGACGATTTGTCGATGTCGCTGAGGGCGGCCATGAAGGCTCTAGAAGCGGCTTTGGCTGCCCTCTTAGCCATCTTGTCGCGCTTACCCTAAGAAAAGGGTTTCTTGTCCCTCTTTTGCTATTTATGGGCACTCTCCTCTCTCTCTTCCTAAGCTTAAGGCAATCGACCTTAATGTGGGAAGTGTCACCACACTCAAAACACCCTTGAGAGCCACCTCTCCACTGATCTCATATGTCATTGTAGAAACGGGTGAACGTCCTGACAATGAGAGCAAGCTCTTCATCATCCAGAGTATCCACCTGCTCTTTTGTAATATAGACTAGGGAGGACAAGGCAAACCTCCTGTAAGGACACAAGTACCAGATGTACTAAGTTCTGTAGGGGTGCCATTGCTAGAGCCAGAAAGTAATGCCATGGAAAGAGGAAAGGAGTTTTTGTACCCTACAAGAGATGTCTTGGCAATCTCTGTGGACTTCAGCTTGCTAAAAAGCTCATCACAGGTTAATGTGTCATAACCTGTGAACTGCTCAATAATGGATATCTTCACTTCCCATATGCTACGATCAAGAGCATAGCGAAGCTTGATAGCCCTCTCATGATCAGAATAAGGCAAAGTCCTAGTGGATCGCAAATTGCTCACTATTGCATCAAAGCGAGAAAACATGGCATCTATAGATTCGCTGGGGCTTTGCACAAACAACTGATACTATTGATTGTATGTGCTTTGGCGCCTAGCCCGTATCTGTGTTGAGTCCTCATGAAAAATAGTGAGTGTAGACCAAATTTCCCTAGTCGTCTTAAGGTGTTGAACCCTATCAAACTCATTCCTACTCAAGCTAATGAACAATATATTTCTAGCTTTGCAGTTAGCAGTATACTGATCCTTCTCAGCCTGAGTAGTGCGAGTCTCAAGAATGGTGTACTAGGATTCCACAATCTCTTAGACTACACTTCCTTGGCTCTGTAAATAAGCCTCCATGCACACCTTCCAATAAGCAAAGTTCGTACCATTGAACAAAGGAGTTTTACTAACTCTTTCCATTTTGCCAACAGATCACAAAAACTAGTTAAGGTCAACTGGTGATCTTAAACTGCTCTGATACAAATTATTGGACCGAAAAGGTGACTAGAGGTGGTGAATGGGAACTTTAAAATTCTTCTTCTGAAAAACAAACTTCAAACACACCCTTCGGAGTGTCTGGTTTGGAGGTATTGATTACACTCCGAACACACACTTCACACAGGACAAAAATTTGAAGTTCAAAAGACTTTGATCACACCTGGACACCCAAAAAGCTCAAAGCAGGGCTTCGCAAGAGTAGGCTCCACCCACGGAGGTGCTTGGAGTCAGAATCCGCACAACAACACTTCACTTCAGAGAGAATCCCCTCAAAGTATTTCGTTCTCATATTCCGCACTAGTAACTGGTACTAGACTCCACAAATAGAACAAACACCGAACAAGACTTAGGGAAAATGACAAAGTGAAAATTGCAGGCTTCACACTCTTGACACTAGACAGTACTTCGCTAGAGATACTCGAGGATATACTTCCGGTTCTCATAGAGCAAACGTACTCTAAAAAGGCAATCAACACAGCCTTCGCACCCAAGATGACACATGTCCTTTCATCAGCAAGAACACAGAGAAAAACACTCTGGTTTACACATAACGAATGGCACTGCAAAAACTCAACACAAGCAATATGAAGAACATAGATACAAGTTCATGCAATCAGTGAATCAGAAATAGAATAGAAATTTCATTGGAAGAACAGGGAACCCAAAAATCTCACAATCTGAGTACAAGTTTGTGGCGGCTGCTCTGGGCTACAATAAGTGTAGAAGGTTCTAGACCTAGCCAAAGTACTACAAGTGTTTCCATAGACCTCAGCCTGCCTCTACTTTTATAGGACAACTTAGACATGTGAAGTGACAACAATACCCCTAGGGTTTACAAGTTTTCTACCACAAGCAGTCACAGGGGTATAACAGGTAGTCTACTTTATTGGAAGCTCCTTTTGTGTCAGCTTTGCAGACTAGAATCTTCGAAGCCCCCTTCTCATTGTGAAGTGCATGAGTGACTTCATCAGTAGGCTTCGAAGACGAAGGTGCTTCACTACTTCTGAAGTCTGTCTCGATATAGAGTGACAGTTTTGAGCCAAAGCTGTCAAAGCTCTTGGCGTCTTCGCACCACCACCTTCGGATTGTACCACCATAGCTTCGTAGCTTCACTTAGCCCGAACACCACCCGTCTGTATACTAGAGCCATGCATGGCCGAACCACATCAAGACATCCTAACTTCGAAGACCCACCTTCGAACTACCTCCCATCGGAGGGTTTCGCTCACCACCTTTTGAAATCCCTCCTTCGTCCAAGGTAACCACATGAAGCATCTCCATAAGCACTCTTTCGTAGTGTCTCCACCTAGAGCACATTCTTGAAGAGCCTTTTCTAGACTGTCTTCAATGCACCTTGACTTCTGAGACCTTCATCAGGTGTCCTTCCAAGTGCCTCCATCCAGAGCACACTTGTGAGCATTGCCTCACTCCTGAGGACTTTGTCTACTAACCTTCAAAGTGCCTCCTTCCAGAGCACCCCTTTGAAGTGCCTCGCCTCTGAGGACTTTGCCTCGAGGTATCTTCATACGAAGTCCCCCTGCACACTTCCTGCCTTCGACTGACGCACCTTCAAACTGAGGACCGACCTCAACTTCACACAACCTCCGTGACCCTCCAACACCAAGCTATCAGCTATTGAGCTTATGACCGCGACGAGGATGGGATGTTCGTGGAATATCATGTCGATTGGCCATAAGGCCGATGACCTGAGATGAAGCAATCGAGCGAGCATGCCATCGGCTGATAAGATGAGCAATTAACTGCATAGGTCGATGAGTGATTTTCCGATGATTTATAAGATGTATAATGGAATCGAAGATAACCCATCGGCTTGTACTCCGACAGAAATAAATAAAACATGCCAAATAACATGTCTATATCATGAAAATCATCACAATAACTAGATCGGACCTAACCAAGACAATATCTAGTAATGATGATCTTAATAATATATCAAAGTATCGGGCATGCTTTATTTAGATGAACGGTATACAACATGAAAGAGATACAATAGCAAGAGATGTCGGGCCTAACCGATGAAGCCTCAAACTATCACACCTAGATCACATCAATCTAACAGATCAAACTGAATTGATGCAGCCTTAGACCTGGCTAATACACCGAGAACAACCGGCTTCCATATTGTTTCAATGTTCACATCAAGAGATCAATTTTATGCAGCCGTGAGGATATTGATGTAATCAGTATGAATGTCGAGAGTGGCTGGACTCACCTCTTCGCCGGAGATCAAAATGATGCAGCCCAGATCCGAGTGCCGAACCCCACTGGATAAACCTTGGAAGCCACGGGTGGCGATGCGCCGAGTAGTTGATTGACAGATATGTGTTTTTCTAAGCTAACTAGGGGTACATATTTATAGTCTGAAGACTTGTCATCCAAGTACTCTATCTTAAACAATTCTGGATAATCTTCATCTTCTTTTCCGCTCTCATCTCCATCGGCTCCTCTGCATCCGATCATCTTTGTAACAACATGGATGGGATTTCTTGACTTTCCTTGACCATATCCTCTTTGACTTCTGTTGACTGTGTGGTATCTTTAGTAGGTCTAGGCTTTACCAAATCTTGGCGTCAACACATTCCCCCTATTTCAGAGCATTAAGTGGCTACTGGTGCTTCAAAATTAACAACGGTTATTATCCTTGCTGCCACGTCTGCTCAAACGTCTATCCGCATGATATTTTCACTTTAATTGCCAGCCGAAACATTTCATCTTCTGATACCTTTATAACTTCTCTTAACATCCCGGCTTCATAATTTTCTTTTCTTCCTATTTCTTCATCTTGGTCCATTCAAAACTGCGATGGGTGTTTCTTGGTCGGATGTATATATGTCTATTCAAGGCGACGTCAGATCAGGCTTCATCCCACACAGTTTTGGTACTGGTGTTCTTTAAGCCAAAGATTTGGTTCCTATAATCTTGGGTCTGCAAAGGTCTCGGTATTTTCAAAAACCATACTCGTGATTACCTTTTGCTGAATGTTGTAGGTGGCCCCACCAAATCTGGCGGAATTGGCTTGACCCGACCGCCGAGGAGTTACCTCTAGCTTTATAAGTACCCCGACCATTCTGCCCTTCTTCTTCACTCTTTCCACTTATTGCTCCTGTTTTCCCCCCGAGCTTCGCCATCGTTTCCTTGCAACTGCCACTACTCGCCGTGTCCATTCTCCTTTGGTGGCCTCATGTTTTTGGCATCACCGACGATGGCCACCGTCAATGCAGTCCTATAGGTTCGTTCGTTTTCTCTGACCCTTTTTTATTGTCTTCTTCATGATTTCTTTATAGAACTTGTGGAACCAAGTCTCAATTCCTCTTATTGACCACATGACTCACCGATTTCTAGGTCTAATAGGCAACCCTGATGTCGTTGATATTATTAATGTGGAAACCAATTGGATCCCCTTCAGACATTCTGCCATGTTGTTTTTGATTGGCACCTTAGCTTCAGGGCTTTCCCTTCCTCACTTCCTGGCTGGTGTGGTTGGTACCTTAGGGTATCGGCCATCAAGCGCCCGTCTTGGGAGGAAATCAGCATCGACCATTGCATCGGTATTTCTCTGACTGACCCTTATAAGAACGAATCGTTTCTTGCCGCCGCTTGTTACTTTTGGTATGATACACTTAACGCCTTTGTTTTCTGCACTAACCAGATGACTCCTTCTCTACTTGACATACTTGCCTTGACCTCCCTTGACATCACCTCTCCTTGCAATCCTCTATCTTTCTGTTCTAAGGAAACCCATCGTCTTGGTGTAAAAACCACTTGTGGTTGGGGCAAGTATATTATGAAGCACAACAAGTAGAATAGCCCCGTTGACGTTGAGGAACACGTTGCTTTCCTCAATCTCTAGTTGGAGCGGTTTGTATTTTGTGGATCTACTCTAGGTCCAACTGCCACCTTCAGTACCTGGCCAAGTAGCTTGCCACCGGAAAGAAGGTTCCTCTTGGACGATAACTCCTTGGCGCCACTTATCATCTTCTCTATCAGGTATCAGCCAGATTATCGGCTAGTGAGCCCGTCGGCCATTTAGGCGGGCCTTGGTGGTTCCTACACCTTTGGCTCAACATTTATCTTGTTGAAGTGATCAGCGAATCCTCTTTTTCCTTAATGGAATTCCCAGGGATTACTCCGAATCGGCTGCTCCCGTATATCGCCAGTGTTCATCTTTGGGCGAGGCTGCCTCTTATCGGTACTCTTCTCGATTATTGCTCGAATCCTTTAGCTTATGGTTCACAGCTTTTTACTGTGGTCTTGTACTCGAGAAGATCATCTGGTTTGCATATGACTACTTATCTGAATATGAGTATCCTCACGAATTTATCTTGACCGACACGTGCCGAAATGAGGGGTCCATCAGAATTTTTAAAACCCTAATCACCCCTTGCCTTCTACCTATCAACTTCACTACCCGTCAGGCTGCTTATGAGTTTTACCACCCGACTGTCTGCCCATGGCAGCTAGGGTTCGGCCAGCTTCCTCCTCAACTATTTTTTATAGACTGAATCCAAATCTGTGGAGAGATTGTGAATGCCCGGGAGTATGATCAACTATCTTTAAAAGTCGATGGGGCACCCTATGGTGACCTCTCTCCTTGGTCGGCTTGTACTGTCAAGTCCATCGACTTCAATGCATGGTGGAGTGAATAGGCACTGCATCTTTTTAATCAGCCTTTGAGGTCATACTGTGAGCGCTTGTATCTTGATTACACCGACGATTCCTCATTGGTATGTGTTAACGCAGAAATGCACCCCCGCACTTGGGCCGGTTCGACGTCCAAAAGTATAGCAGCGATACCGATGTCGCGTTCCGACTACCCTAAATAGTGATAAGGGATTTGGAGTCTCCAAGCAATCAGATAAATAATCAATATTTTAATCCAATTGGCTGAAAAATACTAGTAATAATGTAAATAGAGATAAAATGATCAAAATACCTAGAATCGGCCAATTCGGAGGCCGATTCGGAGTTACAGCGAAGACTGGTTCGAAGGGTCCCTAGGGCACCTTCAGCCTCAGGCCCGGTCAGACCGAAGGTACAACCTCGGTCGGACCGGGGGGCTGCGAAGGGGCTTCGGGCGATGTCCCAAAGGTTGATGCGAGGTATGGCTCCGGCGGTTTTACCGGTGAAGCTTCTTTAGTCGGACCGACCATGCTACCCCGGTCACACCGGGCGAAGGGATCTCCGAATGTTGGCCTTCGAACGTGTGGAGCTCCGGCGCGTGGGACTTCGGTGGTTAGGGCTTTGACGGACTTGGGCTTCGGCTTGGGTGCGCCCGGTGCAGAGGGTCCTGGTCGGACTGGCAAGTGCCGTCAGTCTGACTGACTGTTGCCGACAACGACGTGACGAGGTCCGGTCATACTAGGATCTCAACGATGGTCGGATCGAAGTAACAGATCCAATCTGCTAAACCTCGGTAGCCTTAGAAAATAATCTTCAATCGCCTCCAAACTTTGCAGAGATGTTTAGGAAGGCAATTGATCTGCAAAAACACCCAAAGATCAAATACAATTCGGCCAAGGGGCCGAATTACCAAGTATGGTGATAAAACCGATAAAAGAGATAGCAATTCGTTACGTGGATTAACGGGAGGTTCACAAGCAAACCAGCAAGGGTTACTGTGATTACGGATGTGGTAGACGGAGGGCTTTCAAGCAAACCCACGAAGATGTGGAAAGTAAAGAAAAGTAGATGCGATTCAAAGCTAGGGCTTTGGATTTTTGAGATTGGAGAGAGGGGCTTCAATCGGCCTTGCCCCTAGTATTTATAGGGGGGCCGGTGATCCCTGGTGAAAAATACAGTAGGGTTCGGCCAAAATTCGGTTGAGATAAGATTTGGATAAGAATAGCTCGAATCCACCTCAGATTCATATTCTGAACCCCTAGCCGGTCTGACTGAGCCCATGGGCCGGTCTGACCGGGCCTGGCTGGTTGGACCGGCCTATCAAAGCCGATCAGACTGGCCTTCGCCAGGTTTGGCATATTTTCGGTCAAAAATACCATTTTCAGTATTTTGCTTAGCTTGACCCTTAATGCCATTTTTTGTTATAAACACATGCCCCTTGTCTTTTAGCAAACTTAGTGAGCTAAAAGCATGACGGGCCTCGGGCGATACTTTCAATATCGGCCTTTTAACACTTTAAGCGTTTTGCCACACACTTGGGAAGTACTTTTTCAAATATTTACCATTCAAAGACCTTCTAAATCGCTCTCCTTGTAAAGACTCTAGGACATATACCTTGCCTGGAGTGATTTCGACTACCTTAAAAGGTCCTTCCCAACTAGGTGACCATTTACCAAATTTTGAGCTCTTAGTGCCTAATGGTAAAATCGTCTTCCACACCAAGTCATTGATTGGAAACGATTTTGCCTTGACCTTCTTGTTGTAGGCTCTAGCTACTCTTCTTTTATCTTTCTCTATTGCCTGTAGAGCCTTCAACCTCTTAGCGGTCACTTCTTCTAAATTATCCTTTAGAAGTGTCTCATATTCGTCGACCAACAAGCCATATTGCTTAAGAAATCTAAGTGAGCCAAGATCCACCTCTACCGGTAGAACGGCTTCTTGTCCATATACTAACTCACATGGACTGACTTTAGTGGCACCGTGCCTTGCAACTCTACTAGCCCATAAAGCTTCGGAAAGCACCTCATGCCACCTCTTTGGAAACTCTTCAATCTTCTTCTTGATTAGTTTAATCACAGTTTTGTTACTAGACTCGGCCTGACCATTGGCCTGAGCATAATACAGGGAAGAATTTACCAATTTGATCCCATAGTATTCGGCAAAGTCCCTCACTTCTTTAGCAACAAACGAAGTACCTTGGTCTGTAGTGAGAGTTTGGGGAATGTCGAATCTGTGTATAATGTGTTTCAAAATGAAATCAATTACCTCGTTGTGAGTCATGTTCTTGCGCGGCACGGATTTGGTCCATTTGGTGAAGTAATATGTTGTCATCAACACGAACTGATGCCCTTTTGAATATGGAGGATGAATTTGGCCGATGAAGTCTAAGCTTCAGCCTCGGAATGGCCATGGTTTGCTAATAGGATTGAGCATAGATGCAGGTGCTAGCTGAATATTACCAAACCTTTGATAAGTCTCACATCCTCTATAGTATTTAAAACAGTCCTCAGTCATAGTCGGCCAATAAAAACCCGCCCTTTTGAGCATCCAACTCATTTTCGGGGCCGACTGATGAGTACCGCAAACCCCTTCATGGACTTCACCTGTAGCAACTCAAGCTTGATCGGAGTCCAAACACTTCAAAAGTACTCCATCGATAGTACGGCGATACAACACATCGTCAAGCAAAACAAATTTGAACGCTTGTCGCCGAACCTTCCAATCAACCTTTTGGCTTGGATTTCTTAAATATTGAACGATTGGGATCCTCCAATAGTCCTCACTGATCAAAGGAGCAATGGCCAAATTCCCACTAGAATTGGCCTCTAGATTTCCCATTTGGACCTGCCCCCCCGAGTGCTAAACCCTCCTGACAACAGTCGGTCGAACCGGCCATGTTGGCCCGATTCAACCGGCTATTTCCGGTTGTCTGGCACGGGTCGGTCTGACCGACATGACATGGCCGGTTGGACCGAGAATGCAAGGGTGGTCTGACTGTGCTTACAAGGCCGGTCAGACCGACGTTAGTACTCTCGGATGATATATCGTCTCCAAACATCGGCTTTTCTCGTGTGCAGAATTTACCTTTCCTAATTTGATAGCCCGATGCTTGTTGAGCCAAGTCATTTGCAATTGAATTGGCTTCTCTAGACACATGAGCAATTTCGAAATCATCAATGGTGGCGATTATGTCTAGACACTTGTCCAAATAGCTATTTAACAGACCATTAAAACATTGAGCAAGTTTAGCTGCTTGTTGTACCACTAATAAAGAATCACCATATGCACGGACATATTTCACACCCATGGAGTTTAACAACTCAAGACCTAGAAATAGGGCTTCATATTCGGCTTAATTATTAGTTGAATGAAAATCTAGGCAAGCCGAGGTTTCAAAGTGCATACCACTTGGTGATACGAGCACCACCCCAACACCTTGGCCATTTTTGCAAGCTGAACCATCAAAATAAAGTTTCCATGGTAATACCTCAATTAAAGTGGCCTCGTTGCTCCAATTGACATCTACATGGTGATCCACTATAAAGTTAGCAACAATCTGGCCTTTCATAGCTCTCAATGGTTCATAAGACAAATCGTATTCAATTAACGCATACGCCCACTTGCCGGTTCTATCACTTAGAATCGGCTTTTGCAACATGTACTTTATGACATCCGTTTGGCAAGTGACAACGCATGTGCTAGGGAGAAGATAGTGACACAATTTGGTACATGCATAATAAAGGGATAAACACAAATGCTCCACAAACATGTACCTTGTCTCGGCATCCAGAAGTCGACGACTCAAGAAGGTGATGATGTTCTCTTTTCCTTCAATGTATTGAGTCAACACGGCTCCAATCACACTCTCCTCCGCGGCAATATAAAGCCGAAATGGAATCCCGGCCTTCAGCACCCTTACTACCGGCGGCGTCGATAAGCACTCTTTGATTTTCTCAAAGGCGCGTTGTTGACTTGCCCCCCAAGTGAACTCGGCTTCATTTTTTAGCCAGAGTATCGGGACAAAAGCATCAATTTTGCTAGACAAGTTAGATATAAAGCGTCGCAAATAATTAACCTTGCCTAGTAGTTTCTGCACATCTCTCTTACATGTCGGCGCTACACATCCTCTAATTTTCTCAAGACTCTTAGGATCGATATCAATGCCTCTTTCATGGATCATGAATCCAAAGAACTTGCCCACCGACATGCCAAAAGCACACTTGAGCGGGTTCATTTTTAAGACATACCGGCGCATTCTTTCGAAAGCAACTCTCAAATCGGCAAGGTGGCTCTCCATAGCGTCGGATTTGACCACAACATCATCTATATAAACCTCTAACATAACTCTTATAAAGTCATGAAAGATTACGTTCATGGCACGTTGGTACGTGGCGCCAGCATTCTTTAAACCAAATGTCATTACTACCCATTCAAACAAGCCGACAAAACCGAGGTAGCGAAAGTCCGTTCTAAAAACGTCCTCTTCGGCCATAAAGATTTGATTATAACCAGCATTGCCATCAAGAAAACTTAGTACCTTGTGTCCCGAGGCATCGTTGATAAACATGTCGGCTATTGGCATGGGATCCTCATCTTTCGGAGTGGCTTTGTTCAAATCCCTAAAGCCGACGTAGATGCGGATCTTGCCACTCTCCTTCTTCTCGACAGGCACGATGTTAGCGACCCATTCCGCATACCTGCATGGCCTAATAAAACCTGCCGCTAACATACGTTCAACCTCCTCTTTAACTCGGTCAAAGATGGCCGAATTGAAGCGGTGTGGCGGCTGCTTATAAGGCCTAAACCCAAGTTTAATGGGGAGTCGATGCTCAACAAGCTCTTGGCTTAATCCGGGCATCTCGCTGTAGTCCCATGTGAAAGCAATCAACATACGATCGAAGCAATTTCATTACTTCGGCCTTTACATCATTATTCAAATTCTAATTTACAAATGTCGGCCTCGGAACACTACCATTGTTGACACGGAAACGTGCCCCTGCACTTGGGTCAGTCCGGCGATCCAAAAGTGCACGGATACTTAGGGACGGGCCTAAGCGTGACATAGCACCGACGCCGCGTTCCGACTACCCTTAATAGTGATAAGGGGGTGCAGTCGCCAGGCAACCAGATTACAAGAAATAATCCAATTAGCCGAAAGAAATAGATTAAACGGGTTAAAATCAGCAAAACAGTCGGAGCCCTCCTGGTTCGAAGCCTGATGCGAAGGGTGCGCCGAAGGATACCTTCAGCGTCTGGTGCGAAGTACTCCGCCGAAGGGTGCTTCGGCGCTCGGTGCGAAGTGCTCCGCCAAAGGGTGCTTCAGCGTTCGGACTGATTCGTCCAAAGGTAGACTCTGAACAGATCTGAACACGGTGATCACCTCCGAACAGCGAGGTTCGGCGTGCGATCTTCGATGCAGTGAATTACAGAGTGGTGACGCGAAGGCCACGCACGGGTGCAACTTCGTCTTGGTGCGGGGTGTAGTCGTGGCGAAGCCTGTCATGACAAAGTGTGCCGGTGAAGCCTGTTGTCGAAGCCTGCGATCCTGTCGAAGGGTGTCTTGGGGACCTCCGGAACTGATCTCTCAGCTCCGAACACCTCCGGCGAAGGGGCTCCGAACGTGCGAACCTGCAACAGGGATGATGCGAAGTACCAATTCGGCCTTAGGACCGAATTTGTGAGGTGTTGCACGGGTGGCGAAGGTAGCAATCTATTACGCGGATTAGTGGATACTTAACAGGCAAAGTGACAAGGCGATAGCAATTTGTTACGTAGATTAACGGGGACTTCACGGGCGAAGTACCAAGGCTTACCACTGTTCCGTAGCAGCGGACGGAGGGCTTCCAGCCAAACCCACGAAGAGGTACAGGAAAGTAAAGGTAAAAGTAAAGGTACGATCAAAGCATGGCTTTGGTTTGATTTGTATTGGGGGGCTCTCCACGCCGGCCAGGCCTCTCTATTTATAGAGGGTTAACTCTAATCTAATCTGCTATTAATCTGGCCGGATAGAGATAAAGATTGAGCTGGAAACACGTCCAACTCTATCTCTACCGAGAAGGGCTTCGGCCAGGCCCGCCGAGGCCTGCTCCTCGGGCCAAAGCTTTGGTATCGTGGGCTTCGGCCAGGCCCGTCGAGGCTTGCTCCTCGGGCCGAAGCTTCGAAAGCGTGGGCTTCGGCCAGGCCCGTTGAGGCTTGCTCCTCGGGCCAAAGCTTAGGCAGCATGGGCCTCCAGAGGCTTCCTGGCCGAAGCCCATGGGCTGGCTGGAAGCTTTCGGAGCCCATAGCCCAATGGACTTTGGCCTAGTAGGGCTTCGGACAGACCCTCGGGCCGAAGTTTCGGCAGCATGGGCCTCCGAAGGCTTCCTGGCCGAAGCCCATGGGCTGGCTAGAGGCTTTCAGAGCCCATAGCTCAACAGACTTCGGCCCGATAGGGCTTTGGACATACCCTAGACACGTGTACTTTCGGCCCAAATCGCCAAAAATTAATATTTTGACAATATAGCCGTTAATGCCATTTTTTGCTATCAATACATGCCCCCTGCCTTTTAGTGAACTAGTGAACTAAAAGCACAACGAGCTGAAGACGATACCATTTGTATCGGCTTTCCGACACTTTTAGGATGTTTTCCACACACTTGGGAAATATTTCTTCAAGTACCTACCATTCAAAGCTCTTCGAAACCACTCTCCCTGTAGGGATTCCAACATGTATGCGTTGTTGGGAGCGATTTCGGCTATCCTAAAAGGACCTTCCCAACTAGGTGACCATTTCCCAAATTTGGGACTCTTCGTGCCTAAGGGCAAAATCGTTTCCACACCAAGTCTCCTATTTGGAACGATTTTGGCTTAACCTTTTGTTGTAGGCCTTAGCTACTCTCTTCTTGTCTACTTCTATGGCTTCTAAAGCCCTTAGTCTCTTATCGGTCACTTCCTCTAGATTATCTTTTAGAAGAGCCTCATACTCGTCGACCGATAAGCCGTCTTGCTTTAACACTCTTAAGGAGCCAAGATCTACCTCCACAAGCAGAACGGCTTCTTGTCCATATACCAACTCATATGGACTGACCTTGGTGGCACCGTGCTTTGCAATCCTACAAGCCCATAATGCCTCGGAGAGCACTTCATGCCACCTCTTAGGAAACTCTTCAATTTTCTTCTTAATAAGCCTAATCACGGTTTTATTACTAGACTCGGCCTGACCATTGGCCTGAGCATAGTAAGGCGAAGAGTTTATCAATTTAATGCCATAGTATTCGGCGAAGTCCCTCACTTCTTTAGAAACAAATGAACTACCTTGATCCATAGTGAGGGTTTGAGGGATGCCAAATCTGTGTATGATATGCTTCAAAATGAAATCGTGTACCGCATGGTGAGTCATGTTCTTGAGAGGTACGGCCTCGGTCCATTTGGTGAAGTAATCTGTTGTCATCAGCACGAACTGATGCCCCTTTGAGGAAGGGGGATAGATCTGGCCGATGAAGTCTAGGCCCCAACCTCGAAACGGCCATGGCTTGACAATGGGATTGAGCAATGAGGCAGGAGCTAACTGGATGTTGCCAAACTTCTGACATGCCTCACACCCTCTGTAGTACTTGAAGCAATCTTCAGTCATAGTCGGCCAATAAAAACCCGCTCTTTTGAGCATCCAACTCATCTTTTGGGCCGACTGATGAGTGCCGCAAAGCCCGTCGTGGACTTCTCCTGTGGCCACCTAGGACTGCTCATGGTCTAAATACTTCAATAGCACTCCGTCAATGGTTTGGCGATACAATGTGTCATCTACCAACACGAATTTGAACGCTTGTCGCCGAACCTTCCGGTCAACCCTTTGTCTAGGGTCTCTCAAATGCCGAACGATTGGGACTCTCCAATCGCCCTTACAGGTTTCAGAGAGCTTCGCTGGTCCACCTTCTGGAAGAATTTCTAAAACCCTGACTTCGGGGTGCCCCCCGAGCCATTCCGGCTCCTGCCGAAGCCCCGCCGAAGTGGCTGCTCAGAGTGTGCTGGACCGAAGCCCTTTGGAGGGTTCGGACCCTGGAGAGCCTTCCCCGTCCGAGAGGCTTCGGGCCACAGGCTTCAGCATGCCAGACCCCTTGGTGGGTGGAGCACTCCGATCCAGGGGCTCTGGCAGGCGACAGCCTTCGGCGACCCGAGGGCTTCGACCCGAAGGGTGCGCCTGTCCAGCATCACTGGCTTCAGCAATGAGACCAAACATCAGCTTTTTCAACACATAAAATTTCCCTCTCCTGACTTGGTAGCCAGATGCTTGCTGAGCCAAATTATTATCGACTGAATTGGCTTCTCTTGACACGTGAGATATTTTGAAATCATCAAAAGTAGCAACTATGTCTAGGCATTTGTCCAAGTAGCTATTCAGCAAGCCATTAAAACATTGAGCATCCTTGGCCACTTGTTGTACTACTAATAATGAATCACCGTACGCGTGAACATGCTTAGCGCCTGCAGACTCTAGTATTTCAAGACCTAGCAACAACGCTTCGTATTCGGCTTGGTTATTAGTGGAAGAAAAATAGAGTCGGACCGAGGTTTCAAAGCACATACAATTAGGTGATATGAGAACCACTCCAATACCCTGGCCATTCTTGCAAGCCGAACCATCAAAATAGACTTTCCATGGCATCACTTCAACTAGAGCAATAGCATCACTCCAGCTAGCATCTATGTGATGATCAACTATAAAGTTTGCTATGACTTGGCCTTTCATTGCTCTTAAGGGCTCGTAGGCCAAATCATACTCAATTAATGTGTAAGCCCATTTCCCGATTCTTCCACTTATAATCGGCTTTTGTAACATGTGCTTTATAACATCGGTTTGGAAAACGACAACACATGTGGTGGGGAGAAGATAATGACGTAACTTGGTGCACACGTAATAAAGTGACAAACATAATCGCTCCACAAACGCGTACCTGGTTTCGGCGTCCAGCAGGCGGCGTCTCAAGAATGTGATGATGTACTCCTTCCCCTCCACCTCCTGAGTTAGCACGGCTCCAATCACGCTGTCTTCAGCGACGATGTATAGCCGAAACGGAATTCCGGCCTTGGGTGCCCTCACCACGGGCGGTGATGACAAGCATTCCTTGATCTTCTCAAAAGCACTTAGCTGGCTTGCCCCCCAAGTGAACTCGGCTTCATTTTTAGCCGGAGTATGGGGACAAAGGCATCAATCTTGTCGGACAAGTTGGATATAAAGCGACGCAAATAGTTAACTTGCCTAGCAACTTTTGCACATCTTTCTTGCATGTCGGCGCTGCAACGTTTCTAATCTTCTCAAGTATCTTAGGATCAATTTCTATACCTCTCTCATGAATCATGAAACCTAAGAACTTACCCACCGACACACCAAAGGCACACTTAAGCGGGTTCATTTTCAACCCATACTGTCGCATCCTATCGAAAGCAACTTTCAAATCGGCTAAATGGTTTCCCATAGCGTCTGATTTGACCACGACATCATCGATGTAAACTTCTAACATGACTCCTAACAAGTCATGAAAGATCAAGTTCATAGCGTGTTGATACGTGGCACCGGCATTTTTCAAACCAAAAGTCATGACGACCCATTCGAACAAACCGATAAAACCAGGGCATCGAAAGGCAGTCTTATAGACGTCCTCTTCGGCCATAAAGATTTGATTATAACTGGCATTGCCATCAAGAAAGCTTAGTACCTTATGTCCTGAAGCACCATTGATCAGCATGTCGGCTATTGGCATTGGATACTCGTCTTTTGGAGTGGCTCTGTTCAGATCCCTGAAATCAATGCATACTCGTATCTTGCCGCTCCCTTTCTTCTCTACAGGTACAATGTTAGCAACCCATTCTGCGTACCTGCATGGCCTAATAAAAACAGCCTTAAGTAGTTGTTCCACTTCTTCTTTAACTCTGTCATAGACGGCCGAATTAAAGCGACGGGGAGGCTGTTTATAAGGCCTAAAGCCAGGTTTGATGGGCAGCCGATGCTCTACGAGCTCGCGGCTTAGCCCTGGCATTTCGCTATACTCCCATGCGAAACAATCGACATACGACCGAAGTAACTTTATTACTTCAGCCTTTTCATCGGGCTGTAAATGTTGGTTTACAAAAGTCGGCCTTGGAATGCTACCATTGCCTATATCAACTTCCTCCAAGGGATCGGCCGACGCAAAACCTTGTCCTAATTTTTCTACTTTGCTAAAGTCCTCGATGGCTTCGGCAATACCGTCTTTATTAGACCAATACTGCTCCACCCGAGACTTTAGCCAATCTAGATTATTCTTGCTAGACATGACTACTACTACAAAAATAGTCGTGCTACTCCAGCCGGCTTTACAGACACTGGTACAAACCGTCCTCCGGATATGCTAACAAAATCATAATCCGAAAGGTCTCTACCTGATAGACACTCTACTTTGTTATGAACGGCATCGACTAATACATCGGCCAATGCTACTTGGGCCGAAGTATCCGCGGGGATGACTTCTATCTCATCGTCGTCCCACTGTATCAAGCACTGGTGTAGAGTAGAAGGGATGCAACAGTTCGCGTGAATCCAGTCGCGTCCGAGTAACACACTATAGTTACCTTGTACGTCGACGATAAAGAACGTTGTTGGCAACGTCTTGTTGCCCACCGTCAACTCCATAGAGAGTACTCCCTTTGCTTCGGAGCTCTCGCCGTTGAAGCCGTTGAGCATCAAGTTGGTCTTCTTTAGGTCATCTTCGTCCCTGCCAAGTTTCTTCAACAATGAATAAGGCATTAGATTAACTGTGGCACCGCCGTTGACGAGCATCCAGGAAATCAGCTTCCCATCAATGTGACCCCTGACATAGAGAGGCTTTAGATGGCGAGATGAGATCTTGGGCTTCTCGAAGACGGCGCTGCACGGACCGAGGTTTAATTGAGCAACCTCTGCCTCGTCCCGTGGTGGTGCAAACTCGGTGGGTAATGTGACGATGTTGATGTCCATCGCCTGAGGTGCGGGCCCCTCAGAGACGGACGAGTAATCATCGTCAAGCATGTCGCCCTCATCGTCACTTGGACTGGGAGCCGGGTTGGTTATCTCAACCGGCTTCTCTCTCCATACCTGCTTTGTGGCTGGCCAAGGGCGGATCTCTTCGAAGATAGCATCGCGCTCGGCCTCAGCTATCTTCTCGCACATTTCCTGTGCCCGCAGCCTTTGTAGGCATCTCTTCTGTGATTTGGACATGCCCGGAGGGGCCCAAGATGGCTTCGGCTTGGTGCCTAGAGCTACTGTTTGACTCCTGTTAATTCTGGCCGAAGTGTGCCCTTCGGCCTCGGATGCCCTATGTTCGAAGGGGGCTTCGCTGTGAACCCCGTCGAACGGATCGGCCTCGTTCGACCGATCGAACCAAGCTTCGACGCGGAGCTCGGCCGAAGCATGCGGCTTACCTCCGTTAGCCCTTGGCGACAAAGTCTTCAGGATTGGGACTTCCTGAGACCCAACTCTGATAGTTATGGCTTCGGACTCCCTAACTTTGGTCTCGGAGTGCTCGCACCCTTCGGTTTCGCTCGGCAGGGCCCGATTCGGAGGTACCACAGACAGTTTGTTGACGATGCCCCCCTCCGCTGCGTCTGTTTGCCCCTGCCATCCATAATACTCCGAAGGAAAACAAGGCATAGGGTTAATCTGTGGAGGGTACTCTGACCCGGGTATGTACGGGGCCCACGGGGTCCCCGCCCAATCATACGGCGGAGGCATCGGAGGTTCTAGCGGCTTTGGCCATTGCAAGCCGAACCCGTCACCCGGAGGGGGGTTTGGCCAAGTCGAAGGTGTCTCCGACCACACCAGCGAAGGGTCCCGCCAGGACGGAGGTATGTTCGGCCAGTGTGGGCCGAAGCCTCCCATCGGAGAAGTCCACCATGGTGCGGGGTTCGGCCATTGGGAGCCGAAGCTGTCGCATGGGGGACCTGACCACTAGGGTGTGAAGCTGTTGTGCGGAGAACCCGGCCATTGGGGTTCGAAGTTGTTGCACGGGGGGTTTGGCCATTGTGGCTCAGAACCACCGTGCGGAGCACTAGGGTACCTCAGCCCGAAGCCTTCGTGCGAAGGGTTCGCAACCTTCGGTCCGAAGGTACCCTTCGAAGGTTTTGGCCCCTTCGGCTTCTTTAGCTGAGCGCGCGGGCCTGCTTCTTTGGCTCTCCGCTGATGTTTGTTCAACATCATGTTATATGTTACCTTCGGCCTCTTGTGAGCCTTAGCCGAAGGGGCATTGATGTTCTGTTTCCACACTCCTACCTCGGGGTTCTTTGGCACGAGTGTGCGAGTACGCGGTTCTCCAATAATCACATCTTTCCCTTTAGCAGACTCGGCCTGTTCTGGCCGAATCAACACCTTCTTCTCGCTGAATTCGATGGCGTTGACAGGAAAAGGATTTTTATCCAGCTTCATTTTTGGATCATGGTCTATCTTCAATCGTCCTTCTTCTATGGCCGATTGTATCTGCCGTCGAAAAATATTGCAATCATTAGTATTATGAGAATGTGAGTCATGCCACTTACAGTATGGATGCTTCTTTAACTCATCGGCAGGTGGGATAACTTGACCCTTAGGTAACCTGAGAAGCTGACTTTTTAAGAGGAAATCAAATATTTTATCACATTTAGTTACATCAAACGAGTACTTGACCTCATTAAGTTTATTCTTTGTGGGGGATGGTCGTAGTTCGGAGCAAGTGACAGGTTTGTTTTTAGCGTTTGTAACCCATTCGGTCGCGTACATGTCGGCCGAATCCTCCTCCTCTGACTCCTCTTCATCAGAGCACTCCATGATGTGGATTTCGGCCCTAGGCTTGCTAAACGTCTTAATAAATTTCTTATCTTTGGCTCGGCCTTCCTGGACCAGAGCCTGCTATAGAACTTGGCTAACTTCTAAAAAGTTTTGGTTATCTAACCTTTCTTTAAGTTCGGAACGCAGCCCATTAAAAGCTAATTCAGCCAAGTCCCTTTCTGAAATATTAAGACTAAAACATTGGTTTCTAGTATCTCTGAAACACTTGATATACTCAGAGGCGCTCTCACTAGATTTTTGTTTAACCGATGTCAAATGTGAAAGCCTAAGTTCTGTTTCATCTGTATAGAAATAATCATGGAATTTCCGCTCTAAATCGTCCCACGTGTGGATGGAATTCGGCGGGAGCGCCGAAAACCAAGTGAAAGTTGTGCCGGATAGCAAGAGAGAAAATAGTCTAACTTTTAGGGCATCTATCCCACTAACCTCTCCACACTGCGCCAAAAATTGGCTAACATGCTCTAGCGTGGTCCTGCTACCCTCGCCATCGAATTTAGTAAACTCGGGGATCCTATAGCCGCGGGGGTAGGGTAATGTATCAAGATGATCGGGGTATGGTTTGCGATAAACCCTAACCCGTCCCTTGGGCACGAAGCCGGCACACTCCCTAAACAGTGCGCGGATCCGTTCATCTAAATCATCTTGGTAGTTTGTTTGCATGCGCCTCTCATGTGGGGGCGCGACACGCGGTGGGATATCGGTGTGTCGGCCATGTGCTTCTTCCCTACGCGCTATTTGTACAATGTGCTCGTGTCCGGGCGCCTGCGTGTGTGGTGCGGGTAGCGCGGGTACTGCGCGGGCGCTGTGTGGTGTGCAGTATTAGTTTGATCATAGGCATAATGATTAGTCTCGGCCATAAGTGATGAGGCCGAAGACATGTTTGTCGGAGGTGCACTAGCTATAGGAACCGGGGGTGCGGCCTCAGTGAAGCCGAACCTTCTAAGAGTAGCCTCTACTTGGGAGCTAACTGCCGAATCTAAACAGTTGGCTAGCGAAGCGCTAACGGCCTGATCTACTGATGCGGCTATTTTTTGCTCAATTTCTAAAGAAGATAAACGAGGCGATACCGGTGTTACCTGGAACTGAGCGGGGTCGGGGGTGACGATGTCGCGCTTGATGAAGCCTGCGCGTGTCTTGATGTAGCCTCCAAGCATCATGTCTTGGAGCGCCTTTAGCCTTGCCTCGATCTCTGCTCGGTCCTCTGCGGGGATATCTTCAAGTGTAGGTGACATTATGTTGCGGTTATCGATATCCGTACCTCCTATTGCGTCCATCGGCGGTGTAGACGTAGTAGTCGAAGTAGATGTACTGGCGGCCGATGTAGACGTACTCATCGTGTTGGCGTAGCTCTTCCCCAGCGGAGTCGCCAAAAAGTGTGTTGACACGGAAACGTGCCCCCGTACTTGGGTCAGTCCGGTGATCCAAAAGTGCACGGATACTTAGGGACGGGCCTAAGCGTGACGTAGCACCGACGCCGCGTTCCGACTACCCTTAATAGTGATAAGGGGGGTGGAGTCGCCAGGCAACCAGATTACAAGAAATAATCCAATTAGCCGAAAGAAATAGATTAAACGGGTTAAAATCAGCAAACCAGTTGGAGCCCTCCTGGTTCGAAGCCTGATGCGAAGGGTGCGCCGAAGGATACCTTCGGCGTCTAGTGCGAAGTACTCCACCGAAGGGTGCTTCGGCGCTCGGTGCGAAGTGCTCCGCCGAAGGGTGCTTCGGCGTTCGGACTGATCCGGCCGAAGGTAGACTCTAAACGGATCTGAACAAGGTGATCACCTCCGAACAGTGGGGTTCGGCGTGCGATCTCCGATGCAGTGAATTACAGAGTGGTGACGCGAAGGCCACGCGCGGGTGCAACTTCGTCTTGGTGCGGGGTGTAGTCGTGGCGAAGCCTGTCACGATGAAGTGTGCCGGTGAAGCCTGTTGTCGAAGCCTGCGATCCTGTCGAAGGGTGTCCTGGGGACCTCCGGAACTAATCTCTCAGGTCCGAACACCTCCAGCGAAGGGGCTCCGAATGTGCGAACCTGCAACAGGGATGATGCGAAGTACCGATTCAGCCTTAGGACCGAATTTGCGAGGTGTTGCACGGGTGGTGAAGGTAGCAATCTATTACGCGGATTAGCGGATACTTCACAGGCGAAGTAACAAGGCGATAGCAATCTGTTACGTAGATTAACGGGGACTTCACGGGCGAAGTACCAAGGCTTACCACTATTCCGTAGCGGTGGACAGAGGGCTTCCAGGCAAACCCACGAAGAGGTACAGGAAAGTAAAGGTAAAAGTAAAGGTACGATCAAAGCATGGCTTTTGTTTGGTTTGTGTTGGGGGGCTCTCCACGCCGGTCAGGCCTCTCTATTTATAGAGGGTTAACTCTAATCTAATCTGCTATTAATCCAGCCGGATAGAGATAAAGATTGAGCTGGAAACACGTCCAACTCTATCTCTACCGAGATGGGCTTTGGCCAGGCCCGCCGAGGCCTGCTCCTCGGGCCGAAGCTTTGGTATCATGGGCTTTAGCCAGGCCCGTCGAGGCTTGCTCCTCGGGCCGAAGCTTCGAAAGTGTGGGCTTCGGCCAGGCCCATCGAGTCTTGCTCCTCGGGCCGAAGCTTCGGCAGCATGGGCATCCGGAGGCTTCCTGGCCGAAGCCCATGGGTTGGCTGGAAGCTTTTGGAGCCCATAGCCCAATGGACTTCAGCCCAATAGTGCTTCGGACAGACCCTCGGGCCGAAGTTTCGTCAGCATGGGCCTCCGAAGGCTTCCTGGCCAAAGCCCATGGGCTGGCTAGAGGCTTTCGGAGCCCATAGCTCAACAGACTTCGGCCCGATAGGGCTTCGGACAGACCCTGGACATGTGTACTTTCGGCCCAAATCGCCAAAAATTGATATTTTGACAATCTAGTCGTTAATGCCATTTTTTGCTATCAACAACCATATCCTATGTTTACTTGTTCCAAAGGGTCGCCGACGAGAAGCCTTGACCTAATTTTTCTACCTCGCTAAAATCTTTAATGGCTTCGGTGATACCGTCTTGAGAAGACAAAGATTGCTCCACGCAAGATTTTAGCCAATCAAGATTAGCGCTAGACATTCTGCTACCTTAGACACAACCGAGCCACACCGGACGACTTTATGGAAATAGTAACGAACCTTCCCTCTGATACGCTGACAAAGTCATAATCCGAGAGGTCCTGCCCTGACAAGCATTCTATCTCATCATGGGTGGCGTCGCCGTACACGTCGGCCAAACTAACATGGGCCGATGTATCGGCGTGTACTATCTCGACTTCGTCGCCATCCCATTGTATTAGGCGCTGGTGCAGGGTAGACGGCACACACCGGTTTGCGTGAATCTAATCACGCCCAAGCAATACATTATAATTACCTTGCACGTCGATGACTAAGAAGGCGGTAGGTAGCGTCTTGTTCCCTATTGTCAGTTCTAGAGACAGCACGCCTTTGGCCTCTGTCGTGTCGCCATTGAGGCTATCGAGGGTAACATTGGTCTTCTTCAGGTCATCGTCATCTTTGCCGAGCTTCCTTAGAAGGGCGTACGACATTAGGCTCACGGTGGCGCCACCGTCAACGAGCATCCTTGAGATCAGCTTTCCATCAATGTGTCCCCTTATGTAGAGAGGCCTCAAGTGACGGCTCGTATCTCCAGGATTCTCGAACACGGCGTCCCGTGGGCCGAGGTCTAGGTGCGTGACCCCGACCTCCTCCTGCAGTGGAGCGAACTCAAAAGGTATCATGATGACGCCGACGTCCATCGCCTGAGGAGCGGGCCCCTCCGAGACGGGTGTGTAGTCATCGTCGAGCAAGTCGTCATCGTCGGAGCTAATAACGGGGGCCGGGTCATCGACCATGACCTGCCTAGGTCTCCAAACTTTATTTGCCACAGGCCGGGGACGAATTTCTTCAAAAAGTGCATCTCGTTCCTCCTCGGCCTTCTCTTCTCGTATCTCTTATGCGCGCAAGCGCTGTAGCCTCCTCTTCTGTGACTTGGACATCCCTGAGGGTGCCCATGATGGCTAAGGACGGCTGTCAGGCGCCACAGTCTTATTTCTAGTATTTTTGTCCTAAAGGGACCTGTCTGGATCGGCCTCGAACATCTTGCACTTGCCATAAAAGTCTTCTGGTCCTGGTCGGTCGGATCGGCCTGTGCCAAAAACAGCTATAAGGCCGGTCGGACCAGCTGCAGCAGGCCGGTCAGACCGGGCTTTGGTCAGGACTTTGGCTGGGCTCGGTGATGCATCTTCGCACTGTCTTGCCGGGGCACCCTTCGGGATTGGGATCTCCTGGGATCCCACCCTAATGACCGTGGGCTCCAGGGCATCTCCACGTTCATTCCCTCCGGCGCCTTCTTGTGGGGTTCGGTTCTGAGGTACTACGGACATGCGATGAATAATACTCCCATCCTACGCCGGGCCTCGTACCTGCCACTCGGAAACACTAGAAGGAATGTGAGTGTTAGTAGCTGGACACTGCCTGGAGTTCTTCGGCGGCGGAGGCCAAGTCGGAGCCATCATCCAGTAGTAGGGTGGCGGCATCAGAGGCTCTAGCGACTTTGCCCATTGGGTGCTGAATCCGTTGGCATGTTGGAAGCTCGGCCATGTCGAAGGTACCTCGGACCAGACCAACGAAGGGTCCTACCAGGCCAAAGGTAAGCTAGACCATGGCGGAGATGGGTTCAGCCACTTGAGGTCGAACCCATCCGAAGGCTATAATCCACTCGGAGGGGATGGGTCTGGCCACTGAGGTCCGAATCCTCCCGGAGATTGGAACCCATTCGGAGGAGGTGGGTTCGGCCACTGAGGTCCGAAGTCTCCCGGAAACTGGGGCCAAGCCGGAGGAGGGTTCGGCCACTGACGTCTGAACCCTGTTGGAGGCTAGGACCAACCCAAAGGGGGTTTGACCACTGAGGTCTGAACCCTGCCGGAGGCTGTACCCACTCAGAAGAGGGGTTCGGGCCTTGAGGTTCGAACTCAACCCTTGCGGGCTCAATCTTCTAGGGGGGTTCGACCGTCCCAAAGCCCGTGGTCGAACACTTCTCCTCTCGGACCTTCACTGGTGCTTGTCCAAGAGCATCTTGTATGTCACCTTCGGCCTTCTGTGGCACCTAGTCGAAGATGGTGGTTTAACATTTTCTTTCCACACTCCTACCTCTGGATTCCTTGGTACGAGTGTGCGTGTGCGAGCATCTCCTACAACGACCGCTTTCCCTTTAGCCGACTCGGTCTGCTCCGACCGAATCAACACTTTCTTTCCCTCGAGCTCAATGTTGTTCATGGGAAAGGGGTCTTTGTCCAATCTCATTTTGGATTTGCTTCTATTTTCAATCGTCCTTCTTCTATGGCCGATTGAACCTACCGACGAAAAACATTGCAATCATTAGTGTAGTGAGAATGCGAATCATGCCACTTGCAGTAGGGACGCTTCTTTAATTCGTCGGCAGATGGCATGATTTGCCCTTTCGGCAGTTGTAGGAGTTGATTTTTTAATAGGAAATCAAATATCTTATCACACTTGGTTACGTCGAATGAATATCTAATTTCATTAGGCCGACTCTTAGAGGGAGACGGCCGTAATTCGGAGCAGGTGATGGGTTTCGACTTCGTGCTCCAAGTCCATTAGGCCGTGTACGTATCGGTCGGATCTTCTTCCTCTTCAGATTCTCCCTCGTCAGAGTGCTCCATCGTGTGGATTTCAGCCCTTGGTTTATTAAAAGTCTTAATGAATGTTCTATCTTTGGCTCGACCTTCCTGGACCAGAGCCTGTTGCAAGACTTGGCTAACGTCTAGAAGATTTTGATTATCCATTCGTTCCTTAATTTCTGCCCGTAGGCCAATAAATGCGAGGTCTGCTAGGTCCCTTTCTGATATGTTTAAGCTAAAACATTTATTACTAGTGTCTCTAAAGCGCTTGACGTATTCAGAAACACTTTCGCTAGATTTTTGCTTAATCACCGTGAGGTGTGATAGCCTAAGCTCGGTCTCGCCTATGTAGAAATAATCATGAAACTTCTGCTCTAGTTGAGCCCACGTATGAATGGAGTTCGGCGGAAGCGCCGAAAACCAAGTGAACACGGTGTCGGACAATGATAGGGAAAATAACCTGAGTTTTAATGCATCCGACCCGCTAGCTTTGCCACATTGTGCTAGAAATTGGCTAATGTGCTCTAATGTGGATTTACTACCCTCGCCATCAAATTTAGTGAAGTCTGGGACTCTATAACCGCGAGGGTACGGAATGGTATCAAAGTGGTTGGGATATGGTTTCTGATAAACCCTAGCTCTATCCTAAGGTGCAAAGCCAGTGCATTCCCTAAATAGCGCGCGAATATGTTCATCAATATCGTCGTGGTCTACTGCTTGTGTGCGTCTTTCCTGTGGCGGCGGGATGCGTGGAAATATATTGGCATGCTCTGGCCTATGTTGTGTTGTGGGAGTGTGTGGCGCGAGCGGTGGCGGCAGAGCTAGCATGGGCGCAGGCGGTGACGGTGTATGATAAGCTGGGTTCGCTTGGCCATAAGCGTAGCTATGTGTTTCGACTGTGGATGATGTAGCCAGAAACGTGATAGTTTTACCAGTATTGTCGTCCGTTCTACTATAAATGTGTTGTGTTGGTGGAATACTAGTGATGGGCACTGGTGAATCGGCCTCAGTAAAGCCGAATCTCCTAAACACTGCTGCCACTTCCGAGACAACTGCGGGTTCTAGTTTATTGGCCAGCGATGAGCTAACCGCCTGATCAATAGATGCAGCTATCCTACGGTCAACTTGTGAAGCAGATAAAGGGGGTGATGAGGGACGTACCTAGGTCAGGTTGAGGGTGTCGCACATGAAGAAGCCCGAGCGTGCCTTTATGCAATCCCTGAGCATCAACTCTTCGAGTTCCTTCTTCTTCGCTTCGATCTTTTCTCGGTCCTCCTCAGATATGTCGGCCATGGTGGGCATCATAATGTTGCGGTCATCGATGTCTGCGCCCCCCATAGTGGTTATTGACGATGTAGTGGATGTAGACGTAGTAGAGGTACTCGCTGCCGATGTAGAGGTAGTAGTCATGGTTGGCGTTGTCCCCAGCGGAGTCGCCAAAAAGTGTGTGTGACGCAGAAATGTGCCCCCACACTTGGGCCAGTTCGACGTCCAAAAGTATCGCAGCGATACCAACGCCGCATTCCGACTACTCTAAATAGTGATAAGGGATTTGGAGTCGCCAGGCAATCAGATAAATAATCAATATTTTAATCCAATTGGTCGAAAAGTACTAGTAATAATGTAAACAGAGATAAAATGATCAAAATACCTGGAATCGGCCAATTCGGAGGCCGATTCGGAGTTACAGCGAAGACTGGTCCGAAGGGTCCCTAGGGCACCTTCGGCCTCAGGCCTGGTCAGATCGGAGGTACAACCTCGGTCGGACCGGGGGGCTGCGAAGGGGCTTCGGGCAATGTCCCGAAGGTTGATGTGAGGTATGGCTCCGGCGGTTTGACCGGCGAAGCTTCTTTGGTCAGACCGACCGTGCTACCCTGGTCACACCGGGCGAAGGGATCTCCGAATGTTGAACTTCGAACGTGCGGAGCTCCGGTGCACGGGACTTCGGTGGTTAGGGCTTCGACGGACTCGGGCTTCAGCTTCGGCGCGCCCGGTGTAGAGGGTCCCGGTTGGACCGGCTTATCATAGCCGATCAAACCGGTCTTCGCCAGGTTTGGCATATTTTTGGTCAAAAATACCATTTTTCAGTATTTTGCTTAGCTTGACCCTTAATGCCATTTTTTGCTATAAATAGTATGTCTCGTGACTCTCTTTGCCCATCTTCCTTATTATCTTGCTTCTTCCCTAACTCTTGTGTTGTGCAGGGGGTGGCGTGGATACCCCGCAAGTGAGCCGAAGCAGCCGACCAATTGACTGTGATCCACGATTGGTTGTTAGTTTTCTAGATAGTGGGGCTCCTACCTCGAAGGATTTTCTCTTCGACGGGCGAGTCAAAACTCTAGCGCGCAAGCGCAAGGCGTCGAATGGAGGAGTTCATCGATCTACCATACCTTGACCTGGCTAAGTAACTTTTTACTCTCCCACAGGATTGGTGATGTCTTTCCTCCTTCGTAATGTGTTCCTTTTCTCTCCAGCCGACGTTGTCTGCTCCTTTGGCCGATACGGCTACATCTGCACCTGTGGATCCCGATGCATCGGCCAATGTTGCCCGGTGTTGGGGTTCCTCCTATTTCATCTCATGAGGTACTCGACTCATTTCCCTTTTCCCGTTTGTCTTTTGCGTGTCTGACATCGGCCTCCACAACGGCAGATGGTGGATGCCACTGAGTCGTTTGTTCCCCAAGGTAGCCTTGAAGAAGAGGGGTCGCATACTCTCCTAGTGGCCAATGGTGCCACTATTCCTTCTACAGATGGTTCTCTACGATCGGCTACCTCTACCGAGCCTGTTGATGTAAGTGTCTTTACGCCCACCGTTATGATGAGTCTTTTCTTATCGCTTTTCTCCTTCTAGTCCTTTGCCCAGTAGTTTTCCTTTGATGTTCGTCTGTTTATGGAGGGCGCTGCTGGTGTTCCCTCATCGTCCTCGACTCAGCTGCTTGTGGATGTGAAAGAGGTGATGTCGGATCTACTGTGTTGCTTGGGTGATCTAGTGGAGGTCCTGGTTAATGATTCAGGGCCGATACAAAGGGCGCTTCAATGACATCTTGGATCACCTTCCGTCGAAGATGGCCAGTGCTCTCATGCTGGCCGCGTACCTAGAGTACCATCGTCCATCCATGCAATGAGCTACCAAGAGGATAGCTGACCGAGCTAGTCGAACGCCTCTCTTGGTGGCAATGAAGGCTCGCGAGGAGGCGGTCATGGCTGAGAGGGCCCTCCTAGAGCGTGTTGAGGCCAATTCTTCATCCGTGTCGTAGGAGCTTGATTGGATGCGAGTGAGGGAGGCTGACCTGTTCACGGAGTTGGAGCAAACCCGGGCATAGATCGTCGAATAAGAGGGTGTCATGGCCTCATTGCCGGCTCGAGTCAAAGCTCAGAAGCGCACTTGTGCAGCTAGCATCTACCGAACCTCTTCGGTAAAGACCTCTGAATCCTTTCGGAGAGGACCCCTTCGTTTCAGAACATCACTTGTCAATCACTCATCACAGACTAAAACCAAGGCACATCTCAACTTGGTTTCTCAAAAGTATAAATCCCTAACCTATGCATCCAAAGCCCTGCTTCCACCGACAACAACAATCAACTAGGAGACAACAATGGGTAACACCACAAGAATAGGAAACACTAGGGTTATCACATGGATGATGGATTCACTCACCAAACTACCGAAGCTATAGAGGACTAGTCGACTAGAGGAGATGAGAGGGTAGAGGTACACGAGTCGGACGACCGCTGAGCATTTTCTAAAAATGGATAGGCTGAGAGGGAGACCGGAGATGACATATCTGATGGATGGACCTCTAGATCTGGCTAGCGATCATCGACGACAAGCGTCGACCAACTAGGGAGGTTGAACACCACTAGATCTAGATGTCGGTGTAGTGGTGCATTGCCACCAAGTGCTGACGAGCCGATGAGCAGAGGTCGATAGTCGATGCCCCAAGGTGTGGGGACAAGGGGGCGAGGAGAGGATGACAACAAATCGACGGTGGGAGTGAGGAGCGCAGATGGGAGCAACACTATGAGATTGTGAGCCTATGAGTGTAATTGAGACAAAGGGATGAGGGACAGAGAGGGGCGAGGCATGAGGGAAGGGAGCAATTAGGGTTAGGTTTTTTTGAGGTGAGCAACGTGCATAATTTATATGGGTATGGGGGTTAACAGTTTGATAATACCTAACATTAAATGGATCGTGCTCGGGATAGACTCATCATTCTAGGGTAGAGGTCCGAACATGACATATAACCCTATGTCATATCGATCCAAGTCCATTTAGTAATAGGTCATGTCATATTTGGGGAAAAAATCGGTGGATGTCGTCGTATCCACTGCACCTGTTGTGCAAACCATATCTAGATGAAAGACACGTGGCTTCAAAGATTATTTGACGGCCAGCCAGGTTACGACTCAAATTCAGCTCGTGAGGTAGGTGATTAAACTAAGCAACTCCAATTGGCTTACTGCACCAAGAGTTGAGTTATCGGCTTGGCTTTCCATCCTCGCCGCTCGTGAGTGACTTCTAGAACCCCAAAACAGGCGAGCTGTCACCATGAGATCTAGCCGCGCAACCATGGAAGAGACTCCCCGCTGCATTGCTGTCATGTGCGAGACAGAGGAGTTCACCGAGATGCCCCATGAGTTCTGGTTGTGCAGCCGTGGGCGAGACTCCTCGCGGTGTTGTCGTCGTGCTCGAGGCAGACCCTCAACCATGCTGCCGCCGTGCGTGAGGCAGAGGAGTTCGTCGATCCTTCCTAGGCACCGCATCACCAGGCCTATGGGCCACCTGGGTGTCGCGCCGCTAGGTTGTCTGGGGCTCTGGGCTCCACACCACCGATGTACTGATTGAGCAAAGCTTGAGCAACTGATTTTTCGTGAACAGCTTGTTGTATTGATTGAGCAAAACTATGCCTAAATTGTTGTATGTTGAACCATATGTTATTTTTTTCTTCTCTGATGATATCAACGAATTTGCTAAGAGTTCTTGTTACCTCTCAGAGAGCAAGCTAAGGGTCGTATACAAGAAATTTTCCAGGGAGCAGTACTTGTAATGTCCAGAATTTGTGAGTTATGGTATGATGGTCACTTGGTCGGTGCTCTTGTTCGTTTGGATTTCAATAGACTAAAACTGAATGGAATAAACTGGTGATCATTTGCAGATGATAAACACACACGTGTTGTGATATGTTCATTGCCATCCAAAAATCTATCTGCTCCTTCTTCGTGTAACTCCCCTATGTCACCAACAGAACTAGGAAATTCCATCCGCCACATAACTTTGTAAACCTGACGATGTTCTTTTGCAAAATGAGCAGGGAACACTAACAAATAGAGAGCATAAGAGAATAAAAATGGTATAGGTTGCACACTCACCGACAGCACGAGTTCGATCGACGGTGTGTCGATGCGAAGAGAAAGGCGGCAAGGCGGTGCAGTGGCGCGAATGGCGTGGCGGCGCGGTCGCCCAGCGACGCGCGCGAAGGGCCACCGGTCGCGTGGTAGAGAGGCCGCGCGAATGGCAAGGCGGCACACCCACCAGCGACGCGACACATGCGAAGGGCATGGCCTCCTAGCGACGCGACGACGCGAAGTGGCGGTCGCACGACGACGCAGTGGCACAATTGCGTGACAAAAGTGATGACCACGCGTATGGAAAGCAATGTCGTAGTTCGCCGGAGCTTCGCCGGAGTTAAACCTGCAGCTATCACACCGTGAACTCATCGAGACTACACATAGGTTTTGTGTTGTGCAACAACAAGCAGCTTTTCCTCGTATTCATTTGCAAGATATAAACGTGCTAATAAAACAAACGAGCTTTTCGCTCAATCATGCAGACTACGTGCTCCATCACTTGAGTGAGAGCACCAGAAAAACGCTAAAGTGGTTACGTGCGTGCTCATGTAGGGATCAACGCAGGATCCAATTATTCAGCTAATACTAAGGAACTAAACATGCACATGCAAGGGATTATTTCAACATTTCTCCCCCTAATCCTTAGCATGACTCCCTGGCGCTTGAACACCGATTCGAGTCCGCAACTCCTGAAAGTGAATCCGACCCAATGCTTTGGTTAAGATATATGCCACCTGATCAGCCGTAGCAACATATCTAACGATGATCTGTCCCCCTTCGACGCACTCGCGGATGTAGTGGAAACGGACGTTTATGTGTTTGCTTCTGTCATGGAAAACAGGGTTCTTGCACAATGCGATTGCCGACTGATTATCCACCAAGAGCTCTGGGGTTCCAACAGGTCTGTCGATCATATCAGTGAGGAGGCGGGCAAGCCAAACACCTTGACACGCTCCCCCGGCAGCTGCAATATACTCAGCCTCACATGAAGATAGAGCCACTACCTTCTGCTTCGTCGCTTGCCATGTTATAGGGTTGCCTCCTAGGAAGAAGATGATCCCACTTGTGCTCTTCTGAGTATCTGTGTCCCCGGCCATGTCGGCGTCAGTGTAACCAACCAGCTTGGGCTCTCCATCCTCCTGTTTGGAGTAATGCAATCCAAACTCTTGCATTCCTGCAACGTACCTTAGTACGCGCTTCACAGCAGCAAGGTGGTCTTCGCGTGGTGTTTCCATGAAGCGACTAAGATAACCAACAGAGAAGGCTAGCTCTAGCCGGGTGTGGAGCAGATACCTTAGCGCCTATTATGCTCTTGTACTCAGTGATGTTCACTGCGTCTCCAACCCCGTCCTTGCTCAATTTGAGGCGTTTCTCCATCGGCGAAGTGCTTGGATTACATGTGGACATCCCGCAGCGTTCAAGAAGCTTGCTGGCGTATGCCTTTTGACACAACTTGATTCCGTTCGTGCCCTGTTTGACCTCCATCCCGAGATAGTATGATAACAAGCCAAGGTCACTCATCTGGAAGCGGCTCTCCATCTCGGTCTTGAACGCGGAAATGGCCTCCCTGCTGGTACCTGTAATGATCAAGTCATCGACATATATACCAACAATCAGCCGCCCTCCATGTTTGCTCCGAGTGTAGACACCATGCTCCGAGCTGCTCCTCTGGAAATCGAGCGACACCATTGTGGCATCGAGCTTGGCATTCCAGGCCTCGGGGCTTGTCGAAGCCCGTAGAGTGCCTTGTTGAGGCGCAAGACTTTACCTTTGTCACCAGGGGAAATGAATCCGGGGGCTGATGGACGTAAACTTCTTCACTGATTGAGCCGTTGAGGAACGCGCTCTTAACGTCCATGTGATGGACTTCCCAGTGCTTGTGCACTGCCAACGCCACCAGCATTCGCACTGACTCCAAACGCGCCACAGGGACGAACACCTCGTCGAAGTCGACGCCGGCTCGCTGGACGTAGCCCTTTGCTACTAAGCGTGCCTTGTAGCGCACTATTTCTCCTGCTTCATTGCGCTTAACCTTGTACACCCATTTCAAGCCGATTGCCCGATGACCAGCAGGAAGGTGTGTCTTCTCCCACGTCCTGTTTTCTTCAATTGCCCTCAGTTCTGCATGCATGGCTTGTCTCCAGGCGTCCTGCTTGTTTGCCTCTCCAAACGAAGTAGGTTCTTCTACGGAGGTGAAGAGGGCTTCTTCATCAAGCTCGCGCTGTGCGAAGCCAGGGGCCGGTGCATCACTCATCATCTCGTTGATGGAGCAAAGCCGTAGGGGTGCATCATCATGATTCGCATCAAGTTCGTCTTCGTCGTGATCATCAGCTTCTTCCACCGGGAGTGTAGGCATCTCTGCTGGATGTCTTTCAGGTGATGGGGAGGGCGACGGTGACACAGGTACAAGATCATGAATAATCTCGGTACTTGTCGCGCCCCGATTTAATAAATCAGGACTTTATTGAAATTCCATAGAAAATCAATAAAACAAGACGTTCATCACACGACCACGTACAATACGAGCAATCATTCACGGTTCGTAGACCGCATTAATACAAAAGTGAATAAAGATGAAGAGAAACTAATAAAACAAGGGTCCTAGATGAACGCCTCCTTCCAGTCTCGCCTTGACTGGGTCGCTACTCCAGACCTTCATCCTCCTCGTAGTAGACTGGCTCTGATGTTGTAAGTCAACGGGGTGAGTACAGATGTACTCAGCAAGCCACCGAATGCAAATATAATGTAAGGTAATAACAAGGGAGATAGTGGCTAATTTAGCGGAAGCAGCATATTTGTAAAGCTTTAAATGAGAGCAATTTATTAGTACGGAAAAGTAAACATGTGCATGTGTATCATCATCTTCTAACTCGAGGGGTACAGTCAGCCCCACCTCGCTCAACAGTCCTTACGTGCCATGAATATCTTGAACATGCAAACAGTTGTAAACTAACTGCGAGTAGTCACACAACCCGCCCTTGACCGTGGGCTCGGCTTTTCGAAAAGATTAAATTACTCTGATCAGAGATGTACCACTGTACCCACAAGGCACGCACTCATCACCTACACCGAAGTGTAACGAGATGACCCATCACACGGGAACTCGTGCCAAAACCTTCCATATAGTCCTCCCCGACTCAATAGCACCCTCTTATGGGTTTCATATGGTGTCCCGACGCATCGGAGCCCCACCATACCCCCCCTTGAGCCTCGTCGGTACAAGTCGCCCGCAGGCTAGCCCCTTGCCCCCTCCTCTATGGTGCATCAAGCCGGGGTATTCCATACTTCCAGTTAGGACTTACCCATTAGACTTGTGGTTGGTACGGAAGTGCTTTGCAACAGATCCCGCAGACCGGTCCTTATAGTGCCCCGGGTGCGACAAACCAGTGCCCGAGCTTGCACCCGGAACCCACCATACTTACAACCTATCCAACTCCAACAGAGTCCAGAGACGAGAATAACAGGGAAATTCATATACAGAAATCCAGCTATCTACGACTCGTTCTTTTTTTTAACCTATAGCAGGTGTGCCGGTACATTGGGCACTAGCTAATAATTTTATAGTAGAGTGACAAGGAGTTAAGGCTCAATAAGCATGGCTTGGGTTTGCACACAAGGACAGGGATCTATTAAATATAAATGTAAGGCTTGAGTATTTGACTAATGCAATATTAACCTATGGGTTATAGCGATAAGTTAATAAAACATGGGCTCAATTATGATCAACTGTTTCCACAGAGGTGGTCGATGACTTGCCTTGATCAGCAAATGGGGATGGAGGAACCTCGGGGTAGAACTCCTGCTCCTCGACGAACTCGTAGTCTTCTCGATACGGAAAAGTAAACAATACATTCACATTCAATAAAACAGATAAAATTCACCAAATAAAAGAACATACATTGTTGTGGGTGAAGTAATATTTATTATTCTGAGTCTTTGCATATAACAGTGAATTTTAACCTTTTTAGGATTTTTCATAATTTATTTTGTTGGAATAATAATTTATCCTAAGGGGTTTTTATTCATTTATTTATTAATAATATTTTGGGCAACAGAAACATACTGTTTTTATGGCATTAATGTGTAGAGAATAATATTCTGGTTTTAACAAAATTTGAATGGTGAAATTTGGAGTTAATTTGAGCAAGATATGGATTTTCAAAGTTTAAATCAATTTTCTGGATTTTTATTTAAACTAAAAACAGTCTCTGGTCCACGGTGAACCAGGTTCACCGTGAACCCGTGACTATGCGCGTGGACCTGAGCGATCTGGGCCGTTGGATCTGGATCCGGCGGCCAGATGCGAGGCGGGCGGTTTAAATGAAAATGAACGGCTGTGATTAAAACGTGGCGAACGGTTACACGTGGACGCCTGAGATCGCTCGGAGGTTTTAAGTGGCGATCGACGGTTGCGATCGCCCGATACCCCTTCGATCAGATCCGAGGGCTTGGATTAAATCCCGAAGGGATTTAATCGTAGCCCTCCGATCGTGATCGGACGGCCACGACCGCGTCCGGCACGGCACGACGTAAGGGGGCGCGTACCCCCTTCGTCTCCGGCGACGGCGGGTTCGGGTGCGACCATGGCGGCGGCGACGAGCGCCTACAGGCCTATCTAACGGCAAAAATGGAACGGGGAGGGGAGGGCGGTCATGACCGTACCTCAGGTGGCGACGGCGGCGGAGAACGGCGACCGACGACGAGGGTAGACGGCGAAGAGGGTTCGGGAGCTCGACGGCGGTGGTGATCCGGCGGGTTCCGAGGCCAACGGAGTGGTGGCCGGGGATGAGCGGTCGACGTCGGTCTCGTTGGTGGTGGTGGCTAAGGCGGAGGGGGCCGGAGGCGGTGGCGATCGCTCGCCGGAGGTGGAGCAGAACCGAAGTTCGAACGGATGGCGACGGCGCTCTGCTTTCGCTCGAGGAGGGCTCTGCTGGCGTGGGCTGAGTGCGGAGGTCGGAGGGGGTTTAAATAGGGGGTCGCCGGCGTCAGAAAGGCAGGGAACCGAGGGGATCCCGAGAGCTCCGGCGAGGGTTACCAAAAGCTTCGGGAAGCTTTCCAAAAAGGTGAAAACGCGTCGGTTAACGATGGAATGGGAGCGGCGGCGATCGGGTGAGATGATCCGGGGCAAATCCAGGTGAAAACGGGCGGTCGTCGGTGAAACAGGAAGGAGATCGCCGGAGAAGGGAAGGGGAGCGATCCCCTTCCATCGGAGACGAAGGTCCTGACAGGTGGCCCCCACCTGTCAGCGACCGAACCAAAAAGGAAGGGCCGACAGGCGGGCCACGGCTGTCAGAGGGCGAACACGGGCGCACAGAGGCTGGCGGGTGGGGCCGAGGCGGGGTGCGAGCGGGAGGAGAGAGGGGAGGCGAGTGCCGACAGGCGGGCCCCTCCTGTCAGTGGGTGGGTGGCAATGGGCTGGGCCGAGAAGGCCGTTGGGAGGAGTTTCGGGGTTGAGGCCCATTAAAGTTTAAAATTGATTTTCGATTTAAAATAATTCCAGTAATTCGAATATTTGATTAAGGGTTGAATCACTGTTGATAAAAATTTGTAAAAATTCCTAAAATTATATCTTGGGCTCTAGTTCATCTCATAAAAATTTCAGGTTCAAATTTTGAGTATTTCTCCCTGTTTGGCTTTATTTGGGCTCTTTGGTGATTTTTCTTTAATAATAAATTCAGAAATGATTTAAATAATATTTCCTTTTTATTTTATTCCTTTTAATTTCTGGGGTGTTACAGTACTGTATTCAATTGTAAATGGCTCAAGGTCTGTGGACTGCTTGCCATTCTCAACCTCCCAGTTCCACTGTGCTGCCTCGTTAAAAACCACGTCGCGCGAGACCACTACGCGGCGAGTGTTCGGATCATAGCAGCGATATGCCTTTGAACCCACTTCATAGCCAACAAACACTGTCTTGCGGCTTCGATCTTCCAATTTCTTCAGGTTTGGACGTGTGTTCTTTACATAAGCTATGCTCCCGAATGTACGAAGGTAATGAACTGCTAGAGATACACCATACCAGGCTTCAAATGGAGTCTTTCCATTCAGGGCCCGTGTTGGTGCACGGTTGAGAATATGCACTGCTGTTGACACGGCTTCACCCCAGAAGTAACCCGACATGGCTTTAGCCTTCAACATGCAGCGTGCCATGGCGACAACACTTTGGTTACGCCTCTCCACCACTCCATTCTGCTGCGGCGAATAGGGAGCAGTGAGTTGGCGCTCAACTCCGCGCTCGGTGCAGTATTGCCCAAACTCCACTGATGTGAACTCCCCTCTGCGATCAGTGCGAAGGACCTTCAGCTTCTTCCCGGTCTGAACCTCAACAACAGCCTGAAAGTTCTTGATCTCTGATGGTGCTTGATCCTTGATAGACAACAACCAGAGCCACATATAGCGACTCAGGTCATCCACGAGGAGCAGAAAGTATCTGTTGCCACTGGGAGTTGCCGGGGAGACCGGGCCACAAAGATCGCCATGCACTAGTTCAAGAATCACTTCTGCTCTTCGATTGGCTTCATTTGGAAATGGAGTACGTCTGTGCTTTCCAACAAGGCATCCATCACAAACTTGCTCCACGTGATCAAGCACCGGTAGCCCACGTACCATCTTCTGCACCGCCAGTGTTCAGAGTGAACGAAAACTGAGATGACCGTAGCGTGAATGCCACAGCCATGCTTCTTCAGTGGTCTTCGCTGCCAGGCACACAGGCTGCCCAACATTCAGCTTGATCATGTATAGCCGGGAATCGTCACGTGGGACTTTGGCAATGAGGAGGTCATTCTGGTCGAAGACTTGTAGAAGGCCTCCGTTGATGTTGACACAACAACCGGACTCATCGAGCTTCCCAACGCTAATGATGCTTGCCTTCAGTTGCGGTATGTAGTACACCCCAGTCAGAACTCGATGCTCTCCACTCCTAGAGATGAGGACAATGTTCCCACAGCCTTCAATCCTCGTGACAGATCCATCCCCAAACTTCACAGTGCCGCTTACTTGAGAATCAAGCTCGGCAAAGACATCCCTTGAGCCCGTCATGTGATTTGTTGCGCCGGTGTCAAGTACCCAGCGCTCATCTTCCTTCTCCTTCACTGTCTCGAGATCAGCATAGGCCATCTGTTCTTCGATGTGGACGACGCGACGTGACGTGGTGGCCAAACGAGAAGATGGCATCGGAGGACAGTCGAGGACGACGCCATGATCCAGCAGAAGGTTCTGTTCGTCATGCCCTCCTTGCACCACATGAGCTTGTGCTTCCTCGTCACGTTTCTTCTTTCGGCATTCGCAAGCCCAGTGGCCTTTCTTGCCGCAGTACCCGCAGATGTCGTCGCGACTGGCACCTGTCTTCCGTGGCCCCTCGAGGAGTTCTTAGGGCCTTTGTTCTTCCCGCCGGTCTTGCCACCGCTGGGTCCTGCACCCACATTAGAGCTGGAGCCATCACGCGCCTTCATGCGAGCCATCCATTCCTCTTCAGTGAGAAGTAGACGGCCGGTGTTCTCCTTCGCCGGGGGCTGCTTCTTTCTCTGTTCAACAGCGCGAAGGTGTCCGACGGCTTCCTCGAGCGACAGTGAGTTGAGGTCAAGAAGAGTCTCCATGTAGATTACCACATGTTCAAGTCTGTCAGGGACCACGTGCAACATCTTCTTAATTACCTCCTTCTCGGAGATCTTGTTGCCGAGTACACGAAGCTGGCTGGCAACAGTGGTGAGGCGCAGTGAGAAGTCTTCAACCGTTTCGCCGGCCTTGAACGTGATCTCGTTGAAGTCTTGCCGGAGTCGTTCGGCGTTGGCTTCCTTGACGCGATCGGCTCCAAGGCGCACCTTGCGAATTGCCTCCCATGCGTCGTGAGCGGTCTCTTTAACCGCCAGTCCTGCCTGCATCTCCACCGGGATGGCGCGAAGAATTGCGGCGAGAGCGCTGCGGTCCTCGCGGTGTTCGCCCTCGCCCGTCTCGACGACATCCCAAAGCCCGGCTGCTTGGAGATTCACCTTCATCACCAACGACCATTCGGTGTAGTTTGTCCGGGTAAGCGTGGGGTAGACCATACTCGAGGAGGATTTCTCGATGACACGCTCGACGACTTCACGATGGTGTGATCGCCGCGGTGGTGGTGATCTTGACGAGCGGCGACTGCCGCGTGGCGGCAGCGAGTGCGAGGGAGTGTGCGACATGGCCCGAGATTCAGCAGGCTCTGATACCAATTGTCGTAGTTCGCCGGAGCTTCGCCGGAGTTAAACCTGCAGCTATCACACCGTGAACTCAGCGAGACTACACACAGGTTTTGTGCTGCGCAACAACAAGCAGCTTTTCCTCGTATTCATTTGCAAGATATAAACGTGCTAACAAAACATACGAGCTTTTCGCTCAATCATGCAGACTACGTGCTCCGTCACTTGAGGAGTGAGAGCACCAGAAAAACGCTAAAGTGATTACGTGCGTGCTCATGCAAGGATCAACGCAGGATCCAATTATTCAGCTAATACTAAGGAACTAAACATGCACACATGCAAGGGATTATTTCAACAAGCAACACCATTGTTTTCCCGTACAACACGCGACATAGAAAACGAGGAAGAAATAAAACCGAGCCGTGGATACTATAGAAACCAAGCCGGCTGTCACCTGTCTCACGAGCTAAATTTGAGCCACAACTTGGCTGGCCGATAGATCATCTTTGAAGCCACGTATCTTTCATCTAGATACGGGTTTGCACAGCACGTTCAGTCGATATTGTATCCACTGGATTTTTTTCCCCATATTTGAAACGTACCTAAAAACCATGGATCGGGTCGGCACAACGGCCTGGCCGTTTGGCATCTATAATCAAATCTCAACCACCCGTACTTACACAGCACAATCTTTGACGTGTGACGTGTCCTACTCTAATACTCTTATCGGGGGTTAAGAGCGACGGAGCGTACTGCTCCCCCACCCGCAAAGCCACCGCGACAGAGCGCGCACGAGTCCCTCGAGACGAACGCGTATCGGCGCCGGCGATTGAAGTAGCGTCGGAGCCGGTCGTCGAGGGCCCCCGGCGGGATCGGCCGAGATGGCGATGCGCCACCTCATCACCGGCCAGGGCAACTGCGCCCCGGACGGTGCGTCCTCGTCCAATCCCTTGGGGAACTTCGCCAACGCCCTCCTCGGCCAGTCCTCCAAAGCGCAGGTAAAAAGCCCTAGACGCTAGACCTAGCTCTGCGGGCCTCGGCTCGAGTTCCAGATAACTGTTGCTAGTTGCTACTGATGGTTGGAGTTGGCTGGATCGATTCGTCGCCGTTTAGATCACTCCTCCGCAGGGTGATGGTTTGGCGCGGGCGACTCAATTTATCTAATTGTTCCGAAAACGCAAGCAATTCGATGTATGCGTGTATAACTGTTGGTCTGCTCTGGATGTAGTTAGAACGTCCTGGTGATGTTTTTAGGTTGGTGATCCTATACTGCGTCATCTGATAAGTCATAAGTGTATTGGTGGGCATCAAATGGCTCTATCACAATTCACAAGAGAGATGTGTTTGATTTGCCACCACCATAGTTATTGAGGGGTAAGGTGAGACGAGGCGGTGGACTACTGCCTTACCGCCTAAGCGGTAAGGCGTAAGGTGAGGTGAGACGTGACATGGCACGTGGGATGTTGGTGAAGCAGGAGCTCTCCCTAGTGGCGGCACCAAGCAGGAGGCTGGGAGCTCCTTCCTGGTGGTGGCGGTGAGCAAGAGACTGGGAACTCCTTCCTGGTGGCAGCGGTGAGCAAGAGGCTGGGAGCTCCTTCTTAGCAGCAGCGGTGAGCGATAGCTGTGTATGGCGGTGGTGGCGAGCAGGATCTTGTCCCTAATGGCAGCGGTGGCACTACGGCAGTGATGATGGTGAGCGGGATCTCCCTAGCATCGGTGATGGTGGTGAGCAGGATGTCCTCCTTGGTGGCGCACGAAGCAGGAAGAAAGAACTGACTACCGAGCAACACGATTGGGTGTCTAGGTTCCTATTTCTCCCTAAACCCTAGTCCTCCCAACCTGAGTCGCACACCCATCCGCCCCACTTACATGCCGCCTAGGAAGATTTATGCCTAGCCCTGCCACTTCGCCTATAGGCAGAGCGGAGCATCAGTGCGAACTGCCTAGATGGCACCTAGCCACCTAGGCAGCCTAAGCGAACACTTTTAGAAACACTGTGTGGGGGTTTTGGCTTAGGGTTGGACAGAAGTTGCCTAAACAAGGTGCCGTTACCTCTTGGTACCACCCAAGGACCCTAAAAAACTCATATGTTACACTTCAAATTCATGGAAATCCTGTTCCTAAGTGCTGGTTCAGTTCAATGCTTTGCATTTACCAATTTTTTCATTCCTTATCAACCTGTCTTCTCACATACCATTATTCTATTAAAAGATGAGAAAAGAAACGGGAATTCAAGAGTTCATTCTGTTCCAACCTGCATTATGTTCGGTTTCGCTAAAATAAGTTCTCGGTGAACTAAGTTCAGTGAGAATATCTGAATGGCCTAATATGGAGGAAGTTACTACTTACTAATCATGATGTATCTATGAAGATGTAGTTTATCTTTCTTACTAGCCACTGGGCCTTCTTATTATTAATAATAGCTCTTTTATGGTACCTGATTCCTCTAGATGTAAGAACCATAGGGTATATCACAAACATGCATTTCTGGAGATTTTTAGCATACAGACAGCAGACTACTAACCAGCTGGAAACAGTCAGCCCTTCATGGCACACACATCAAATGTGATTAATTACTTCCTTAAACTTCCATAGTGACACCACTACTCCACTAGGCACAAATGAAATATGTATTTATTCCTACTATTTACTCTGCATATTGTACAATTATCAGCCAGATGGCAAACATGCATGCAACAAAGATCGTACATGAGCACTATTTTTTACATGAACATCCAACATCAGTGGGGAACCCAGAATAAAAATTACTAGGGGTCCAACATAGCCTAATACTCTAATTATCATATATTTTTATAATTTTTATTGGCTGAAACAAGTCAAACAACTAAAAATGGAAAGCTTACCCAGTGTCTTGTGCACAGGGTAAGATACATGTGGGAACACCCCTGTCCAACATTTGTTATGGTTGCACAGTGCAATAACATGCATCGTCTTACTCAATTAGATTGTTTCTAGATGATTGTGATTCAGCATGCAGCGATTCTGTAGGAACATGTGTGTGGTAAATGGCGAGGGAAGAAACATTTGTTACACTATTCTATTTGAACTTAAAAAAATTGTCATCACTGATAGAAAAATACCTCCCAAAACATTACAATGTTTTATATCAATTCCTTTTCTTACATGCACGTTGAAGGGAAACTTGCCTATTTAATAACCATAAGTGACCTATTTACCTCCTACTCTTGCCATTTCATATTATAAGTCGTTTGACTTTTTAAAGTCAAACTTCTCTAACAGTCTAACTTTTATCAAATCTAAAGAAAAATACGTTAACATCTGCAATATCAAATAATACACTATTAAGACATATTTCATGGTGGATTTAATGAAACTAATTTGAGGAGGTTGTTGTTGGTATATTTCTCTATAAAGTTAGTCAAAGTTAGGGAACTTTGACTTATAAAAAAGTCAAGCGACTTATAATATGGAACAAAGGGAGTAGGTGGTAATAGGTAACTACATTTGATTCTAGCCACTAGGTCATTGAAAATGATTTGTCCAAATAAAATGGCTGCGCCATAAAAATTCTCTAGATAATTGTACGTATGGGTCTATAACGTAATGAAGTGGAAATATGGGGTAGTGTGATTCTATAATGTAATAAAGTGGAAATTTGGGGAGGTTTACATCCAAATGCATTATTAATCAAAATAACTTTGTGTCTTTGTTTATAACCTTTTCTTTGTGCAGTCAATAAAGGAACTTCCTGGAGCTGCAGTTAATGTTCCAAGTACATCTGAATTGGGGACAGCTGCTCCTTTATCTACCATCCCTGGTTCAGAGAATGAGTTCAAACAACATCAACTACCATTTGCACGGGTAATGGCCATTCTGTATGCTGTTTTTGGTTCCTTTTGAGCATTCCTAACTATAGTTTAACACTAGGGTGCTGACTTCATCCGAGGGAGTCCTGCTGAAGATTGGATTCAATCTTTTCGGCCTCCAGGGCTTCAGGAATTTGTGGGGCCAGAAGCACACTTTAAAGAATTTGACCAAATTTATAACAACACAGGCGCAACCTTTGGACCAGCCTTGGATGGTATATTTGTAGTTCTTGGTCTTTCCATGACTGGATGTCCGTATTCATCACTTGATAATATACTGCAGCATATTATAATGACTCCCAAAATTTATCCAGGTCCACCACAAAGGGTCTTATCTGGTGTCCTGCATTCTTTCCTTGAAAGCGGTCGAGCCGGTGTGCCATTTCAACCTGTTCCAGTACCAGCGCTTGGTTTGTCTGAAAGTGACAAACAATGTATACGTGATCGTAGCTGCATTATGGCACGCCATATTTTGGCTGACCAGCCTGAAGAATATATACAAGCACAGGTTAACTTATAATTGTTACCTCTGTGAATATGCTGAATCACTTATTTCTGTCTCATTTTCATTATATTGTTACAGTAGTCTGCCTGCTATCTTGTGTTGATGAAAGTAACTCATTATTTGTATCAGGTAAATACATTGCTGCATTCACTTGATATTAACAGTGATTATCGAATGAAAGGCCCACTGCATGGACCACTCCCAGAGATGGAGGAGTATTGGAATCAGTCTCAAAGTGCTATGAGATCTGCTCCAATGCATAATGCTGCAGACAAATGGATAACTGAGTTTGGTCAGCAAAATAATAACCCTGAAAATTGGGCTCTCTCTTTCGAACAACAATATGGTCCCAATGGTTGGGCCTCTGAGTTTGAACAGGTCAGAGTTTTATGCATGCCTGTTTGGCATTTTACACAAGTACCATTTGTTTCAATTTCATGGATATTAACAAGTTTTATTTTATTTATGATGGGCTCAAAGCAAAGCAGTGTAATTTGACTAATTTCATGATAAGAAGTGTTGGTCATCATATTTAAATATCATTCGTGCCCTAGCATGTTAGTTCTAGCCTTCTAGGGTCAGTGATTTAAATTATCTTATATAGTCTTATATTGTTGCAGCATCAATCTCAGATGGCCGTGATGGGAGGATCGAACATGGCAAACCTGGCAGCTATGGAGCAATCTCGTATGCTTGCACAAACATTAGCAAGTAACAATGATCCAAAATTTCAGGTATCTATGATGATTTAATTTGTTTATATAACTCTATTAGGTCTGTATGCTTTATTTTGAATGGGTAATTAGTACATCTTTTAACTGGCATGAAAATCTTCTTCAACAATAACTCGTTCTTATTGGTTTGAACATTGAAGCCATAAGTTCCTTTTATACACCTTGCTTCAATCATGTTGTGTCAAGGGCAGTGAGCCCGAGGGGAGGAGGACCTCGGCTACGTAGATCGTAGCCGCTGTCCGTGGTGGCCGGCTCGGGTTATACCCCCGTCGCCGCCGTTCCTCGTCGGTGGGTTATACCCCCAGCCGCCGGCTTAGGTAGAGAGAGAGAGAGATTAGATGGGAATATCTTTCTTAATCTCAATTGCCTGATTACAGCTTATTTATAGCCTTCAGCCTAACCAAAAGTAGTAACAAACTCCACTAATTAAGGGATAACCAAAATAGCTAACAAACTCCATTAATTAAGGGCTAATCCCCAGCTAACAGATCTTATCCCCTGCCGGCCGTGCCCTGTGTGCTTGCCGCGCGAGCCGTAGCTCGTTCCTGGGCTCGGCGCACGTCACGGGCCCTATGGCGCCGGGTGTACACATGTTTGAACATGACATGTTGTCATGGGTATCGGGCCAGGCCCGATATCGGTGTGAACAGTAGTACCACGTGAACAAGACCCATGTGATACTGTAGCAGCAGATTAGGGATAAATTATGGTTGCTAAGTCAGGTTTTCTGTTAGAGATTAAGAAGAGTCCTTTAGTAGATTAAAGTAAGAGTCTTTATCGTATTGTATTAGGAGTCTTTAGCCGATATCGGGCCAGGCCCATACCGGTATTGACACATGTCAGTAGTAGTTGCAACTTGGTCATGATTAGTGCATGATGTACACTTGCATAATTGCATGTAATACGTTAATATTTTGAATGTGATCTGTTATCATTTTTTATGCATATCTCACTAGTAATGTCTTTGTCTTTATTGTATTTTTCAGCATACCTTTTTGAGGCTTCTGGCATTTTACTATTTACAAACAATTTGTAATTTGTCAACCCCAATTGGATGTCACATGTTAAACAAGTGCAGTGCATGTTGTATTTCATGCCAGAAGACCACTAAATGGAATAGATGGTGTTTTGAGAAAGTTTTTTCTCAAATGTTATTACTTATTATTTCTGAATAAATTCTGTAACACCAAAACTTGACCAATTCTTTTGATCTCTCTAAGTTATGGGCCTTAACTACGCAAATAAATCTTCCAAAAATAAAACCAAACATCCTAAACAGGATGTCAGGATCTCTGCCTTTCAAGATTGAAAGAGCTGAGGCTCCACTAGATAGGCTGAGATATGCTGTATTATTTCCTCATGTTGTCCTAGCATACCACAATGCTAATGCAAACTCCTGGGGCATTTGGATCGTCCTGTCTTAAGCACCTGATGATTCCTTTTGTTTTCTTTTTTTGGGGGGAAGAACTCTAAATTCTTCCAATTTGTTTCAAAGATGAGCCGTGGTGAACTTATTATAGAAGATAATGAAGTAAAACAAGGTTCAGCATCCCAATCCAGTGGATGGGCTGATGAATTTCAAACCCAGTACAATGCTAATGCAAACTCCTGGGCGGATCAGTTTGTTCATGAAGAGGTAATGCTAGAGAGCTGGATGTGTGTAACTGCATGCTTGATGGGGATCTGGTTTTCTTTTTGATCTAAACAAAAAACTGATAAAAATACTGGTGAATCATGATGTTTTTTAACATACAGCTTTACTTTGTAAGTTTATCTTCCTATAAGCATGTAAATATGTAATATATCCAGTCACTGATGTTTCTGATTAAATGATAATGCCATTAATACAAATCTTTTAGTGCTATATCATGTTTGATTGTATAAATATTACACTGATGTTGCTGTTTCATGATGATGTCTCAACTTTATTCTCCAGATTTCACAAGGAGCAGATAAGTGGGCTAGTGAATTCTCTAGTGAGCATAATCAGGGTGGCCTCAATGAGAACTGGATTGATGAGTTCTCCAAATTGCACGTTGGTGATGAATGGGCAGAAGAGTTTGGTGGAGGAGCATTTGGTGAAAGCTCTGCTGATCCATGGGTGGATGAGTAAGTACAAATCTCTTGCTCCTCTGTTTGCTTTAACATATATTGCTTCTGATGTGTTGCTGCAGCAATGTTCATGTCAGAATACTAGAAAAACATTTACTCTTGTTCAATCCAATAATACCGTCTAGTTTGGTTATGGGAATTATACGAGTTTACTTTGTATCAATCGTATACCATGTTCAATTTTACAGAAGCACTTTTGCTACATCAGTTACACACACTATGTTTGTGCTTTCTAGGTTCCAAAACCAACTGTCGGCTTCCAAACAAAATTCTGGTGCATCACGAGGGGTTTATGTTTTTTCTGACATGAACCCATACGTTGGTCACCCTAATCCAATGCAGGAAGGCCAGGAGCTTTTCCACAAAGGCCTCTTAAGTGAAGCTGTTCTTGCTTTGGAGGCTGAAGTTTTGAAGAATCCTGATAATGCTGAAGGTTGGAGGTTACTTGGAATAACACATGCCGAAAATGATGATGACCAACAGGTGATTGTAATATTGTATCCCCCCATTGATGATATGTTTATATGTAAATTTAGGGGCACATCAAAATACATGCTAGTCATTACCATGTGCTGATTATTTTTCGTTATTGTGGTCTGACATGGATTCCCTGCATGTTTCTGTGCATCCCTTGTATTCATCATGAATTTTATTTAAATTAATCATCAGTCTTAGAGGCCCAAGTGTGAATTTTATCGAGGCCTGGATGGCTGAATCTGACTGCTGATGTATCTGCTCTGCATGCAGTATGCTGATCCTCATGAGTCATGAGGAATTATGTAAATTATCAATTATGCTCAATTCTGCATGCCCTTTTAATAATTGCATAAACTAGTATACATGTAACTTGAACGGATGGATCCAGACTATAATCTGTCATGAAATTAAGTGTATTGTAACTTATCAGCACCATGTGTGATGTAATGATTTATCGATTCCATGCTTCTGTTTATCCTAAGGCATTGTTATTGCTTTGCTTTCAGGCAATTGCAGCAATGATGCGTGCACAAGAAGCCAATCCAACAAACTTGGAAGTTCTTCTTGCACTTGGTGTCAGTCACACGAACGGTGAGTGTATGGTAATTCGGTGTCCTGTATAATCTACTAGTGAATAAAATGGGATATATTGTGGTTAGAAGTTATAAGTTCTCTTCATTGATAGTCTTGTATACAACTTTTTTGAGGGAAATCAGTAGGAGAGGCTCCTATTGTGATTTTAATATATTAAAAAACCGAACCAAATCAGATAAAAGGAGAAGAGAGCCTAAGGAACAGGCTACAGAGAACCTAGCCAAGCTTTCATAGGCAGCTTGAGACGATCTGGGTATCTAAGAGATTGATTGGAAAATGTGACATGAAAGACGTTCCTCCAAGAAACAAAAGAGGGGGGGGGGGATATTATCAAAGACACATCTATTGCGGTGTAGCCATAGCGCCCAGGAAGCCATGATGATGACGTCCATAAAGAAAGGACGACCGAACGTTGTTTTTGCAGCAAGGAGCTTGTCCGGGACCGTCAGACCATCAAGCCAGTGAAAGCCCAAGTAATTCCAGCATTGGATGCTAAACGAGCCGTCGAAGAATAAGTGAGAAGAGGATTCCGTTATCGCCATGGGGCACAAGCAGCAGCATAGCTTCTGAGGAGAGTTGAGGATGCGTTTCTTGTGAAGGACATCCTTGGTGTTGAGCTTGTCCAAGAGGAGCAGCCAGAAGAAGACCTTCAACTTATTGGAACACTTGGCTTTCCAAAGCCATTTGAAAGCAGTGTGCGGCTGGAGGAACTTGAATTGGTGGTTGTAGAATTGCTTGGAGGAGAAGGGAGAGGGTCCTCAGATGAATGCCCAATTGTCATGAGCAAGATTCTGCCTGTTGAAGTCTGCAAGCGTCACATTTAATTGATTGAGCTCAAGGAGAGCATCCAGAGAGAGCGGCAGGTTGAAGTTTCCTGAAGGGTCAGCTTAATCCAGAAAGAACTTCACGGAGCAGTTACTTCTTTTAGCATAGATAAACAGTCGTGGAAAAGCCAGCTGGAGGGGGGCGATAAGCCAACAGTCTTCCCAGAATGCCACCATGGCCCCATTTTGGACAATTGGCCTGAACAATTCCACGGAAGTGATTGGAGAGGCTGAGGACATCTCGCAACCAGTGAGATCCTTTGGGCTTCGCACAGTGCGGGGGGCACCTTGAGAAGCTGTATAACTGGTGTGTCAACTCTCAACTGGACCCATGGAATATCCTGAGAGGAATAGAATTTGACCAGGTGCTTTAGCAGTAGCGTCGCATTCTGAGTCCTGAGATCAATGATGCTGAGTCCACCTTTCAGCTTTGGCTTACACACCTTATGCCAGGCCACCCTGGAAGAAGATCCTGCATTGATGGAGGAGCCATGCCCGATGAAGTCTTGTATACAACTAAACAAAGCTAATGTATGTTTCTGTCATGGTGTCACCCGCCAGATAAGTACTTTGGTTGGTAGGAACTAATCTTCTTAATTAATACAAAAACGAAGTAGTTGGATGAGGCTTTGGATCTTGGTGCCACCTCGGTGGCACGGAGGAGCCGCACCACCGAGACAGGGGGATACATGGAGGCAATGACTGAATTGAATACTTGACGACCTAAACTCCTATTGGGGTCCTGTCTATATAGACACAAGATCAACCCCTCTAATTGATCTAATTTGCTGGCTGAATTAATCTAAATAGAATTCTAATCTAATTTGCTACAATATCGATGCCACCACCACTTCTAATCTCGTGACTTTCGCTTAGAGCAGTTGCAGAGGTTGCAACTTCTCCTTGATGGCATCCAAACGCTGCATGATAGCTTTCAGCATGTCTTCGATGGCATTCCCCGAACCGGCGCCAGATTGGGAACTCATCGTAGCGGAAGGAGAATCCGAGAGCTTTGATACCAAGTTATCACTGTCTAAAGAAGTACTCTGGTTAGTAGGAACTAATCTTCTTAATTGATAGGAAAACAAAGTAGTTGGATGAGGCCTTGGACCTCGATGGTGCGGAGGAGCCGTGACCGGCGCTACACCACCAAGGCAGGGGATACAGGGAGGCAAAGCAATTGAATACTCGATGACCTAAACTCCTATTGGGGCCCTGCTTATATATATACATAGGACTAACCTATCTAATTGATCTAATCTGCTACAGTACCAATGGGCACGGTTGGTTGGGCTAGGCCTAAAACCCTAGCCCATGACATCTACACCCCTCTCTTTGAGCAGCTCGACGACATTAAACTTAACTCCTAACCCTAATACGAATACAATTCAAGCCTTTTACATCTCGGCTTAAGGTTGACCACATCCCATCCCTCGTAGTGATAGGATGACTCCACACCGTGGTCTTGCCTGCCTGCACTTGGCATCTTCCCCACTGTCGAAAAGTAGTTTGTCCTCGAGCTGCATAGCAAGATATCACCACTTGAGCTCGTCATGGGGGACCCATGATGTGGGCAACACACCTTGATCTGAGAGGATAAGTTTGTGTGTGTGTGCTCTATGTTGTTTGGTATGATATGTCTGATGTCCATGTGTGGATAAGTTTGTGGTCTTGAGCACTTTTAGCATCTTTTGCTTTAAGCATACAGTGTTCTAAAAATCGGGATTAGGCGGGCGCCTAGGCGGGATTAGGCGCTGGGCGCCACTCCAGCGCCGCGCGGAGCCTCCAGGCGGCGAGCTGGGCGGCCCAGGCGCCTAGGCGGTCAACAACGGCGCTGGGTGGTTGACCGCGGCTCTAGGCGGCGCCTGGGCGGCGTGGCGCGATGGCGTCGCGGCCAGATCCGGCGACCGGCGACGAGCGGCGCGCGCGGACAGATCCGGCGGCGTGGCGCGATGGCATCGCGGCCAGATCCGGCGAGGGGAGAGGTCACCGTGCTCCTTCTGTGCTCCGGTGCCGCTCACCGCGCGCCGACGCCTCGCTCAGGGCCTCGCGCGTCGTGCGCTGTGCTCCGACCTCCGTGCTCCGTCCCCCGGTCCAGCGCATCGAGCATTCGAGCTCCGGCCGAGCCGCCGAGGCCGCGACGCCGCGCTCCAGCAGCAGTCTCAGTGGCGATCCGGGTCAGTGCAGAGCAAAGAAGGCCTGCCGCAGCCGGAGGGGGAAGAAAGGGGAGGGAAGAGAGAGGAGGGGAAGAGAACGCCTAGGACTCAGAGGAGAGAAGTGAAGAAAGCCGGTTGGACTGCGGGAAAGGAGAAGAAAAGGACTCTTGGTCCAAGAAAAAACGCCTCGGGACTAGTATTTGACACATGGGGAGCAGTGATTGACTCTTGGAATAGGAAAGACCTTTAGGAAAACACTGTGAACCAGCCCTCTAAACAGGAACTTGGAACTGAAGGGGCACAGACCTAGGCGCCGCCTAGGCGGCTCTAGGCGCTAGGCGCTAGGTCGCCGCCCGACTAGCGCCTAGCGCCTACTCGAACACTGTAAGCATATTAGACTAGCATCTTGGACTAGCATCTAGACTAGCATCTTGGACTAGTGGGCTGCATGGCTAGCCTATATATGTATCCCCAACCATGTAGGTTGGACATGTCATTCTAGTGACTTGAATGAGAAGAAAATTGCCCCAACTCTGAGTGCCATATCTACCAATGCTAGTGTTCTTTCTAACAATTGGTATCAGTATGATTCTGTGACCTATTTAATCCCCTTTGTGACTCTCTCCAGCGGAGCCACCCATCTCCTTGTTCGTCTTCCTACCTCGCCGGTCTACCTGAAACCAGTGAGTCGGCGAGCACCACCCACACTCCGAGCAGCATCTCGATAGCAGCGGCTTCCTCCAAGTGCAGCAGCAACCCTCACGACCCTTCCCCTCTAGCGGCGTGCCATGTATGTAGGAGACTCTCTGCTCGGTCACCTCAAGCGTGCGACGCCGGCAGGAGGCCGAAGTCGCCGCGGCAGAGGAGCGCGAGCAGCAGCAGAGGCCGCGGTAGCGGTGGCTCAAAAGGCGAGGTTGGCGGCGGCAGAACTGGCAGCAGCGATAACGCAAGAGGAAGCGATTGTGGTTGCAGTACGTGTTGTGGCGCAAAGCTCGAGCAGTAGTGGCACTGCCTCCGAGGGAGGTAGCCTCGACCTAGAGGTCGAGTTACCAAGGAGGGCGAAGGATGAGCGGGTGGTGCAGTGGGTAGTAGCACAGCCCTGCGCACGCGTCGGCAGCCCAAACGGGCCTAGACGCACCGACAATGCTCCTGGATGATGCGCACGTGACGGTCGTGCCCCTGGCGAACGCGACCCTCACAAGCGGCGTACCTCTCCTTCCTCGGACCGGCGCCATGGTCATCACGACTTCCAGACTATCGTCAAGGACGCTAGTGCTGGTGGTGGATGGCCCACCCTCACCAAGACCAACTACGATGACTGGTCCGTGGTTATGAGGGTAAAGCTCCAAGTGCAGCACACGTGGGAGGCGATCACATACGACGATGATTGACGGGTGCTGGAGGCCCTCGTTGCTGCAATCTCGTCGAAGATGCAGTCTTCGATTGCTTGCAAGCAGATTGCCAAGGAGGCTTGGGATTCCATCGATGCAGCGCGTATCGGCAGCGATCGCGTCCACAAGTCTATGCTGCAGGCACTACGCAAGGAGTGGGAGAACCTGGCTTTTAAACCAAGTGAGGATGTTGATGATTTTGCTCTCCGTCTTAACTCTATTGCAGAAGTTGGTGCATCTCCAGCGAAGACATCATCAACGAGGAAAGAGCCGGCGAGAAGCTCCTTCACTGCGTTCTCGGGAGATACAAGCAGATCGCTCGCTCGATCGAGTCCTTGCTGGACCTCTCCGGGATGTCGATCAAAGAGGCGATAGGTTGCCTCAAGGTCGTCAACAACGACGAGCCCCAACCATCTTTAGAGTCGGCCATCACTGGAGGCAAGTTTCTCTTCAACAAGGAGCAGTGGCTCGCTCGCTAGCGAGAGCGGAAGGAGACATCAGGTTCGTCGAGTAGCCACAAGCGCTAGCCACGCAGGGAGTGCAAGGCTCCCTAGGCGCGTGGAGGCACTACTGGCGGCGCCAACGGTGACCGCAAGGCCACTCGTGACGACACTTGCCACAACTGTGGCAAGATCGACCATTAGGCCAGGGACTGCCGACAAGCGAAGCGCGGCGGTTAGGCACGCGTCGTGCAAGCATAGGAGTAGCCAACTCTGTTCCTCATACACGGGAACATTGAGCTGCACTCCCCTCTCGTGTTGATAGCCGCTACTCTTCTCCACGTCGACGAACCGTGCGCACACGTCTTCCTCGGCAATAGGTCCAACGATGACATGATCGACGGTTGGTTCTCGACACCGGCGCCACCCATCACATGACCAGGTGGCGGGAGCACTTCTCCGACCTGGACTTCGACGTGCGAGGCTCCGTCAAGTTCAAGGACGCCTTCGCCGTGGAGATAAGGGGCGTCAGCTCCATCTTCATCACCGAGACCGGCGAGCATCGGATGCTCACCGGTGTCTACTACATCCCCGCGCCGAGGAGCTCCATCATTAGCCTTGGCCAGCTGGATGAGAATGGCTCGCACATGGAGATTGAGCATGGGGTGCTGCGCATCTAGGATCATCAACACTGACTTGTCGCCAAGGTAAACATAGGAAGCAATCGCCTCTATGTCCTCCATGTGAAGGTGGTGCAACCCGTGTGTCTTGCAGCCCGCTACGACGACGACGCCTAGCGGTGGCACGAGCGCTTTGGGCACCTCAACTTTGAGGCCCTGAAGCAGCTCGACATCAAGGAGATGGTGCGGGGTATGCCGAGTGTCGAGCATGTGGAGCAGTTCTGCGATACCTGTGTGTTGACCAAGTAGCAGCAACTCTCATTCGCTCGTCAGGTGAGCTTTCGCACCAAGGAGAAGCTCGAGCTCGTGCACGGCAACCTTTGTGGTCCGGTGACACCGGCTACCCCGGAGGTCGGCGCTACTTCCTCCTCATCGACATCGCGTCCTGCTATATGTGGGTGGTGCTTCTCGACACCAAGGCGGCATCCGCAGACGCTATCAAGCGTCATCAAGCTGCTGCGGAGAAGGAGTGCGGCCACAAGCTCTGGGTGTTGCGCACGGACAACGACAACGAGTTCACGGCGGCTAAGTTCACGGCGTACTGCGCTGATGAGGCGATTCAGCACCACTACTCCGTGTCGTACATACCACAGCAGAACGGCGTCGTTGAGCGTCGCAACCAGATGGTGGTGGCCACTGCTCGTGCCCTCCTCAAGCAGAGGGGGATGTCGACAATCTACTAGGGAGAGGCGGTGATGATGACCGTCCATCTCCTCAACCGCTCGCCCACCAAGGCTCTTGACGAGACGCCATATGAAGCCTGATCCGGACGCAAACCGACAGTCGGCCACCTCTGCATTTTCGGTTGCCCGGTGTTCGTTAAGGAGCTCAGCCACGTCTGCAAGCTTGATGATCGGGGCACACGAGGGGTCTTCATCGGCTACGCGGAGGGTTCCAAGGCCTACCACATCCTTGACCCTACGACACAACGCGTCCACATCTCGCGAGACGCTGTGTTCGATGAAGGGCGAGGCTGGATGTGGGGCAAGATGGCGGATGATGGCTCGACTTCGAGGATCAGCGATTTCGTTATCGACTATGTCTACTTCGAGGAAGCAGGGGGAGCTAGCAGCTCACCTTCACCGAGCTCGCTTGCCCTAGCACCTGGCACGTCATCAGCTCTGCCAAGTTCTCCACCGCCCCTTGCACCGGCCACGTCTTGCTCTCCTACATCGGCGCCCACATCTCTGGGATCGACATCCACAGCTTCGGTTCATGATGAGCAGCACATAGTGGAGTTTGCTACTCCACTGTCAAACAACGAGGACCATGTCGACGTCTGCCACGACGGCGAGCCTCTGCGTTACCGCACCATGGATAACATCCTTGGTGAGTAACCCATTCCTGGGATGGCACAACATGACTTTGATGCAGAGCTGCACCTGGCGCACGACGACGGTGAGCCACGTTCCTTCGCTGAGGCGGAAGGAGACGCGGCCTGGCGCGCTGCAATGCAGCAAGAGATGGACGTCGTCAAGCGGAACCAAACATGGGAGCTGGCTGATCTTTCGGCCGGCCACCGTGGCATCACCCTTAAGTGGGTGTTCAAGTTGAAGAAAGATGAGGCTGGGGTGGTGATCAAGCATAAGGCTTGGATGGTGGCACACGGCTTCATCCAACAGGAGGGAGTCGACTTCGACAATGCCTTCACGCCCGTTGCTCGGATAGAGTCCATTTGTGTCCTCGCGCTGGCAGCCCAGGAGGGTTGGCGTGTCCACCACATGGATGTCAAGTCTACCTTCCTCAATGACGACTTGAAGGAGGAGGTCTACGTCCGACAGCCGCCGGGATTCATCATCCCTAACAAGGAGAACAAGGTTCTCCACCTGCGCAAGGCTCTCTACGGCTTGCGACAGGCACCACGAGCTTGAAACAACAAGCTAGACTCCACTCTCAGGCAGATAGGGTTCTAGCAAAGTGCTCATGAGGTTGCAGTCTACTAGTGGGGCAAGGGAGACAATGCCCTGCTGGTAGGCATCTACATTGACGACTTGGTGATCACCGGCGCCAAGGAGGTGGAGGTAGAGAGGCATTCAAGACAAAGATGGACACCTTCTAGATGAGCGACCTAGGGCTCCTCTCGTTCTACCTGGGGATCGAGGTCCACCAGGATAGCTCTGGTACTTCACTTCGTCAGACCACCTATGCCAAGCGCATTGTTGAGCTGGGTGGACTCACTAACTGCAACCCAGTCTACACTCCCATGGAGGAAAGGCTGAAGCTGAGTCGCGACAACACAATGGAGGTGGACGCGACGTAGTACCGGCGCATTGTGGGCAACCTTCGCTACCTTGTCCACACGCGGCCGGACTTGGCATTCTCAGTTGGCTACATCAATCGGTTCATACAACGACCGACGACGGAGCATCAACAAGCCATAAAGAGGATCCTACGCTATGTCACGGGGACCTCTGACTACGGTTTGTACGTCCTGAGGTGCCCTGGTGTGGCACATTTCATCGGGTATAGCGACAACGATCACGTCGGCGACAGCGACACAAGCAAGAGCACCATCGGGACATTGTTCTTCCCTAGCAAGTGTCTGATCAGCTGGCAGTCGGTCAAGTAGCAAGTGATGGCCATGTCCAGTTGCGAGGCATAGTACACCGCAACCACTTCTGCATCTACTCAGGTTCTTTGGCTGGCTCGGCTACTTGGCTTTGGCAAAGAACCCTGTCTTCCACGAGCGTAGCAAGCACATCTGGGGGAAGTACCATTTCATCCGGAGTTGTTTGGATGAGGGGAGTGTGAAGGCTAGCTACATCAATACCCAAGACCAGCTCACCGACTTCCTTACCAAGTCGCTTGGGCGGATTAAGTTTCATGAGCTTCGCGCCAGGATTAGGATGGTTCAGATTCCCCAGAAGGCACCACACAAGACTTAGGGGGAGACTGAGAGGATAAGTCTGTGTGTGTGCTCTATGTTGTTTGGCATGACATGTGTGTTGTCTTTTGCTTTAAGCATATTAGACTAGCATCTTGGACTAACATCTAGACTAGCATCTTGGATTAGTGGGCTGCATGGCTAGCCTATATATGTATAACCATGTAGGTTGGATATGGCATTCTAGTGAGTTGAATGAGAAGAAAATTGCCCAACTCTGAGTGTCATCTTTACCAATGCGAGTATTCTCTCTAACTTGATCTGCTTTAGAGAAGTTCCTTGATGACATCCTGATCCAGCGGTGGCGTCGCGACTGAACCATCCAACGCCATCACTGGTGGGCAGTGAGAGCATCAAACTTTGGAAACTCCCAACTTATGGGTGGTGGAAATGAAGTCATCGCCGGTTTCTTCCTCCCCGTCGCTTGTGCCACAAGAGCCACGAGCCAGCGGTAGGCCCGTTCCTGGCACGTTTTGCTCCGTCTCGATACGGCTGATCGTGGCGTCCAGCGCCTGTTGTTACTGTCCCTGCTCCGTCACCACCACTTCTAATCCCGTGACTTTCGCCTAGAGTAGTTGTAGAGGTTGCAACTTCTCCTTGATGGCATCCAAACGCTGCATGATAGCTTTCAGCATGTCTTCGATGGCATTCCTCGAACCGGCGCTAGATTGGGAACTCATCGTAGTGGAAGGAGAATTCGAGAGCTTTGATACCAAGTTGTCACTAGCCGAAGAAGTACTCTGGTTGGTAGGAACTAATCTTCTTAATTGATAGGAAAACAAAGTAGTTGGGCGAGGCTCTAGACCTCGATGGCGCGGAGGAGCCATGATCGGCGCTACACCACCGAGGCAGGGGATACAGAGAGGCAAAGTCTAAACTGAATATTCAACGACCTAAACTCCTATTGCGGCCCTGCTTATATAGACATAGGACCAGCCCCTCTAATTGATCTAATCTGATAACTAAATTAATCTAAATAAAATTCTAGTCTAATCTGCTAACTGAATTAATCTAATCTGCTACAGTACCGATGGGTACTGTTCTTGGCTGGCTGGGCTAGACCCAAAACGCTAGCCCATGAGCCATGACACATGAGTTGAACCCATGAAGAGATAAACACCGCTGTGAAGATAGTCGGACAGCGACAGCTGCTTGGGATGAAAGGTAGACTTAAGTTGGAGAGATAAACATTGGGATGAGAAATTATACTTTTTTTCTTCATTTATTCCTTGATGAATACAACCATATTTATAAGAGCCTACAAGACTTATCTCTTAACTAACTATAATCTAATCCGCTAGCTGAATAACCAACTGACTCAATTCGACTCTAGGACTATCCAATTACAGACCTGGACTTTTATTAACCGGTGGATTCTAATTCTAATCTGCCGCATTGCTACAGTACCTGTAGGTACTGTTCACCTGGGTAGGCCTGGGCGTAGCAGCCATGGCCCACAGCCCATGACAGCCCTGGGAGTAAAATTTTGTTCAAATTGGCTATATGTCTTGATGTTTTTTATATACCAATTTGAGGGTTTGGTTTTCTATATAATTGCTGCAGAGTTGGAGCAGGGAGAAGCATTAAGATATCTTCATAGGTGGCTTCAGAATCATCCAAAATATGGGGGTATTGCCCCTCCACAGACAGCTGAGACTCTTTATGGTCCTGATGTAAGTGCATGCCATATGTTTCATAATGTTACTAAACATTGGCATCTTCAGCTTACAAATGGTATCTGCAGATATGTTATAGATGAATGATATGTTTTCTGATTTTTCTATAAATTAATTTTATTTTGACATAGTAAGTGGCTTACCTCTGATCAGGTTATTAGATTGTTTAATGAGGCTTCTCAAATGTCACCTGAGGATGCTGATGTCCATATAGTTCTAGGAGTCTTGTACAACCTGTCAAGAGAATATGATAAAGCTATAGCTTCATTTAAGACAGCACTACAGCTGAAACCAAAAGACTATTCTCTCTGGAACAAGCTTGGTGCAACCCAAGCAAACAGCATCCAGAGCGCTGATGCAATACTGGCATATCAGCAGGTAATTAGTTTTTGCAAGCTTTTTTATTTCTCAGCTTTGGTGGATGTTTTGCTAATTAAGTACGAAAGTGTATTTGCATGTTTTTTTAAAAAGTACAGCACCTTGCAACCTTGTCTGTCATGTTATTCAGAATAGCAACTTAATCCACTTTTCATTGGGCTCTGCCTATTCCTTTTGGAGGATGTTTCTGCCAGTTGCATTCACTTGTGTTGCAAAATCTAATAGGATAATTCACAGCTGACAGAAATCTTTCTATAACATGTCCCTGTACCTTTTGGACTAGTTATTTGAAAAGGCCAGATGACCAGAATGTAGATTGAGACGTGGTTGTGCATGTTATATATCAGAACATCTGTTGACTCTGGTGGTCTGGCCATTCCTCTAAGGGTACAATTTCAGTATAATTGGTAGTATTAATATTGCATTCAGTTCAAGCTATGTGCTGCATCCCAGTACCTGTACAGTTGTACTTCTGTAAACCCAGTCACTTATAATCAAATTGGTGTCCAATCCTGCAGAGTACAGACACATCTTAGGGAAAAAGGCTGGATTCTTCACTTATTTTACCAGTACTATAGTACAATTCTACAACTATCCTTTTAGATCTTATGCCGTACAGTCCTACCTTTACAGAAGATTGAAGCTGTCTTTAGCTGATTATAGACTAGAAAGCTGCAATTATTGAGTTGATTACTATCAGTGTAGAACTGTTGATGAATCTCCAATGTAAACAAATTGTGCTATACAAGTATCATAGCACTTATTGATGGGATGTAATGCTGAAACTAATGCATTCAGTTGCTTCTGGTTTCAGGCTCTAGACCTAAAGCCCAATTATGTCCGTGCGTGGGCTAATATGGGAATTAGCTATGCCAACCAGGTAATCCTTCTCTTAACAGAATGCTACCACTTGATGACTTCATTGGTTGTGTAATTGCATCTTTTAACAAACTAATCGCAAATTCGCAATGTTATCAATGTCCTTGCAATGTGAAATACAAAACTATAGTACCCTTGTTGTTTATCATAGTTTGTCATCATGTGTTATAGACTCTTTTATTGGAAAGTATTATAAGAGGAGTAAGGCTGGGCCGGCGGCCGAAACCAGCCCAAAGCTGGCATCTAGGGCAGAAGCCCTGGCCCCTGCTCTAGCCCAGCCGAACCCAGGAGATTAGGGATAAAAGGATTGTTATTCAGATTAGGAGTTTTGTTTTAATCTGTTAGGTTTCCTCTTAAGGGATAAGGACTCTTAAGGGATAAGAATCCTTAGTTTAATAGAGTCTTTAGTTTAATGGAGTCTTTAGAGATAAATCAGCCTTGGCTTATAAAAGGCTTAGGCATCTATTGTAATAAGGCATCAAGGAATAAAGGTCTCCCCTATTAGGCGAGATTTACCTTGAACCCTGGCTGATTCCAAGGCTGACACTGGCAATACCAGCGACGCCCAGCCCCCCTACGCTCTGCGCTCTCTTCCGTCTTCCGTTCTTAATCTCTATTCTCCCCTACGCACGCCAAGGAGGAGGATCAGAGATCCGGTTGGTATCAATTTGGTATCAGAGACGGTCGGAACATCGACAAACATGTTCGGTTCTGTCAACGATCCTGCAACATTGACTGCTGATAAGAAGCTCGACTTCCTCATGGCAGCAATGAATCAAGTGATGGGCCAGCTGTCCACGATCAATGGTTGCCTCGACTCATGATCGGAGGTTGGCACAGGTGAAGACCTTGGAGAAGGTTGACTAACTGCAACGGATATTTCTACGGCCGAACCAACCAAGGTGATAGGGCCGGCCAGGGGAGATACACCGGCTTTGGGCAGCACGATGAGGATGGAGGCAATGGGTCCTACGACCGTGGTCGGCCTAAGGTCGGTGGCTTCTGCCGCCCCAAATTAAAGTTTCCAACGTTTGACGAAGAATCTGATCCGTTAACATGGGTTAACAAATGTGACACATACTTCCGAGCCATGCACACCATGATAGAAGAAAAAGTATGGATTGCCTCGCTCTATCTGGTGGGAGTTGCTGCTGAGTGGTATTATAGCCTAGAGAAGGATCATGGTGTTCCTTCTTGGGCTTGGTTTGTGGAATTCATACACATGCGGTTCGGGCCACCTCTATGACACAATGGATTAGCTGAATTAAAAGACCTCTATCGGACAGGCACAATAGAGGAGTATCAATGTCAATTCTCTTTGCTAGTGTGTCATTGTGATGGCTTGTCTTCTATGCAGCAAGTAAACCTATTTACAGCAGGCCTCGGTGAACCGCTGCGAACAGATGTCAAGCTCCATGTCCCAACACATCTATAAACAACTATGAGCCTCGCTAGGGCTTATGAACGAAGGGAGACAACCACTCTAGAGGGCCGAAACAAAGTTGTGGGGCGGTCAGCCACAACAACCACAAAAGGGGATGGGTCGGTTGGGGCAACAATAAAACCAGCCACGATTCAAGCATCTCACACCTGAAGAGCTTGCAGCCAAGAAGGCCAATGAGGAGTGCGTCATCGGAGACGTCATGGGAAAACCTAGAACAGTAAAACCAGCCATGCTTCAAGCGTCTCGCACCTGAAGAGCTTTCAGCCAAGAGGGCTAACGAGGAGTGTGTCGTCGGAGACGTCATGGGAACAACTAGAAGAGTTCAAACGATGTTTTTCAACAGTACAGCTCGAGGACGAGCTATTTGTTGGGGAGGGGGGAATATTATAGACTCTTTTATTGGAAAGTATTATAAGAGTAAGGCTGAGCCGGCGGCTAGGGCTGAAGCCCAGGCCGAAACCAGCCCAGGGCTGGCATCTAGGGTGGAAGCCCAGGCCTAGCCGAACCCAGGAGATTAGGGATAAAAGGATTGTTATTCAGATTAGGAGTTTTGTTTTAATCTGTTAGGTTTCCTCTTAAAGGATAAGAGTCCTTAGTTTAATAGTCTTTAGTTTAATAGCCTTTAGAGATAAATCAGCCTTGGCTTATAAAAGGCTGAGGCATCTATTGTAATAAGACCTATTGGGCGAGATTTACCTTGAACCCTGGCTGATTCCAGGGCTGATGTCGGCAATACCAGCGGCACTCAGCCCCCCTACGCTCTGCGCTCTCTTCCATCTTCCATTCTTAACCTCTATTCTCCCATGCGCACGCCAAGGAGGAGGATCAGAGATCCGGCTGGTATCATCATGCTTTCCAATCAATTCTGAAATGATCTTGTTCAATGTTTTTGTGCATTGATGGTCACCCAAATACAATTATTCATTCGAAGCCTCCATGATATATCCAATGATGCCACAAATGTGGTTGGCCGTCATGTCATGGGTTGAACCCATAACAAGATAAACACCGCTAGGATGATAGCTGGGTGTTGCTGGCTGTTAGGGACGAGAAGTAGACTTAGGTGAGGGAGATGAACGTGATTAGAGATTAGACTTCTTTCTTCTTATTCATTGATTACTTGATTAATATAACCCTATTTATAGAGACTACAAGATCGAACCAAATCTATTACGACTCTGACTCTATCCATTAATAAACTTGGACTCTAAACATATCTATTTTTCCACGTTGATACAGTACCCGCAAGTACTGTTCACGCAAACAGTACCCACATGGTACTGTTCATGTGGCTGGGCCTGGGCCTGGCAGCCCTGGCCCACAGCCCATGATACGTCATCCTTGGTAATATTCAAGATGACAACAGACATGGAACACCCATGTTGAGATGACAGTTTTCTGTGTTTGTTATGCAGGGTTTATATGAAGAATCGATTCGATACTATGTAAGGGCAGTTTCTATGAATCCAAAAGCTGACAATGCCTGGCAGTACTTGAGGATCTCTCTTAGGTATGACTTGCTCGCTTGATTTTGGTGCTTGTAAGATTACTAGATATACATTCACTTCGAAGAAATAATCCACCGTGCACGTGCAATTTCCAAGCAGCATAAATCATTTCTTTACACATGTAATCTCAACGCTATTTTTTAATTGATTAACGTTTTGCTCTTTCAAAACCAGCAATGTTTCACGAGCTGACATGATCGCGGCATGTGATTCCCGCAACCTTGACGTTCTTCAGAAAGAGTTCCCCCTGTGAGTCTCGTCAATCTAGACATATAGAACTTGCTCCTCAAGCCCCCATGAGCAAGGAAAAGCAGCAATAAAACAACCAGCAAATTGGAGGCTTCACATCTTGGAATGGCGAAATTCGCAAAACGGTGGACGATGCTGTCCGTTGTGATTAATTGGTTCGTGGATGTTGATATTCTCTTTAACAAGGTGCGACATGCATAAAAACTGAAGATCAGCACCCATTCTTCCGTAGGTGTCAAATCCGATGGCAAGTTAAATCTGTACACAGGAGACATGAATGCCCGATCAAAATCTGTCGTGGACTCGTGGTTGTAACTGGTTATCCCTCAGCTCCATATTATAACTTGTACAACTTTGAATAAGTTTAAAGGAAAAATATATTACCATGTACAATATTAAATAAGGTATTATTAAGATGAAATTTTTGCTCTTATGTCACAAAATTGAGTAGTGTTTATTTTTTTTGCCACGTCCTGTGTGTTTGACAACTGGGTCTAAGGACCATTTGTCATACACTCATATGGAGCAAAAAAGTAAATTTCACCAATTTATGTGTGACATGAATGCAAATCTTCATATTAAGATATATTTCATGCTACGCTAGATTTAATGAAACTAATTTGATGTAGTATTTGTGTGTTGTATATTTTTTCTATAAGTTAAAGACTTGTACAATATTAAATAAGGTTTCAATTTGATTGCGTATAATGTTCGCATATATTTTTCTACATGCCTATTATGGATTTACAGTTGGACGAATTTCGCATGCTTCAAGGCCCGTTTAAACAAATTGGAGGCCTTGGAGGTTGGAGCAACTGTACTGTCCTGGTTGCAGAGTGCAGACCAACAACCGGCCCATTTGAGAAACAAATTAAGACCATCTAGATATCAATTATCATTAGGCCTAAGATCTAGCCATTTTATGTTACCTGGCCCAGTTAGTTGGTTTATCAGCCCATATAATCATCAAGAGCCCTAACAGATCAGGTATAGTTAGGGGTGTTTGGTTGCTTGAAATAAAGCCATCTAGTTCAATATAGCTTAAAAAAAGACGTTAATATTCCTTCTAAATGCCGAACTGTACAAATCGTCATCACGTTATATTTATTTAGTTAATTATGTATGATTAGTGGTTATTAAGTATTTTTAGCTAAAATTAATTATAATTAGATTTTATTAGTCGTAACTAAATATTATGGGTATTTTGTGATGAATAGTGATAGCTTAAGGCTCCTGTTTGACACTGCTCCACTCCACCAATTTTAGCTCTCCTCCACAGAAGTCTAGACAAGCAAGTTTAACTTCTCATTTTTAGATCCATGAAAAATAAAAATCCATTCTCTAGATCCATATTTTTTGTGGAGCATCTCAAGAAGTGCTTTGCGAAATCAGTTTTTGGAAACAATCATGAAGTTCCCTAAAAATTACCCACCAATGCCATTACAAACTTATCAATTCATTTTCCTATTCCTGTGCATTTGTCTCCTTCCATGTGATGGCTCAGTTAGGCGAAAACAGATCGACAGGTAGTGGGAGTAAATCAGCGGTAGTGCGATGGCCGCACTGGACATGTTAGGAGCAACGTGGGGTGGGGTTGGTGGCATGGTGGGACTGCACTAGGATGGAGCGACGACACGGGATTCGACAGCGCTAAGGCGACCGACGAGGATGAGTGTGACTCTAGTCGGTGCCGCAAGGGGGAAACGGTGGCTCAACGGTCGGGCTAGGTGCGCCGGTAGTAAGGGTCCCACCTGAAGGAATTGTGTCGAAGAAAATTCTGGGTGGATCAGAAGTTCCGATTTGAAATCGGAAGTTCCGATCAGCCTAGGCGCTCTGTAAGTTAGTTTTTGGAGGTATCGGAAGTTTTGAGATCTAGAGTTAATTGGAAGTTCTGATTTAGAATGGGAAGTTCCAAGATCTGGAGCGGTTTCTCGTTTCCTAGAATGATTGGAAGTTCCTATTTAGAATTGGAAGTTTCGAGATCTAAGAGGATCGGTTCCGATTGAGAATCGGAAGTTCCGATCAAAGCAAAATTAGAGATCGAGAGTCCAAGTCGGAAGTTCTGATCTAGACAAAATAAATTGAATCTGTTGGGCCTTAATTATGATTAAAGGCCCAAGCCTTGGGACTATATAAAGAGAGGAAGAGGGAGGTCGTGGGATATTATTCTCATTGCTAAAACCCTAGCAACCACACCTCTCTTCTCGCTCTCTTGATCTCAAAAGTTGAGATCAGATTCTCTCCTTGAATCTCACCATCGGTGCTAGCACGCTAGCGTGAGATCAATCTCATCCATGTACGTGTGGAGTCCATAGAGGTATTGCTCGAACAACTGTGCTCGTTGTCTTCTTCATGTGAAGATCGTCGGACTATGTCGATTGGATCACTAGCGAACGGATGGAGCGAGGTGAGGTTGAGCGAGGATGTGATTCCTCTACATTTTCTTCTACTTCAATAGTGTGTCTCACATTAGAAGATAACGATTCATGATCCCTTGCGTGTATGGTTCCTCGGCTAAGGGGTTAAAATTTAAATTTAGCGACTACCGTAGCCTCCCTATTGAAAGATCTCGGTCCTTGAGTTGTATTGATTTTTGGTGATTAATGACAACAGATGTTAGGACTAACCATTCTCATGAGTTTGTGTGTTAGGTTAAATTCTGGTATCAAGCAAAAAAGTTGATTGTTCATGAGTTGAGAATCAACAATTTATTCTTGGATATAGAAGCTTGTTGAGTATGTAATGGTATATATGATAAATACAAGTTAAAGTGATGATTGACAAGAAACTAAGATTCATGAAGATCATTTGAGTTATACTGTTGATTATATGTTGAAGATCGAGTGAAATATTAATCATGAGGATCAAGTGGACATATTGAAGAGGTTGTTGGATAAGAAGTGGTTTTCTATGGCAATATGGTGAAGGGCAAGTGATACTCGGCTACTAAGGACCATGCAAAGGTGAAGGACAAGCGGAGGCTTGGTGTCGAAGGACCAATGCGATGGTGAAGAGCGAGTAGAAGCTTTGTGCCGATGAACCAAGTAAGTTCAAAAGAAAACTATGGGTGATCCACATCTCTTATTGAAGAAATGCAAGAGTTGATGAAGAGAAGAGCAAGTCTGGGCTTCATATAATTGAAGGATGTCGAGTGGCTTGTATATATGGAAGCATCAATACTTCATATGTTGATCAACATCAAGCTGAAATTCAAAAGCGGACATTCTCAAGGTAAAGGTATATATATATATATATATATATATATATATATATATATATTGGGACTAACATATCTAACTAGTTGTATGTAGGTTAATAGTCCTAATGATGAAATGGTTTCAACTTTGTCGTCCCTCAAAAGTGGAGAAACAAGATGGTGTGAGGGTATTTTTATTGTTTTAATTCTTTTATACTTACATGTGAGTATAGGAATGTCGTACTATTAAAAGGGATATAAAGTTCATGTGTTTGTATATGTCTCGGTGCTCAAAATGTTTTATCCCATTGCTATCTTGAGAGAAAATAAAAGCCATAATCTTTTATCCTTTGGGTTTTAAGTCTTGTTCTTTTGTTGGTTGGATAGCACTATGAATAATCTTTCCAAAAAGTCAAGAATAATCAAAAACGGAGTTTGGAGTCAAAAGTTATGAACTGTTTTGTGGGGTGCTGCTAAGAATTTCAGAAGTTCTGATCCGTCGGAACTTCCGATAGAAAATCGGAACTTCCGATTTGAACTCTCGAGCTGGAATTTGTTTTTTTGTTAGAACTTCTGATTTTCCATCAGAACTTTCGAGGTGGGCGGTCAAAATACCCAAACACTCAGATTTTGTGTGGGGGCTATAAGAACCCTTTTTTCTTAACCATTTAAAGGTGGAACTCAACACTTACCCTAGTTTTTAAACCCTAAAACTCTTCCTCTCTTTCAAGTCTAAATCTAGAGTGAATTTTTGCGATTCCACTTGAGAGTTCTTTACAAATCTTCTTGCAATTTTCTTTGCTCTATCTTTTGAGAAGATTTTGGGTGGTTGAGTTGGTTGGTTTTATTACAAAATCTTTGAGCACTTGAGTTCATAGCAAACAAATCAAATTTGTGTTTGTTACTCTTGGAGACTGAGATCTCTTAGACGGCAAGGCATCGCTCGTGTGAAACCAAGGATTGTGGTGTGCCTGGGAAGGTTTGTGAAGGTGCTACCTCACCTCCGGAAGAGAAGAGGTAACTCTAGTAAAACCCTAAGCTTAGCGTCGGCTAAGACTTGGTGAGGAAAAATGGTTGAAAGAGACCCAGCCTATTGAGGTCCCTCAATGGAGACGTAAGATCGGTGAATCCGAACTCCGGTAAATATATACTTATGTTCATTGTCTTCTTCATGTTCATGAGCTAGTTCACCGTATTCATATATGTTATAGCTCGATCACTAGAAATGACTTCCTAAAGCCAAGCTTCGCTTCACCTCGAGTATGTTTCGAAGCCCAGCTTCACCTTGGGTAGATCCTGAAGCCTGGCTTCGGTCGACAAATTTAAAAAGAAAAACAAGACAACCTTCGTTCGGTAAAAAAATGAGAAGGAAGCTTGTCAATATTTTCTCAATGCCCATGCAGGTTAAAAAGAATTCAAGCATTTGAAGCCCCCGAGTCGAACGCACCCTATGCAATATACGCTGCGTTGAGTCAATACATTACAATTACACGCGTCGGCTAGGCCGAAGTCCCTAACTACCACATGTAAGGGGGGACCGATGACTAAGCGTGCGGAGTGTGCTTATGCCTCATCATTCATTTATTCGAAGTATGAACAGAAATGTGAAGTACATTACAATTATGAAGTGTATTACAATAGTAAAGTATATCGACACACTTTGAAAATAAAATGCTACGGATAAGCACCATAAAAACTAAGTAAAAGTGGGCCCAAGACTGAGAAACTCGACCCTCGCTTGCTTCTTTTTCGATGAGGTCCCCTCAGCTGGACGAACCCTCATTGGAGCCAGACCTCCCACAGCCAGATCGTCCGCGCCTCGAAGCCCGGAGGGCTCTTCTTTCCTCTTGCAGTTCGGTCCAAGTTAGAAGTGCAGGTGGCTCCGTATCAAACGCAGAAAAATCCAAGACTTCCTCTCCACCTTGTAAAGGTGCTCCTGAAGGCTGAGCCCCTTCGTCGTCCAAGATTACTTCGAAGCCGCTTAAGTCTGGTGAAGATGAAGAGCTCCGAAGGGGCTCAACTTTTATGGAGGCTAGTAATGCTTGGTCTACCTCAGGTACGACTTCACCCCTAGGACCCATCGACATTTTGAACTGAGGGGGGCCTTCGGACCTAGCTACTTCGAGCACTACCCAATGTTAGTGAAGCGCCTCCGAATCCTCAAGCACTTCGACGTCAATATTCGAAGGCTGAGCGTGGGCAGGTATAAAACACCCTCACATTTTCATTTTGGAGCGCTTGCCGAAGGCCTTCGATTTCAGAAGACATCTTCACCGCGACCTTGCATGCTTGAGCCGCTTCGGCTCTCGATGCTTCAACTGCTTCTTCTGTTTGTTGCCGCTATTGAGCGGTTCAGAAGCTTGGCACCGAAGGTTTTCGATGGTCTACGCGGCCAAGACTTCTTGACGGTCCACGGAGATAGTAGTCCCATGAATAAGTGTGAAGTCCTGATAAAAGCAAAGGATTTGGTTAGAAGTAAGAATAGCTAAGGAATTAACGAAGCCATTTACAAGATCCTATTCACCTGAAGAAGAGCTTCCTTGCCTGTTGTGGCGAGGTCTCCGTGGCGATAGTGGCCTAGCTCCACTACCAAGTCATTCCTAGCGAAGCCTTCGTCACTCCGGAGGTACCAGGATATTAATTCTTCAGCAGGCACCTCCGGCGAGATGAAGGGCCTCAATAGGAGCACCCGTCTTGAAGACGCCTACGAAGCAGGGCTCCGGTCCACGACCTCCATGAGACATCCAAAGGAGCTGGGAGAGAGGTTTTGTTGGCAGTCCCTCTGTCGCCCCCTTCACTTGAAGGGTCCTTGTCGGACTCTTCGCTACTGCTACCCTCACTGTCTCTGGAGGACCCCTCCATGTCAGCAGCATCAAGCCTCGCCTCCTTGGCTTTGGCAGCATCTAAAAGAGAAGAATTCAATGAAAGTTAAAACGAAAGCATGAAAAGAAGACTAACCCAGAGGGGTAGGAGAGAGGTCTGGACATTCTGAAGCCACAAAGAGCCCTGTCCAATCTCTTTGGAAGGCTTGCAAGGCCCGGAAATCCGAGTCCGCAACGGCCACCTCTGGCTCCGAGCGCTCGGTCGCCACGCTTGGCGCTCCCTCAGGTCCCTCTCCGAGTGTGGGGATCAAAGGTGTCTACTCCTCTGTGCCAAGGGCTTCGGCATCCAAAGCCTCCAAAAGGGTCCCCGAAGGCTCTACAAACTCTGAGGGGCCTCCTAAGCGTAGAGGCGATGAGCCCTCCGATTCGTTATCATCCGCTCTCTTTCGCTTCGAACCCCCAACCAAAGGTGTTGGGTCTGCTCTCTTTTGCTTTGAACCCCCAACCAAAGGTGTTGGGTCCACGAGCTCCAGGAGAGCTGGTACTTCTTCAACACCGAGCCGAGTCCATACTCGGTTGTACCGTTCCCAGGTCCCCACCAAGGAAAGCCTTCGGCTCCGCTCATCTGGTGTCGGAGCCCCCACAACATGCTTGGCCGCTATAACAGCCTCCTCTGGCGTCCGCACTTCGCGCTTGGCTACAATGACGAAGTCCGATAGTCAAGATCCAAGAGCGAAGTATCAAGAAAGTATGAAGATACGATTCGAAACCATACCAAGGTACTCCAAAGAAACATCCTTTAAGCTGCCCATATCGGAGCCTATGAAAAGGTTCTTCGGCCAAAAGCGCCCGAGGGGGCAATCTAAAGAGTAATAAACTCTTTGGTGAGGTCCCTCATACTCATCCTCCAAGCCACCCTTCGTGACAATCTAATTTGAGACTTGGCGGTGGCGGAGTCCAGTGCCACTTGGGCTTAGCAGCGGTAGGAAATGAGAGCGTTGGTGCTCCAAAGGGGGGAGTTCGCACCAATAGTGACGTCGAACCAATTTTGGTCCCATCTCGAGTACCAACGGTCCTTCGCTGCCCTCGCTGGGAAGGAGTCTGTGAACTCCTTATGAAGCTGGAAGTTGGCACTCCCAAAGGATAGGGCCCTCTCCACGCCATCCCTCCATGTCTTCCTCTTCAGTTGACAACCGACATCATGAAGAAATGCAAAGACATCTGCGCACCCTTCGCACCCCTTAGCCCGCATGGCCCACTTGAAGATAGCGAGCCAGGCCATGACACTTGGAGATAGGTGAGGGAGATCGAAGTTGTACATATTCAACACTTCGCCCAGCACGTCTTCAGCTGGGACACCGAGCCCGGCTTCGGAGAAGGCCTTGAAGACCACCGCCTTGTCATCCCGAGGCGCAGGAATAATTTCAGACTCCGACACTAGAGGTGTACCTTCTTGGAAACTTTTTCGGTGCACACCCCGTTGATAGACTCTGAGGTGGATGTCGACGCCTACATCTCTAGAGTTTGCTTGAACTTCTCCGACGGAGGGCGAAGGTTGAACGCTCCGAGGTGCTTCGTCGGAGCCTTCGTCGCCGCCACCGCCGTAGCCTGAGCTTGAATGGAGCCTGACCCTCCGCCAAGAGCAAGGGCCTTCCTTGACGAACACTTGTTCGGCATATTGCTAGGGGCTCTGGTCACAAGAGGCTAGGGGCTCCGACGGTGAGAGAGCTAAGGCATCCGAAGGAGGTTAGAGAACTTGAAGAAAGAAGGCAAAATGAGCGAGCGCATAATGAGCGTCGGGCTGTCGGTGGGATTTTATAGACGGTGAAAAGCCATGGCGCGCCCCTCCAGTCACATTTTTTACTACCCAGAAACCATCCTCTGCATTCTATGATTAGTGGGGCCAAGGTAAAAGCGAAGCGTCGCGCCCCGTGCAGCAACGGTTCGATTTTGAACCGTTGGCCCCTAGCGCCGGTTGAGCTTCTGAGGATATCCCATCTGCTCCTGCAAGGCATTAAATGCTTGCACAGTTCGAGGATAGCCTCTAGAGCCAAGCTCCGAGGTCCTACCATTTGAAGGAGCCATTATACAAGTGAAATTTGCCCAGGGCGCACGCACCCCTTCACCAAAAAAGGGCTACGTGTGAGGGGCTATTGTTGGGGGAAATAGTTTACCCTAATAGGGGTCAAATGATAGTGTCTGCGAGGCCGTCGGAAGACCGAGGCCGTATATAGATGCGAAGCCTTCTGGGGCAACGAATACTAATATCAAGCCAAAGGCCAGGAACTAGGAATGGAGGCCCCTTTCAAGGCCGTCTTCGAAGCCCCTTCCAAGGTCCTCTATGAGGCCCCTCCAAGTTCCTCTCCGAGGTCCCTTCCGAAGTCCTCTCCAAGGCCCCCTCCGGGTAGAAGCCTCCGATCCACACTCTGGTACAGGTAAAATATATTAATACCTCCCTGGCGTGAAGACCTAAACTAGGGGCAGCTGCCCCTAGTATTTGCACATGTACTGACATAGACTTTATATTTTTACCCCTACGAAGCCCTATAGTCAGAGCCTTGTAAGTAGAGGGTAAATTAGACTTTTCCTTTTATATTTGCCTATAAAGGTAGGGCACTGATCTTGTAAGAGGACAGAGGTTACAGAATACCAAAATCACTATGAATTGGACGCAAGTCTATTATCCCTTAAAGAGGCCTGAACCAGTATAAAAACACTATCTCCATGTAAGCCCGTAGAGGTTCTCACTCTACCTTCTTCTAGGTATTCACGTCACAAAAACATGTTTGTAGCTAAATCAATTGTTATAATAGAGTACAAGCCGATAGTTATCTTCAATTCAATGCTACATCTTATTCGCCATCAAAAAAACGATCATCGGCCCATACGTGCAAACTGCCTATCTCATCGGTCGATGGCATGCTCACCTGATTGCTTCACATGTGGTCATCGACCTTATGGACGATTGACATAATAATCCACGGATATCCTACCATCATTGTGGTCATCGCCTTGATAGCCGATAGGCTACGCTACTGATATTATTCTCTCTGTTTCCTTATCAGTTGCATGGTCAAATTGAGTGGAATGCCTTGAACCCCTTTTTTCTAAGAATGTGGACCTGCACTAGAGTTAAGATCTCCCAGGACACGCGTGTGTCAAAGTGTGACCAAAAAACGCACCAACAGCTACTAGATTTAAAGTTTATCAATTAATTACATTCATTTCTTGTTTTAGTATGATTTCTAAATCTACCTCATGGATCTAGTTTTTCTTGCATAGACATACTCCAAACAACTTGTTCTAACTTTCTATTCTTATATAATTTCTATAAAATTCATCTTGTGTTCTTGGTGTTCTACGTATTCTTGCTAGTCCATACTATAATATTTCTCGATCTACTTGCTAGCAAGGTTATAAAATATCTTCCTTTGTAAAAGTTATAGCCAACATCATTACGCACATTTCCATTCATTTACTTTGTTGGATATATAAAAATTCAAATTTGTTTATTTTTGAGCCCATCGGAACTTCCAATACAAATCGAAACTTCCGATCAGGTGAAGTTCCAAAAAACTTCTAGTGTATCGGAACTTCCGGTTCCTAAATGGAACTTCCGATCCAAAAGTTTTTCAAACTAACTATTTCCGCAAGAATTTTTCAGGATTGTCTATTCACCCCCTGTAGGCGACATCAATGTCCTTTCACCTATATCTCAACAATGGTATCAGAGCCTACGTACGTGCATAGTGTTCGATCTGGATCGATCATGTATGGAGATACGCGGTGGAAATAGATTATATCTATTGTTCTGTTCGTTGGATTTTCGGAAGTTCCCAAGTGTCGGATGTTCTAGCGGATTGAAAGTTCCGATCTTGATTTAATTCGATACAATGAGCAATTTTGCAATCGGAAGTTCTAACCTCGATTTAATTCAATCGGTTGTTCCGATGTTGGATCAGAAGTTCTGATCTCGATTTAATTCGATACAGAGAGCAATTTTGCGACTGGAAGTTCCGATCTAGTTTAGTCATGTATAGATTCTTCACCTAACTTTATTTTGCAAAGAATGTTGTGATTGGTATGGCCTTGCAAAATGTATGAGATGTGTGAATGTAATTAACATGGCCTGAGTGTCATGAATATTACATTCTAAGGTTGTTCAACAGCTGTACGACCTGCGGGTCGACAAGTAATGCTCTGAGCCTTCGACTCATGTAACTAGTATAGGTACTATTATTTGTAATAGGCTAGTACATGTTCATGGAGGTCGGAAGCACCAATGACGGGAGCCATGGATATGGAGATCACCATGTGAAGGGCCATACTATGTTGCAATCAATGTGGTTGTCTGCGGTGCTTACTTATGTTCTTGTCATACTATTCTTACATGTTTCGTGTGCGATAGATATTGTTACCTTTAGAATAATTTTCTCTCATAAAATTAAGTATTGATACTCTTTCTAATAGCTGCACCTACCAAAGATCTCGATCATTGATAGTGAGTCTACCAAAGTAGAGTACTATCTTTTATCTTGACTAGTTAGGGTAGAAGTCGAACTACCACATGCATAGTATTAGTTTGTTTGACAAGGCTATCAAAATGTTTTTGCGGCATGGAGTTGGGCGTCGGGCATTGGATGCTACCCTCAACAAACAAGAGTCACATGTGATTTGATTAACGAAGGGTTGCTTACCTATATCGCCTAGGTTCTAGTAGTGATGCCAAAGCTCACTAGGAGTTAGTTGAACATGGAAGCATTGATGGGACCAAACTCTGATAAATGTCTTGGAGCCATCAGATCTGAGTTAGAGTCCATGAGATAAAACCAAGTTTGGAACTTGATCGATCCACCCGATGGTGTAAAAACTATTGAGTGTAAATGGATTTTTAAGAAAAAGATAGACGTTGATGGAAATTTTTACATCTATAAACCACAGTTGGTGGTGAAATATTTTAAATAGATTCAAGGTGTTGATTATGATGAAACATTTTCATCCGTCGTCATGCTTAAGTCTATCTGGATCATCTTAGCAATTGCCACATTTTATGATTATAAGATATGACAAATAAATGTCAAGATGACTTTCCTGAATGGAAACCTAAGTGAGGATATGTACAAGACACAGCCTGAAGGTCTTAATGATTTGGAAAATGTTGGAAAAGTTTGCAAGTTGCATAAGTCTATTTATGGGCTGAAGAAAGCTTCTTGAAGTTGGATCTTCATTTTGATGAGGTAGACAAAGGGTTTGGGTTCATCAAGAATGAAGAAGAGCCTTGTGTTTACAAAAAGGCTAGTGAGAGCTCACTTGTGTTTCTAGTCTTATATGTTGATGACATATTGTTGATCGGAAATGACATTAAAATGTTGGATGCTGTCAAGACTTCATCGAAATTAAAAGAGTTTTATTGATGAAAGATCTCGGAGGGGCAACATACATTTTAGGCATAAAGATCTATAGAGATAGATCAAGGCGGCTAATTGGATTAAGACAGAGTATGCACATTTATAAGGTTTTGAAATGGTTAAAATGCAGAATTCCAAAAAAGGATTTTTGCCAATGTCACATGGAATTTCTCTCAATAAGACTCAGTGTGCCTCGACACCTTCTGAGCTAGAGAAGATGAGTGTGATCTCGTATGTCTCCGCGATCAAGTCCATCATGTATACCATGATACATACGTGCTCAGATATTTCCAATGCCCTAAGTGTTACGAGCAGATACCAATCAAACCTAAATAAAAGTCACTGGACTGTAGTAAAGAGTATCCTCAAGTACTTGAGAACAACTGAGGATATGTTCTTAGTTTATGGTGGTGAGGAAGAACTCGTTGTAAATGGTTACACCAATACTAGTTTCCAAACTGACAAGGATGATTCATGAGATCAATCTAGATTTTTTTTCTGCCTCAATGGAGGTACGGTGAGTTGGAAAAGTTCTAAGCAAGAGATAGTGGTCAATTCTACGACAAAGGTCGAGTATATTGTAGTTTTGAATGCTGTGAAGTATATCATTTGGATCGGAAAGTTTGTTTATGAGCTGGGTGTTGTTCCAAGTTCATCCAACCCAACGGACCTCTATTGTGATAATAGTGGTGCCATTACACAAGCCAAGGAGCATAGATCACAAGGTGCACACAGATTTGAACATAGCAGATCTATTGACTAAACCTCTATAACAACCCAAGCATGAGACACACTTGAGTTCCATAGGTATTAGATACTTGCCTGAGTGAGTCATGTGTATGTAAAAGAAGTTATTGTGTCTATGCTTATGTGTGAGGATAATTATTATCTTGTTACTTGAATAAATGTCATTTACATTGATTAATAATTTGATGACTTATTTATGAGACTCTTTGTTTTATAATGATATTATTAAAAAAGGATCCCTAATCTTATGGTCCTGTGGGACAATGATAATACATAGATTAGCACATATGACTGATTGATAATCATGTTTCACAGATCATAGACATGGAGATGTCAAATCAGTGATGTGACACATTTTGGTGTACATGGTGTTAGATAGACCCACTTGAGATACTGTTGTAGAACTGATAGTATCGACCGGATGGGGGTGAATGAGAGCCTCGACAA